>BTHU01000001.1:76334865-76612365 GCA_036184795.1 Tokudaia tokunoshimensis
ATGTCAGGCAAAACACCTGTGCATATAAAAATAAATAGAAAAGATGAAAACAGTTTGTTCCTTTAATTTTTTTTTTAATTTAATTAAGATATTTTCTCTGGCCGGGCAGTGGTGGCGCATGCCTTTAATCCCAGCACTTGGGAGACAGAGGCAGGCGGATTTCTGAGTTTGAGGACAGCCTAGTCTAGAGAGTGAGTTCCAGGACAGCCAGGGCTATACAGAGAAACCCTGTCTCAAGAAAACAAAAAAAGAAGAAAGAGAGAAAGGAAAGGAGAAGAGAAAAGAAAAGAAAAAAATATTTTCTCCGATTTCCTTCTCAGTAAATTTGTTATGGGTATGAAGAAACCTACAGATATGTGTATTAATTACTATCTTATGCTTTTACTGAAAGTATCAGATCTAGTAATACTTGATAGCATCCATAGCATTTTAGGTATAAAATCGGGTCATCTATGAAAGGACTTCTGCCTTTCCTATTTTTATCCCTTTTATATAATCTTTCTTTTACCTTGTTGCTCTAGCTAAGATTAGGGTGGATTTTTTAATAAGACTTAATGTTTATTGTTCTTAATTGTGTGGTGGGCGGGTGTATGAGTACGGGTGCTCACAGAGGCCAGAGGAGTTGTATCTCCCTGCAGACTTACATACAGACAGGCATCTAAGACTTACAAGAGACTTTACAGACTTATGAGCCTGTTACTGGGATTTGAACTCAGGTCCTAGGAAGAGCAGTATGTGCTCTTAACTGATGAGCCATCTTTCCAGCCCAGTGTCTATTTTTGACAGTCTTACTATATAGCTCAGGCTAGCCATGAACTCAAGAGATCCCGTCTGCCTCTGCCCGTGCCTCGAGACCAGGCTAAGACTCTGAGCACTATGTTAAGCAGGCAGAGTGGGTACCTCTTTTGTCTCATTCCAAATTTTCAGAAGATTCAGTATAATATTGACTATAGGTTTGTCATATATGATCTTTATTGTTTTGTGATATGCTCTATTCATTCCTAATTTCTTCAGAACTTTATCATGAAAGCATGTTGAACCTTGTTAGATGTTTTTCTAGAGCTAGGTAGCTCAGTTGGTAAAATGCTCAAACACGAGAATTTGAGTTCAGTTTCCAGTGCGTACATATAAAAACTGGACAGTGAGTAGGAGGCGAGCTATAGAGATGGCTCAGTGGTTAAGATCATTTGCTACAGCTGGTGGTGGGCAGTGGTGGCGCATGCCTTTAATCCCAGCACTCAGGAGACAGAGGCAGGCAGATCTCTCTTGAGTTTGAGGCCAGCTTGGACAGAGTGAGTCGCAGGATAGCTAAGACTACACAAAGAAACAAACAACATCATCAACAAAAGAACATTTACTATTTTTACAGAAGACCTGGGTTCAGTTTCTAGCACCCACATGATGTTATCAAACATCTGTAACTCCAGTTCCAGAGAATCTAACACCCGGTTCTGACCTCTGTTGGTACCAGTCATGCAAACACCCATATACATAAAATGAAATTTAAAAATCTAAAATATTTTTATTTGTTTTATCATTTTGTTTGTTTGAGACTGGCTTTCTCTGTGTAGCCTTGGCTGTTCTGGAACTCCCTATATAGACCAGGCTGTCCTCGAACTCAGAAATCTGCCTGCCTCTGCCTCACTAGTGCTGGGATTAACAGCATGCGCCCCCACTGCTGAGTTCAAAATTTTTCTTTCAGTTAAAAGACAAAAACAGCCAGGCAGTGGTGGCGCACACCTTTAATCCCAGCACTTGGGAGGCAAAGGCAGGCGGATTTCTGAGTTCGAGGACAGCCTGGTCTGCAGAGTGAGTTCCAGGACAGCCAGGGCTATACAGAGAAACCCTGTCTTGAAAAAACAAAAACAAAAAAAACTGAACATGGTGTGCCCACATAATCCCAGGACTAAGGAAGTAGGGAGGAGGACCCTAGGGCTTTAGGCTGGCCAACCAGCATAGCCTTAAAGGTTAGTTCCAGGTCTGCTTCAAAAACTAAGATGGTAAAGCAAGGGAGATGGCTTAACAGATACAAACAGTAGCCATAAAAATCACAAAATTTATATAAAAGTTGGATGAGGTGGTGGGAAGCTGTAAAGTCCTCATTCCTAAGGCCAGGTGGAAGGTGGAGACAGCAGAATCAGTAGGAAACTGACCTAAATAATGCAGCAGCAGAAATAACAAGAGACTGTGCCTCAAAAACAAAATGGAAGAAAAAAACTAGCTCCTGAAAAGTTGTCCCCTGACTCCCTTCCTTTTCTTCCCTCTGCTCACCTGCTCTAGGATACATATATATGCACAATAAATAATCTTGATGAAACAGGTCTATGTAATGTAGACAGTGATTGGGGAAGGCCTCCTCTGTACACCACACACACACACACATACATGCATCTTTCAAGATAATTGTACGATCTCTCTTCTTAACTGTTTTTATAATGTATTACATTTACTATGCTGTAATAATAGTTATAATTATATTCTGTGGTAACAATGGCTGAGATGCTGGGATCCCAGCAGAAAAACTTGACTGCAACTAAATCTCATTGCATTATATCAAAAGCTATCTCACTTGAGTGCTGTAATTCTACAGCAACAGAAATCAACTAAACCAAGCTAAGATGCTTCAACAACTCTCAAATACCCTGAAGTTTTAAAACACAAAAAGACAGCTGGGTATGGTGACACACACCTTTAATCCCAGCACTCTGGGAGGAGATAGAGACTCTCAGAGCTCTGTGAGTTGGAAGCTAGCCTAGTCTACATAACAAGTTCCAGGACAGCCAAGATTGCATAGAGAGAGAGACCCTGTCTCAAAAAACACAGTAAGCCACTTTTCTATAGAGCTAGACTGAATTATAGTTTTTCTCCTAAAATTATATTAAAACAAAAATGAAGATGAGTAAGTACTATGGCAAGCACCCGTGGTTCCAGCTACCTGAATGGATAAGGACTTCAAGTTCAACTTGGGCAAAGATGTATATTAACCTTATTTCTGAACTTTTCAGGATTGTCTAGTTTTTTTAGTTGTTTCTTGTTAATTTTCTTTTAAAATATTTATTTTATATGTATGAGTGTTCTGCCTACATGTATGTAGGTGCATTACAAGTGTGCCTGCTGCCTGCAGAAGTCAAAGGAGGGCATTAGAGCCCTTGGAGCTGGAGTTAGGGATGGTTGTGAACCACAGTGTGAGTGCTGGGAACTGAACCTGAATCTTCTATAAGAACAAAAGGTGTTCTTACTTGCTAAGCTATCTCTAGCTCATTTGTTAATTTTCATTGAGGACAAAGAAAATGCTTGTGCGAGGGATGATGGGGAACGGGACAGGGTGTTATTGTCCTAGAACTTACAGTGAAAACCATAGTGGTCTTAAATTTGCAGTAATTTTCTTGCCTCTGCTTCCTGAGTTCTAGGATTATAGTGTGCACCACCACGCACAGACCAAAGGTTTTCCCTAAATAAAAGTTGGCAGAAAAAAAGTTAGTTTTTTCTTCACTAATTCTATAAAGTGAGAATAAGAATAAAAGTTTCTTTAAAATATCTGGTATGTGTAACACTATCATAATTGGGAATAAAATACTATTATTGGGGAATGGGCATGAAACAGGATCCCTATATAACCCTGGTTGTACTAGGACTCACTGTATAGACCAGGGTAGCTTCAGACTCACAGAGATCCACCTGCTTCTGCCTCGTGAGAACTAGGAATGAAGGCAAGCACCACCATGCTTGACCAAATACTCTTGTTTCATTTCAGAGAAATAGTTTAAGCTACAAGTGCTTTTTAAAACCTGAATTTTCTTATACTATTCTTGAGATACTATGATGGAGGGAATATATAAAAGCCTGATCTCTGTTCCTTTTGGAGAAGGGTGTAAATCAGCGGAAGTAGAGTTTTGGTCTCAGAGGGATAGAAATGTTTATTCAACTGCCTAGAGATTTTTATCTATTTTTGGACCTGGTTGTGTTTCATTGATCTGCTTTTCTGTCTTTAAGCCAGTATTCAGTATCATACTGTCTGGACTCTGGTAGTTTATCGTAGTCAGTTTTGAAGTTGTTCACTGCTATTAGGATTGCTTTAACTATTCTGAATTGTTTGTATTTCTAAATAAACTTAAGAACTGATTTAATAGTTTTTTTTCAAAAAGCTTTTATGACAGGGCTTGTGTCATGTGTGATTTAGGGAGTCTTTTATCATTGTTTGTTTGTTTGTTTATTTACTTAGTTATTTCATGTGTGCATATTTTGCCTCCATGTATTATCTGTGCACCTAGTGCATGCATGGGGCTTGCAGTATCCAGAAGAGAGAAACCGATCTCCTGGAACTGGATTCACCATGTAGGTATTGGGAATCAAACCTCTTCTTCTACAAGGGCAACCAGCTATATAATTCCCAGCAACTGCATGGTGGCTCACAACCAACTGTAAAGGGATTTGATGCCCTCTTCTGGTGTGTCTGAACACAGCTAAGTGCACTCATAGAAAGTAATCTAGTTCTTAAAGCCCTAATAACCCATCAAAGAACTGTTTTGAGTTCAGTTCCCAGCAACTACACAGTGGCTTACAACCATCTGTAATGGAATCAGATACTTTCTTCTAAAAAAAAGAAAAAAAAAAGCAGTGTATTTGTATTTTAAAAAAATTAGTTCTTAAAGCCCCATAACCCATTGCAGCACTGCTTGGTTTTTTTTACTCCTATGGATTTGATTCACTAAACAAATTGAGCATGAGATGGTGTGAGTTTTGTTTTGTTTGTTCATTTCTACCTCCCATTGTTACCAAGTAATACCTGATTTTGCTTTTTGTGAATTTGCGATTTCAGCATTATTTTGTTCCATCCTGTCTCTTCATTTTCCTCAGCTTTTAGCTAAATACTTTATGCCTGTGCCTTTAGTGTAAAGAAATCATTATTTGTTAATGAGACAGTCCTGTCAGCAAACTTTGGATAAAGCCATTGAATATATTTTCCGTTTAACTTAATTGCAGTTCTTTGAGCAGTGCTTTGGAACCTAATGTACTTAATATGTTCACTAAGCATATTTCTTTTTCATTTCAGTTGGAAAGACATCCTTGATCACCAGATTCATGTATGACAGTTTTGACAACACCTATCAGGTATTTTGGTTTTGCCACTTTATAAAGTTTATCTCTTAATGTTAAGAGGAATGTCTAAAGTATTTTTAAAGTTCATTTATGGGCTGGAGAGATGTCTGTGATTAAGAGCACTGACTTCCCTTCCAGAGGTCCCGAGTTCATATTCCAGCAACCTCATGGTAGCTCACAACCATCTGTAATGAGATCTGATGCCTTCTTCTGGAGTGTCTGAAGACAACAACTACAGTGTACTTACATATAATACATAAATAAATCTTAAAAGAAAAGTTCATTGATTTACATGCAGCCATAGATATAAAAGTGCGTTGTATAATGTGTAAATTATATAAAATATAAATGATCTTGCCCATAGTCATAGCCTTATTAGTCAGTTCACTTCTTTCAACGTCTATTGAAAGATTATTTTTACTGTCATCTGAGAGGTAATTAGAAGTGATATTAGATTTTTTTTTTTAAATAGAGAACTTATCCAAGTTTGAGGTTGCTTTTTGAGAATTTATTTTAGCTTATGATGTCAGAGAATTTAGGCCTTCATGATGGGAAACTTACAGTGGACTAACTAGTTCACAAACTTGTCTCAGTAGATTATAAGTAGGGAGGGACATGCCAACACATAGCTGCTTTTTTTCCTTTTTCCTCCTTTTAAAATGAGATCTGTCCATTTCATTTTATGTGTGGGTATTTTGCTTGCATGTATGTAGGTGCATTCTTTGGTCCATGGGCATCAGAATAGGGCATTGGATCCCCTGGAACTGGAGTTATGTATGGTTGACTACCACCAATGAAAGCTGGGAATTGAACATGCCTTCCTGAAAAAGAACTGTGCTTAACTGCTGAGCTGTCACTTGAGCCCCATGTCTAGTTACTTTATCTTCCTATTTAATTTAGACTTCCTTAATGTCCACCTTTTTTTCCCCTAATTTTTGCCTTTTAAAAGTCCTTATTATTTAAACAGGCACACAGTATTTTACATTGTGCTTGGATCATAGGAGATACTTATTGAAAGATAAAGGAAAAAGTTTGTTTCTTCAATATGTTATTTCCATATTAGAAGAATTATGTTCCCTTGGAAATCATATTTGGTTTCTGGCTGTCTTTGGTACCAGAACAAGCCATTATGTAGGCATGGTTATGTTTCCATCAACATAAAATTCATTTCATAAAATTATTGGGACAGATAAAAGGAACATTAAGATAATCAGACTAAGATTTGTATTCAGATATTTGAATATTCTGGTAAAAATATACATATAAAAATCCCCATTGTCTTGTTCTCTATGTAATAAGAAAATCGGTATCTTTCATGAATGAGGATGAGAGTTGATCACATAAAGGGCCTGAAGGAACTAGTCTCCAACACAGAGTGAGTGCTTAGTACACGGAAACAATTAACATTGGACATGTTCATTCTGGTTTGGCCGAAGTGTGGTTATGTCTGTATTTATTATTCCTTTCACATTCTTAAATCCTGTTTGTTATCCTAAACTGCTGGCTACACCAAACTATTATACTTGCTAACTCTTTTGGTTTGTTTTATAGGCAACAATTGGCATTGACTTCTTATCAAAAACAATGTACTTGGAGGATCGAACCGTGAGTAATGTTTTCAGTGTGCAGTTTTCTGCAACACTTCAGGCTAGAAAACTAAGATCATAGCTTAGTCAGTAATTGTTACCATGAGAAGAGCTTACAAAATTACCAAAATCAGGTCTTGAAAAAGTTTACTATGGAGTTTTTTTGTTTTTTTGTTTTTTTGTTTTTGTCACTCTCATTTATTATTTCCATTTAACAGTCAAAGCAAGAAAGTCAGAATTAGTTTGTAAATTCCTGATGTCTTTAGACTTATTTTGCTATCTTGATTTAGAAAAAAGACAACAGATAGATTTATAAGAGAATTAAAAGGAATTTTCATGAAGAAATTTTAGCTTTTGAACACTAGTCAAGTCATTCAAAAAGATTTTATAGTATGTGAACTTAAAGACTTTCTTTGTCAGAATAGAATGTGTAGCAGAGTGACCTGTCATATTTTTAATCTTTCATCTTGTTGAGTGTTTCTTTGAAAAACTACAGTAATCAAAGACCCATGTTCACTTCAGAGACACTCTGTCATCTGATAGCTTGATGTTTTCATTAACATTTACCTTCATTCTCTCTTTTATGCTCAGTATTTGAACATCAGCCATCTACTTCTGATCATTTGGAAGACACTGAGATTTAAACTTACAGGAGGGTTGGGGAAAGCATTATTTCTTATTTTGTGAAATCTTTTGGAAATCATTTTCAGTGATTATACCTTCAGAACAAGCAAATTTATAGTACTGCTCCCTTTTCAGAAAGTTTTTTAATGTTGTTTTCATTCCTCTCCATTAAACTTCTAAATGAGTTGTCTACCACTCATGTTACCAAAAAAAAAAAAATCACTTCTTTTTTAAGTATTATTTTTTGGAGTTTTTGTTTTGTTTTTTTTTTTTCTTTATTTACTTTTTCCCATCCCACAGATCAGGCTGCAGCTGTGGGATACTGCGGGTCAGGAACGTTTCCGTAGCCTCATTCCCAGTTACATCCGTGACTCTGCTGCAGCCGTAGTAGTTTACGATATCACAAGTAGGTATACTGTGATGGGTTGACCTTTCTTACTTTTCTCGCTTGTTTGACTGATTTTGTTGTTAGGTGCGATTGCAATTATGGGACACAGCAGGTCAAGAGCGGTTCAGGAGCTTGATTCCTAGCTACATTCGTGACTCCACTGTGGCAGTTGTTGTTTATGATATCACAAGTGAGTGGGGGGATTATGCATTTCTAATCTTCTTTCAACCTTTAGCCTAGCTTCATGCATGTGTGTCTTGTGCTTGTTTTCCTTACTGGCATGTAAAACATTTTATCATAGCAAACTATATCCCAGAATAGCAAAGTCAGAAATCCTTGCCTCCATGTTTGTACCAGTATGCTCAGTGTCTGTGTGCCAGGTTTTCTCTGTCTTTTGGATCCGCTTATGATTCTGTTTCAAGGATTTCATAGTATCCTCTTATCTATAAACTATTCCATAATTATAGTTAAAGGACTATTATTCCTTAAGTTATCTCAGATTTCAAAGACAATCTGTATTTAAGCCTGTTGCCAAGTTTTCCAGATCCTTCATGACTTCTGTTGAGGCTTTTAAAAGTTTCTGTCATTTTCTCTGCTTCCCTCTTCAGTCATTCTCTTATATAGAGAAAAACAGAGAAACATAATATGTATTTTTCTGTTAGCCATTTTTGCTTGAATATGTGCATTTTGTGAATGATTTTTCTTTATTGGTAACAAATTACACTTTCATTTTTCTCCAAGAAAAAAATTTAATGGGAAATGAGAAAGTATTTTTTTTCTCTTCAAAACCTGAATGCCTTCGGTCTTTTAAGTGACTATAAATTCCCATGGAACATTGGTGACTGCTCTCTGGTTGCAATTATCTTTGTAAATTGTTTTATTACACTTTTAAGGCAATATTTAACATCATTCCATACACTAGTCCATAATTTATAGGAAAGCCAAGATTATATAGCATCTTGCATTCCTGTAAAAATACCACATACAGCCAAGCAGTGGTGGCGCACACCTTTAATCCCAGCACCTGGGAGACAGAGGCAGGTTGATTTCTGAGTTCGAGTCCAGCCTGGTCTACAGAGTGAGTTCCAGGACAGCCAGGGCTACACAGAGAAACCCTGTCTTGAAAAACCAAAAAAAAAAAAAAAAAAAAACCACATACAAGCGACTCATTTGAACTAGTCATAATATTAATAGACATTTTTGTGTGGTCAGCCATAATAAGTCTTACTAAACAGTAACTGCAGTGGCAAAATTAGATTACATTCCGAGATATATTTTTCTTCTTTTCTTTTTGAAATCTTTTTTGGATCTGTGCTTCATGCAGTCTTCTCTCGCAGCTTTACTTTAGGTTTTTACTTGTTTAGAAAAATTAATTTTCATTATAATGCATTGATCTGTTTTGCAGCTTTAAAGTGTTTGTGTTTACTTTAACCAAAGCAAATGAAGCTTGTCATGGTTTTCTTTTAAAATTCCACAAATGTGGCTAAAATACTACTAAATTTGTTACTTTAGCTGCTAAAAAAATATTAAAATATTCTAGCTAGAATGCAGTATTTAGAAAGGGTGAATTCAGTTAGAAGTGAGCCTGGTACAAGAAAATAATTAAGGTCACTTCATATAGATTCTAATAGAAAACAAATATAAGAGACAGGCCTGGTGGCACATACTTGTAATCACAAGAGATAGTAGAGACAAAAAAGAAAGGATTTTTAAAATAAGGTTAAAGTGATCACAAACTGGGTAAGCAATGCAAGCACAGTGGTGTTGAAAGCTGTAGAAAAGCTTTATGAATTTTCTGGATGTGTTGGGACTTCCTGGCTGACATACTTTTGAAATGCTTTCTTTGTCATGTTTGGTATGTATTAGTATAAATGATCAAAAAAAGCATTGTGGCAATGTAACACCATATTATCTGTTGTAGCTGTCCTTATAGATCAGAAAGCTTTTTATTTTTATAATTATGTAGTACTTTACAATAGTTTGGTCATTGTGTCAAGAAAAAAATTTTTCTCCAAAATGAGCAGTGAGGATTTTATTTTCCTCAGACTTGTTTAGATCACTGACAGTTGTAATCAGATAAAGTGGAGTTACATTGTAGGCACATTAAAAATGGGTCTTAATGTGCTGTGCCCCTTCCCTCTTTTAGGGTATTTGTGGGAAGTGTCCTTCACTGGGGGAGGCATTTTCGATAACACTAATCCCTCTGTCTACTCTCAATGCCAGATGTTAACTCATTCCAGCAAACTACAAAATGGATTGATGATGTCAGAACAGAAAGAGGAAGTGATGTCATCATCATGCTAGTAGGAAATAAAACAGATCTTGCTGATAAGAGGTATGAAATAACTCTGAATGCTTAGCTTCTATGTTAAATAACATGTCTGTTTACCAAAACAATGCTTTTGAAAAGGAGAGAGATTTCATTTTATTTTTAGAGTGGTATCTGAAATATAAAAATTAAACTTATGCCGGGCAGTGGTGACGCACGCCTTTGATCCCAGCACCTGGGAGGCAGAGGCAGGGGGATTTCTGAGTTCCAGGCCATCCTGGTCTACAGAGTGAGTTCCTGGACAACCAGGGCTACACAGAGAAACCCTGTCTTGAAAAAAAACAAAAGAAAAAGAAAAATTAAACTTCTTTTGTGTAAGCCCATAAACAACTCTTTTACAGAATTATTACACATGAAGTCAACAAATATTTTATATTTTTTAAGGTTTAATAAGTGGAGCAGACTACCCCAAATAACTACGTTTAAAAATGTATTCTTAATGATTAAATTCTTGTAGTCCTCTAATAAAAGTCACATAATTTCATTATAATTCAGCAGTGTGGTCTGTGTGTGTTCATGTGGTTTTTGATTGTGTGGTTGTTCCAGATTTTACCTGAGTATGAATAGCTTAATTGTAATACCTTAGTCAAATGAGCAAAGCTCATTCAAGGCAGAAGATACAGAATACATTAACATTCACTATAGCTTCCATGTGAATGGCTTTCAGAATTCTTTGTGCTTTCTGGTTTAGTCTTGGCCACATTGTTTAATTAGTAAGTAAAGCTTTTACTATTTATTACTTAATTCATTCATGAGTTAGGTATTGAAATTCAGGTGATGAACTCATGCTATTAACTAAAATGTTGTGATGTAGTTTATTTGTAAAGAGTTGTGCAGATGTTAAGCCTACTTCTGCTCAATGGCAGAACTAAAATTGAATTAGTATAATTGAAAAGTAATCCTTCTTTCTTTGTGACTGGTAAGAGGTTGGGATGTGGCTCAATGGTAGAAATCTTAAGATTTGTTTGTTTGGGGTGTGTATCTGTATCAGAGCCTTACTCTTAAACCCAGGCTTGCCTAGAACTCATACAGACCAGGCTGGCCTTGAACTCAAAATCCTACTGCCTCTTTCCTGAGATTTGGGATTATGGATTATAGGGATAAGTCACTACATGCAGTTCTGTCACTAACATTTTAAAAGTAAAAAGAGGGGCGGACTGGTAATGGCTTAGGAGGTAAAGACACTTTCCATGAAGCTGGATGGGCTGAGTTTGATCCCTGGGATCCATGTGATGAAAGGAGAAAATTTGTACGTGTGTGCCGTGTGTGTGTGTGGACAAATAAGTGTTTTTCAAATCAAAAGATTGGGACTGAGGGTAGAGTACTTACTTGCACAAAGCCCTTACCTGTGTTTTTGACCCTAGCACTGCTTAAAACCTAGAGTGATGATGGTGCATGCCTGTAATCCCAGGACTGCAGAGGTGAAGGCAGGAAAATGAGAAATTTAAAATCATCTTGGGCTAGCAAGTTCTAAGCCAACCAGAGATGTGTGAGGTTATGTCTCAAAACAAAAACATTCAATGGGTTCAGCCAAATAAAAACACATTAATAAAATAAATCTTGGTTTTATGGGACTAGGGAGATGAGTTGTGCAAACCGGAGGACCTGAGTGCAGATTGCTAATGGATAAAAAGCCAAGTATGGCCCATGCCTTGTTTGTAATTCCAATGTTGGGGCCCCAAAGGCAAAGGGATTGCTGGGACTGCCAGGCTACTAGGCAGAGAACTATATATAGGGAAGCAGACTTGTTCTTTTCAGCTTTTGGTACACATTCACCCAGATAGTTACCAGCAGCTGCACACATACACACACTCACACACAGATTGTTAAATTAGGGGTAGCTAAGTTCATGGAGGGCTTCCTGGGTTCTGTCAAAGGCACTACATAAAAAAATTGGCATGATAGCATGTTTGTATAATTCCAGTACTTTAGGAGGTTGAGACATGGAGATCAGAAGTTCAAAGTCATCCTGTGCTACATGAGGCCCTGTCTTTCTTTATTGGTCTTTTTCAAGACAGTTTCTCTGTGTAGCTCTGGCTGTCCTGAAACTCTCTGTAGAACAGGCTGACTTAAAACTCAGTGATCCTCCTGCCTCTGCCTCCTGGGTGCTGAGTTTAAAGGCATGTACTGCCACGGCTAGCCTGAAATTCTTTTTACACACACGCACACAGACACACACAATTTGATTAAGGGGCTGGAGAAATAGCTCAGTAGTTAAGTACTGGCTGCTCTTCCAGAGGACGTGGGCTTAGCACGCACATGGCTCATGACTGTCTGTAATTCTAGTTCCAAGTGTTCCAGTGCCCTCTTCTGAAAGTCGCTGTGGATACTAGACATGCATGTGGTAAACAGACATATATGCAGACAAAACATTATACAAATGAAATAAATGAAGGGTTTTTTTTTAAGTCAGTAAACTGTATATGCTCATTAGTAGAGCTCTTGCCCAGCATATGTAAGACCCTGAGTTTAATTCCCAGTACTAGGGGAGAGAAATAAATATAACATACACATAGACACAGACATGTACAGTTCTTGAGTGCTACACACAGTTAGTTTCCAAACTAATGGCTGTTTCTATAGCCAGCACCAATAGAACTTGGTTTATAGTTTTATGATTTCATTTTTCAAAAATAAGAATTTGCTTTTTTAAATTTTTTCCTGTAGGCAAGTGTCAATTGAGGAGGGAGAGAGGAAAGCCAAAGAGCTGAATGTTATGTTTATTGAAACCAGTGCAAAAGCAGGATACAATGTAAAGCAGGTAAGTGTTATTTGAGTATGAATGTTTGTTCCTAACTTAAGAAAATGTGAAATAATTGTGAGTAAGCTATTTTTTAGTGTAAAGATTTCTTTCAATAATGCAACAGCAACTAGAATTCATGACCTAGAAATATATTTTCAGAGAGTAAGAAAATATCTGTGGCATAGTTTTTGTAAAAAGAGAAAATATTTCCCAAGCTATTTAGATTACACACAGGATAACAAATTCATTATGATTGCAGTATTTCTGAGTATAAAGGGTTTTTTTAAGATTTATTTTATATATATGAGTACACTGTAGATGTTTACAGACACACGAGAAGAGGGCATCAGACCCCTTTACAGATGGTTGTGAGCCACCATGTGGTTGCTGGGAGTTGAACTCAGGACCTCTGGAAGAGAAGTTAGTGCTCTTAACCTCTGAGCCATCTCTCCAGCCCCCAAGTATAAAGTTTTGAACTTCCATACTCTCATTACATCCCTGTTTAATTGTCTTAAAAGTAGGTTTTCCTCATTTCAGTATTTGGTAGTCAAGACTAATAAAGGAAATAATAATAATCCTAATAAAGGAAATAATAATATTAAATAATAATAAAGGAAATAATAATAATAATCCTAATAAAGGAAAACTAATAGTACTTGCTTTCTATAAAGTACAGTCTGGCCAAGCGTGGTGGTGCACACCTTTAAACCCAGCTCGTGGAAGGCAGAGGCAGGCAGATCTCTGTGAGTTCGAGAACACCCTGATCTACAAAGCAAGTTTCAGTACAATCAGGGTACACAGAGAAACCCTGTCTCTCTTTCCGCCATCTTGGCACCTGTGGAGGCCTGCTGGGAACAGGACTTCTGGAAGGCTGTGGTGCAAAGACCCACTTTTGCTGGCTGCAAGCGAGGTCTCCAGAACCAAAGAGAGCACACAGCTCGTCTTAAAATTGAAGGCTTTTATGCCCGAGATGAAACTGAGTTTTACTTAGGCAAGAGATGTGTTTATGTGTATAAAGCAAAAAACAATACAGTGACTCCTGGAGGCAAACCAAACAAAACCAGAGTGATCTGGGGAAAAGTAACTCGGGCCCACGAGAACAGTGGCATGATTTGTGCCAAATTCCAAAGCAACCTTCCTGCAAAGGCCATTGGACAAAGAATCCGTGTGATGCTGTACCCATCCTGGATTTAAATTAATAAAGACTAAATAAATAAAAGTAGATTTGTGCTCTTGTTAGAAAAAAAAAAAGAAACCCTGTCTCAGAAAAGGAAGGAGGGAAGGAAGAGGAAGCACACTCTATTTAAACTTTACAAAAGGCAGGAGTTTTTTGTTTGTTTTTGTTTTTGTCTTTTTTTCCTGGGTGGGTGGGGGTGCTGTGAGAGGGTAGGTAATAAGACCACCTCATAGTATCAAGCTGTTTTTCTGTAAGATGGGTCTGCTAAAATCTTACTTGCCAAAATTATAGAGGAATGGTCATATTTATTAGAATTGCTGACCACTTTTTTTTTCTTTCTTTTTGTTTTATTGTTTTTATTTCAAGATAGAGTGTACTGACTAGATTTGTTTCAACTTGACTTGAGCTAGAGTTATTTTGGAAGAAGGAACCACAATTGAGAAAATGTTCCGTAAGATTGGCTTGTGGGCAAGCCTATGGTACATTTTCTTCTTAATTGATGTGAGAAGGTCCAGGTCGCTGTGGGTAATGTCACCCCTGGGCTTGTGAGTCTGGATGCTATAAGAAAACAGGCTGAGGAATCCTTGAGGAGTAATCTAGTAAACAGCACCCACCCCTCCATCAACTCCAGCCTCCAGGTTTCTGCTCTGCGTTTCTTCTTTGACTTCCTTTGATGATGGACTCTAATGTAGAAGTGAAAATAAATTAAACCCTTTCCTCCCCCAAGTTGTTTATGGTCCTAGTGTTTATCACAGCAATAGAAACTGTAAGGTATAGGGCCCCCAGGTGCTGAAATTACAGGCTTAGGTCACTACCATACATTTAAAATTTTTTATGTGTATGAGTGTTGTGCCTGCAAGTATATATGTAAGTGCCTGGTGCCCAATAAGACCAGAAGAGTGTCGGGTCCCTGGAATAGGAGTCACTGGTAGTTGTGAACCACAGTATATGTGTTATAAACCAAACACGAGCCCTCTGCTAGAGTAACAGGTACTCTTAGATGCTGAGCAGCTCCAGCCTGATATATCTTTCTTCATGCATCCTTTCTCTTTGGTACATTTTTCAAAACATTCATTTATTGGATGAATAGGCCTATCCTGGCCCACTTTTGACATTTTCCTCTATCCTAGGCTGACTTTACATCATTATATAGCTGATAGTGGTCTTGACTTCCCAAATTATGAAATGCACCATTACACCTAGTTAGACATTTTAATACACACTTTTTGTTGTTTATGTAAACAGTGCATTTTGATTATATCCAGCCTTCCTGAGACCTCATTCCACAATCCACCATCCAACATCATGTTCTCTTTTCAGTTTTTAAAATTTTTTTTCTTTTTTTTTTTTCCAGTTTTTAAAATTTTTTTTTTTTGATTTTTGGAGATGAGGTTTCTCTGTGTATCCCTGACTGTCTTAGAACTCACTTTCTAGGCCAGTTTGACATCAAACTCAAGCAATCCACCTGCCGCTGCTTTCCAAATGTGGGATTAAGGGCACATACCACCACACTTGGCCTCTTTGTTTTTTGTTTTGGTTTGTTTTGTGTTTTGGTTTAGTTTTATGGTTTTTATTTATATATATTTTATGTATGAATGTTCTGTCTGCTTGTATACTTTTAGAGTTATTTTGTGTAAGGTGATAGATAAGGATCTAGTTTCACCTACTTAAAGATATCCGGTTTTCAGCACCATTTGTTGATGATGCTGTCTTTGCTCTAATGTGTATTTTTAACATGTGTTAAAAATCAGGTAGCTGTAACTATGGCCTTTGATCTTGAGCCTTCTATTCTATTGTCTGTTTTTATATCAGTGTTGTGCTCTTTTTTTTATTGCTCTGGTTGTCTGTAAATAGAGACACAGAAACTTCTCCTATTTGTATTCCTGTTATTTTGCTTCTCTTGTCCTGTTGCTATAGCTAAGACTCCAGCACTAATAAGAGTGGAAATACTGCTTGTCTTTGATTTTTTTTTTTTACCTGATTTTAGTAAAAATGCTTTGAACTTTTCTCCTTTAATATAATGTTGGATAAAAGTTTGTGTATATACTCTAGATGTATGCTAGAATGTTCTTTCTATTCCAAGGGATGTTGGATTTTACCAAAAACTTTGTCTTTTTCTTTTCTTCTTTTTCTTTAATCTATGGAGATAACCATGCAATTCTATCCTTCAAATAATCTGTATAATTTGTAACACTATTGTTTAAATATTATTGAGACATCTCTATAATAAGTCATCACATATGAACTTTATGTATTCTTGAATTTAGAGAGAGAGAGAGAGAGAGAGACTGTGTTTACGTATGTGATTTTTATAAAAAGAATTTGGTAATGTTCTTTTCTATTTTATGGAATAGTTTCAGAAACATTAGTGTTCTTTTGTTTTTGTTGTTCTTTAATCTTTTTTTACAGTCCACACTTTATCCCCCTCCCAGTCTTCCCTCCGACTATTTAACATCCCACCCCCTCAACCCCCTCCCCCCTTTAGTGTTCTTCTTTTGCATGTCTGGTAAAAATTACCAGTGAATCCATCTGGGACTAGACTCAAATTGGGAGATTTTTCTTCTTATTATCATTGCTAGAATGTAATAATATCATTTCTTCCTCTCTCTCCTACCTCTTCCATGTCTCACCCTGGCCTCCATATTCACAGCCTCCTAATACTTAATCATTGTAATTCGTGTGTGTGTGTGTGTGTCTACCAACTGCAGACTAAGCACCATAATAGTCTATAGGGGCTATTCTCATTCAAACCACCATACATATACACAACTAAATATAAGTACAATTTAAGGAGTCCATTGAGTATTGTAGTTAGGGCTGGCTACCTGGTATTGAATATGAATAACCTGTTAGGGTGCTAATCTTTGGAGAAGACTAATTATCCTTCTCTTAGAAATTGTTAATTGTGGGGCTGGAAAGATGGCTCAGTGGTTAAGAGCACTGCCTACTCTTCCAGAGGTCCCCTGAGTTCAATTCCCAGCAACCACATGGTGGCTCACAACCATCTGTAAGGGATCTGATGCCCTCTTCTGGTGTGTCTGAAGACAGCTACAGCGTACTCACATAAGATAAAAATCTTTTTTTTTTAAAAGAGAAATTGTTAATTGTTTATAGCTCTTGTAGGAGTGGGGCCTGTGATGTCAACTGTTGTTGGAGTTGTTCAGGCCTGTTTAGGCAGCCTAGTTGGAGAAACTTCATTACTGCTTCAGTCTCACTACTTGATATGGATCTATTTAAATTGTTTATCTCATTTTGGTAAATTGGTAGATCATATGCCTCTAGAAATTTATTCATTTTTTTAGATCTCCTATTATAGTGGAATATATGTTTTTTTAGATAAAACCTAACAACTTTTGAACTTCATTGACATTTGCTATAATGACTCCCTTTTCTTCCCTAATTTTATTAATGTGGATCTTCCTGTGAGTCATTTTGGCTAAAGGTTTGTCTTATCTTTTCAAAAAACCAACTCTTTGTTTTGATGATTCTTTGTATTGCTTGTTGCTGGTCCCCTTTTCACTAATTTCTGCCCTGATCTTAGTGATTTCTTTTTTTCCCTCTACTGATGTAGAATTTGGTTTCTTGTTCTTCTTCAAGGCATATCATTAAATTGTTTAATTGAAGTCTCTCTGGTATCTTAATGTAGACACTTAGAGGTAGAAACTTCTTTCTTAGAACTACTTTCATTGATCTCAAGAATTTGATATGTTGTGTTTTCATTTGATTCCAGGAATGTTTTTTATTTATTGCTTGATTTCTTCAAGGGCCCATTCATTGTGTGTGGTGGTGTTTAATTTCTGTGAGTTTGTGTGCTGTTATTGTTTCTATTGCTGTTTTCTTCAAGCTCACACATTCTATCCTGTCTTTGATTTATTCTGTTCCTGAGACTTTCCACAGAGCTTTTTATTTGACTTTTACTACATTTTTCTAACATTTCACACTGATTTTTCTTGAGTATTTTTGTTGAATCCTTCTTTTATATCATGTGTCACCTTACCTATTTTTTTCAGCTATTTGCATCGTGAACATATGTCTTACATGGAGTTCTCTGGGATTTTATCTATTTCACTATATGCTGTTACCATAGGGTAAATAATTTTTAGAGGAGCTATGTTTTGGGGGGTTTTATGGTTTTACTGCATTAGGGATTTTACATATAGTGTTACTTTGTTGATTGGGTTTGGTTTCCAAATTCTTTCAGTTGAAGTATTTGCAGAATTCATGTGGGTCTTGAATGTGCTGGAATTATCATCCGTGAGGTCCGGGTGCCTGGTATAAGCTCTCTGGTGTAGCTTGAGTGGGCTATTGACTTAGAGAGCGACTACAGCTGTTTGATTGCACCACCGTGCAGAATTCACACTATCCAATTCATAATACAGTTACTGACTTCAATAACTATTAAGGATAAACAGCCACATATGATGTAGACTTTGATTTTAGTAAGATTAGGGGTAGGAATGGTGGAGGGCAGGTAAGAATAAGGACTACATATTACATCAATTTGGAGTTGAGGGGTAAAAGCTGAATAGGTAAAGTGTCTGGGAGCAGAACACTTGCATCTGCTGTCTGGTGTATGTGAAAAGCAACGTTTCCCCTTGCCCTACTCCCGTATTTACTATATGTAGTTTCAGATCTATTAAACATTTTATTTTTAGCATGCTAATGTTGGATGTATACGTATTTATAGTTCTACTTTTAAATTGACCTTTTATCATTATATAGTAGCTATATGATGACAGTAACAACCTTACTATCAATTATCTTAAGGTCTTAATTTGCTTTCTTGATTCTGTCATCTAAGTGAGGAATAACCTACTTGCCATCCTGTGGTCATCAGCTTTTAATCCCTTCTTTTCTCACAGCTTTTCCGGCGTGTTGCTGCAGCTTTACCTGGAATGGAAAGCACACAGGACAGAAGCAGAGAAGACAGTATCCTTTTTTGCTTTTTAAGAAAATTTTACTGTCTAGCCAGCATAGTGGCACATGTTTTTAACCCAACACTGGGAAAGCAGAAGCAGGCAGATCTCTGAATTTGAGGCTAGCTTGGTCTGCACGGTGATTTCTAGGGCAGCCAGGTCTGTGTAGAAGGATCCTGTCTCAACAAAAGCAAACTGACAACATTTACTCTTACTACTATTCTTTGGAGCCATACTTGTGTGGCTTGTTAGTTACTTGTTGTGACAGAACACGTGACAAAAGCCGCTGAGAGTAGAAGGGTTTGTTTTGCCTCACTGTTTAAGGGCATGGCCCACCCTCCATGGTGGGGAAGATGCAACAGCAGAGTAACTCACTCAAGATCATGAGGCAGCTAGTCATGCTGCTTCTGCAGTCAGGAAGCAAAGCGGAATGCTGGTATTCTGTTCTTTTTCTTATTTAGTCCAGGACCCCAGCCCATGAAATGTCACCCATATCCAGTGTGGGTCTTCCCACCTAGATCTCTCTGGAAATACTCTCATTCAGAAGTGTTATCTCCTGGATGTTATGAATTTAGTCAAGTTGTCAACTAAGATTAATTGTCATAGTTGACTGTTACCTTGAATGTAGACATTGGTGTCTTGGGTGCATATAAACTCAGGCTTTCTGTAGCAAATTAGGCCTGGTTATCCAGGTGGACCTGGCTTCTTACTCAGATTGTGTTGCTTACTCACCTGCCCCTTTTCCTGTCTGTGAGGATGCGGTAGGGTAGGGTTTGTTTTGTCTAGTTTGCTTTTTGTCTTGAAACAGTCTTGCTTTCAGGCTGGCCCCAAGCTTCTGACCCTTCACCGTCAGAGTACAAAGATTACATGTACCCAAACAATATATTCTCCATGTGGTATTGGGGTTTTACCCAGGGTGTCTTCCCTGCAAAGCAAAGCATGCTGCCAACTAGGCTCAGCCTTAAGTCGCCTGCTCTCTAAAGATTGTTTACAGGCATGGCCACAAAAGCAGGAGAGGTCATAAGATCTCTGGAGCTGGAGTTTCAGATAGTGTGAGTGCTTGGAACTGAACTCAGATCCTCTGAAGCTCACCAGGCATCTCCTAGCTTCTTCACTTGCTCTTTAATAAAGCAAAAAACTTAAAACGCCCTGTCTCCTGAGATTACATTTTATATCCCAGATTTTCCCAGACTTCCCAGTTATTTCTTGGCAAGAAATAACTCAGAATGGAACTGTATCATAGCTTCTTATTTTAGAAACAAGATATAATGAAACACATCTAATGATTTCTAAGAGTTTTGATTGGATGTTTTCATTGTATTTACTTTCTACTGTTTTCTCTTATAAAGACACATTTATTAAGCTGAAGACTTCATGACACTCTCTGTATTCAATGATACTATTTCTAAGTATTTATTACTTTTAATAACATAAGTTCTACTGAGTTGGAGTAACATTTTAAATTAAAATTTCCCCTTACTTGAATTATTTTGTAGGAAATGGTCAGATACTATGTATAATTCTTTAAGAAATGTCATCTTCATATAGTTTTTTGTTCATATAGAACAATTAGGATAGATTCCCATGAGTAGGACTCATAGTTCATTGAATTTTGTTGCATTATAAGAGATAGACCTGGTGACATATGTATCTTTATCCCAGCACTCCAGAGGCAGATGAGTTTGAGGCTAGCCTGGTCTACAGTGTGAGCTCCGGGAAGGCCAAGGCTGTTACACAAAAACTCTGTCTTGGAAAACAGAGAGAGAGAGGGAGAGAGAGAATATCTGACTGAATAGGTTCTGAAATCAAATAGAAGTATAAGGGGCTTGACAGAGATGTCAGAATTCAAGAGTTAGAATTGTACTTTTGTATACAACTCCTTAACTTTTGTTTCAGTGATTGACATAAAACTGGAAAAGCCCCAGGAGCAACCAGTCACTGAAGGCGGCTGTTCCTGCTAATCCCCGGCATCTTTCAACCCTTCTGTGGAAGCTCACTGCTTTGGCCCCATACTCTTTCATTGACTGCAGTGTGAATATTGGCTTGAACCTTTTCCCTTCAGTAATAACGTATTGCAATTCATCATTGCTGCCTGTTTCGTGGAGATGATCTATTAGCTTCACAAGCACAAAAAAGTCAGTGTCTTTATTATTTCTATTTTTTAAAAGCCAAACAATTCCAGCATACTCGTGATAACTTTGAGGATTAGATACATTTTCTTAACATTTTTTTCCCTTTTTAATGTTATGATAATGTACTTTAAAATGATGAAAATCTCAGCAGTATGTGTGTGGCTTGTTAAAGAGCAGTGTGTTCACAGCAGCATTTGCCTACCTTCTTGCTGTCTCCCAGCCTTTCTTGCCTCTTCCTTCTCCCCTTCCCTGTTCTCACCTTCTCCAAACAGAGATGGCAAACAGCAGTCTAACCAAGCCCTTTGGAATTATCCTTAGGTTTACAGAGAGCTTTTAGCTCCAGGCCATGAGCCATAATGTCCAAAATTATTCGTGAGCACTGATGTGAATTACTTAGGCCTTCTTTGAAGTCCGAACTCAGCTGTTGCCATCATGATGGGCAGTGCTTGAATAAGGAAAGGGTTCTGGTATGTCTTCAAAATGAGTCCAGAATTTACTGAGTGCTTACAGGTAAAGGAACATAAAATATATTTCTGATCAGAACAGGTGCCCCTTTCACAGGAGCTTTACTAGACTCTGGGAGAGAAAAGTAGCCAAGTACTTCTGAACCATTTTTTAATATTTTTTTTTCGTCATGGTGAAATTATAAAAGTTATAGCAGTTCTCCCAAAATGTTTTAATTTTCAAAATACTGTCTTTAAAAAAAAAATCAACACCTTTTAAAGCAATAAATTTCACTTGTGTTTCTTTTCCAAAAAATGCTATGTAGACAAGGCATTGTAAAGATCAGTTTCCTTTAAGAACCAGCAGAATATAAATTTGACATGAAGAAAACTGCTATATCTAGTAGAAATGTCTAAAGTTTACCATCTTAAGTACCCTCACAGAATAGCAAATACCCTTCTTCTCTGGACATTTGAATCTGGTTCAAATTGAATATGAAAATAATTTCCTTGAAAGTTCCTAGAGGCAGGTCAGAGAAAGCATGCATTAAGAGGGAAAGGAGAGAATGGAAATAAAAGTCACTATAATACAGATTTATGCCTTATATTTTAGCATTTTTTAAATGTTGGGTCTTCAAGGTGTTTTTTGCTTTTTATTAGATCTATATAAATAAGTTAACTAGCAATTTAGTTTTGTATTTAAGCTACACTTAATCTTTTTTCTTTGGTGATATTTATTTCTTTGCCCTTTTTTTTTTAAACTTCGAATTTTTAGGTGTTTTGTTGAATATTTAGAGCTTCATCACCATGGCAATATGTATTTCCCTTGAAACATTGCAAACAAATATACTAGGAGTGCACTCTTTTAATCTTTACTAGTTATTGTGAGATTGCTGTGTAAGTTAATAAACACATTTGTAAATACATTATTTGCAGGGAAAAAATTCTGAGTTCTAGCTCAGAAGAAGCCTGCGGAGTTTATGTTGTAAGCATTACTTAACACAGTATAAAGATGAAAAGGTAACAAACATAACTTCATACTTCCTCACCTCCTCATTGCAACAAAATCCCTAACTGGAAAACCCGACTCCCCTCTCCCTGCCCTCCTCCACTTTCACGTACTGTCACCTTGTAACACTTGGAGAGCACTTGGATTATGGATCTGAATAGAGAAATACTTTCAGATAATCATTAGCCCACATACCCTGTAACTTATACTCAAACATGGGATGGAGTTGTAAAGTGCTTTTATAATACATATTATTGTTAAAAGCAAGGATTGACTCTTTTGTTTTATTTTGACATGGCATGTCCTGAAATAAATATCAATTCAATATGGCACATGGTTCACATTCTTTATTTGAAGGAATTGTGATTTCTGGAGAAGGAGGAATGATCATCTTCCTACAACGCTGTCGCATTTGATTCTTTCTATGTTGTTTTGGAAGTAACCAGCATGCTGCTTTCCATGCTGCTCTTTTTATTTGACTTGGAGTTCTTAAACCAAAACAGTAAAATGTGTTCATGGTCTAGATTTTTTTTTTAAACACAATTTTGCTGCCAAGTATATATAAATAAAACACAAAAGAAACAGGTATTGACTTGGCTTCCAATTCCTGCCAATGCTTCTTGCTTATGCTTCTCTCCTAGTTGCATTTGAAATAAATTATATAAATAAATGACTAACAAGAACAAATGTGAAAAAAAAACAGGAAGTCAGAATTCTTTTCAGGGCATGAGGGTGGAAGAGGGGCTGCAACTCAAGAGGCAGCCCTTTCTGGGGTTGTGCACCAGGTGTAATAGTTTGATCAGTGATGGACCATATATCAAATAAGGTCTCATATAATTGCAACTGAGATAAAAATTTATGGCAGTGATAACACAAAATCTCTCTCATCTGTGGAAATCAGTTGTGTTTTCATTCACAAAAGTAGAGCTACAATTAAATACAACACATGATGGCAATAATAAAATCTGTATTACTGTCTTACTGTTATTTCAAAATGTAGTTCTGCTTACAAAAAAAAAAATACAAAATATTATACCAGCCAGGCCCTTGCACATTGGTTACTATGTTTCTTGGCCGAATGTTCTTTTGTATTTAAGCTTGTGTTCTGTTGATTAGGACACCAGCAAGAGTAGGCTATGCTACACACAGACATTAGACCTAGGTTTGTGTCCTAGGTTCTACCATCTGTTCTCTGTGATACTGACTTGGTGAAGAGAGTTAGGCAAGGAATGACTTTTTTTTTAAAGTAATTTTAACTGACACAATAATGAATATATGTAAACCCAGACTCAAGAGCCTGGGCCAGTAGGATCATTAGTTCAAGATTGGCATGAGTTACAAAGCAAAACTTTTAGGGAGGGAGGGACACGTGACCTGAAAACAGGGCCTCTAAGCATATCTAGCCCATTGCCAGTTTTCAACTTTACACTTTAGCCATTTGTGGTGGTACAAACCTTTAATCCTAGCACTAGGGGTTAGAGAGGGAATGGGAGCAGAGGCGGGTGGATCCTGAATTCGAGGACAGCTGGGGCTACACAGAGAAACCCTGTGTCAAAAATCAAAGAGAGAGAGATTGAGATTCAAGCTTTATTGGAGCTCAGGCATACTTTTAAACCATTCAGATATGATTGAACAGTTACTACAGTTCTTAGGACCCCCAAGTCTGCCCACTTACAGATCAAGGGAAATCCCTACCTTTGTTCAGCCACATCTGACTCTTTCTCCTGCCCCATTACTGTAAGAGTAAAAGCCACATGCCATAGATTTTATTGGTGCAGCTATCTTCAGAAGTAGCATTAGGACACAACAAATGTCAAGAAGAGATGGTGAAAACCAAGGTAAGGTACTGCAACAAGATGCTTGAAGGATTGGCCTTGTGATTCCTGGAACCTCTGTTCAACTGAATAACATATGGTCATACTCAGTGCCTATGCTTGAAACAGATGACAGCTTTGTCAGTGTGGGAGCAGTGTCTTGTTCTGAATTCTCCTTGAATTTAGCTTCCAGTCCAGGCTGCCCTATTTTTCCTTTGGCTTAACTCAGTTTTACCTGGGGTCTCTGCCATTTGACAGCCTCCAGAAGCCTAATGCAGGTTCTGTTTGTTCCTAGCCATGAGGTGTCTATGAACAATTAGTTCAGGTTTAGGTCATGAAAGCTACGGTGGAAATAGTCCTAACACTTGGGAGCTGAGATGTTTTAGTCAGTAGAGTCCTCATCACATAAGCATGGGGGACACAGCACCCAGATAAAAAGTTGGATACCATAGGAGGAACCTTTAATCTCAGCCTTTGAAAGGCAGAGACAGGAGAATCCCTGAGGCTTTCTTGCCACTCAGTTTAGACAAAATGATGAGCTCCAGGTTCAGTGAGAGACATCAAAAATAAGGTGAAGATTGATAAAGGTATTAAGGCTGTTGAGCTCTGGCTTTCTATATTCATGCACACACAAATATTCTAATATCAGAGGTCTCTTGACAGGCAGTGCCAGCTCTGGATTATTACCTTAACTCATAGAACAGAGATCCTGATAGTCTCTTTTTGACTTTTAAGAGATAACCAACTTCATCTGCCATGTTATGGATAGGGAAAGCAAGCTAGATAATGGATTGTTCCAAATTGTTAAGCTCACATGCTGTTAACAATTCCACCTAAACTCATAGTGCGCTCTACCAGTAGATGCTGGGTCACAGAGTTGTCCCAGGGAAACAGATCCTGGAGGAACAAAACAAGCAAAGCCAGTTCTGGGGCCAATCATGTCTTTATTAGTGTCTGCAGCTGAGCCAACGGAGCGCTCACATAGGCTAGGAATTTTAGTGGGCACTCTGGCCACTGAGCCAGGGATTTTAGCTTTTCTATTGGCAATTGGGACAGGGTAATGGAATAGTTTGGAACAAGATCAAATGGAGAGATTGCTTGCCACCTACAGACAGGCACATGAAGGGTTCCCCAGGCTGGTGCCAAGGTGGGTCAGGCCCCAGAGCAAAATAATGCCATTCCTCTCCCCCCCCGCCCCGAGTGAAGGAAGAGACTAAGCTTCAGATGTTAACAGTCAGCGCCATCGAGCTGAGCTCCTGGGATCAGAAAGGCATTTCCTAACGGAAGCAACTTCCTAAGGCCGGAGGTCCCAAAGAGCTTACCTGTTCCCACAGCTAGGAAACCTAGGTTTAGCTCAGCTATCATAGGGAAGCTACAAATGGGGAAGTGCCAAGTTCCGTGTTTTGGATAAGGGTATGTTCTGCCAGTACTAACTAGACAGCCAAAGTATTCGTTATAATTAAGAAACTTCACTCCATAAAAAGCCCCATCATGCCTTTATCAAGCAAGCTCCTTCGCCTAGAACTAGGACCACTACAATCCAACCCATGCCACAACGCCAAGCCAACTGTTATTTGATTCTTTGGGCACCTAGACTGCCTTGCTCCTTGCCCCCACTTATCCTTGCCAGACAGATAAATGTAGCTTTATTGTTTGCTCTCTTGTGAGCTCCGTTCCTCAGACACTTAGAGCCAAATGAAGTTATGCTTGCTGTGTGTAGAGGAAATTCGAATGTGATTTATGGGGGTGCCTGGCAATAGATGTACAGACTTTAAAGCTATGTCTGTGCCTGAGATGTTAGCTTCCTCTGAGAGAGAGGATAAGTGGTGGGAGGAATGGGCCAAGCATAGAGGGCTTAATGGAGAGAAAGGGGTCAAGATGGGACAGTTTAGATGGTAGATAGCAGAGGATCCAGAAAAGGGTCTTGTGTTCTACGTGCACATCCAGAGGTCTGAGCCCCAGGGCTCAGAACCAGCAAGGCGACCACATAAGTGAGCCAAGAGCAGCACCTGTGGCAGCCCCAGCAAGCATGCCCATGGCCAAAGGGGCGCCTGAGCTGTAGCAGGGATCCTCTCGAACTATCACGTGTGTCACACCAGGACCTGTAAGAATAGCCACACAAGTCAGGGTCAGGGCCGGTGACTCTAGTCTAATGTTATGGGGCATGAACTCATTCTGCTCCCCAGTCAGAGGAACTGAGACTTTGAGGCGCCCGCTACTGCCTACAGATCATACATATGTCCCATAGTGAATATGGGACTGGGGCTGGGCTGCAGGAAACCCCAGGATCCCTAGGCACCTGGGGATCCATGAAGCACTTGAGGATGGACACTAGTAACTAAGACCTTGGGAATAGGAAAAGTGTCATTTCTGAAATAGCCACCTGGGGTCGCCAGCAGCACAAGATTGTCATTGCTTGGCTGGCTGGCTGTGTGCGGGGAGCCTAGGGAATCTGTTTTGAATCTAGGATCCAGGAGGGTGAGAGCTGGAAAATACGTATACCCTCAAAGGGTGAAACTTAGTCTTCATTGATGGATCATGGGCAAGGCCTGGCACAGGATTGTAGCAGAAGATGGACTGGCATGCCAGGGGCACTTACCTGCATAAGGTGGCCCATAGTAGCTGCGGACATATGTGGCCTCGTGTGCGTTCGGGGGCACCACTTCATAGTAGTCCTGATATGGGCTGTAGACGCGTACCTGAGAAATCCAGTCAGGTTGAATGCCCAGGGACTTCCTGGTCTGGGTCTGATCCTGACCCTTTCATTCTGTGGCCACCCTCCTCCCCAGGGCTAAAGGGGAAAGGTGTGACCTCCCCATAGAGTCCATAACCCTTCTTCCCTAAAACCTTTACATCCAGCTCCCAATGATGCCTTTTCTCCTACCTTGGCCTTCTATATTGCCCAAATTTCCCATGGCTCCCAACTTCCCTTTATAAGTCTTAATAGCTCTACAATGCTATTATGCAGAGAAACTCAACTCATTATCCTAGTCAAGGGAAGAAAATTATGGCTAAGCCCTAGGCATGAATTGGAGGAGGACTGTAGCAAAGGAAAAAAAGAGTAGTCATTGGAATAACTATTATCCAGCATCTACTGCATAGTGGATCCCAAGGGAGGTGCTCTCTTGTGTCACTACCTCTGATCCTTCAAGGCAGGATTTTGCCATCTCCATAGTACCCAGTGTTGTGGATGAGGCACAGAGAAGGCGAGAGTCCTGCCTTCTCCTTCAGGCCCCTACCAACCTCCCAGATTCTAGCTCAAAAGCTACCCACTATAGGAAATCCTCCTGGGTTTGGAAGTATTTCTTCCTAGGGTCTCTGACTTGGATAGTACCTTATCCTTTCTCTTAACCTTTCTAGCCTGTTCCCCCAAGTGTGTGCTACTTAATGACAAGGCCTTCAATTTGTATCACCTGCAAGGGATAGTGATGACAGGAGCCAGTGATACATGCATCATTAACAGTAACTTTCAATCCAAACCTACCACTTTAACTCACAGGGTAGCAGACTTGGAGAGGGTCAGAATCCCTTCTCTCCTAGGACTCCCCCTAGCCCCATTCTCACTGTCTCTCACTAGGCTTCACACCAGAATTGCCCAGCTCTCTTTAGAAGTCCGTTTGTGTCCATCTTGGCCAACACAAATATATTGTGCCCTCCTTCTCTCCCTCCCTACCCCCCCCCCGCCCTGTTCTTCCTGGAAATGGTCTTGTCACACACTGGAACCAAGAAATCTAGTGGGTACTTTAAGGGTTCCTTCTCCTTTTTACGCCCAGAATATGTGTGGAAGCATGAGTGCATGTAGAAGTCAGAGGTGGCTGCATAGTGTCTTCCTTACTCACTTCCGGCTTTATTGTTGAGATAGTTTCTCATTGAACTTGGAACTTGCTGATTCACCTTGACTGACCAGCAAGTCCCTAGCAGCCACCTATTTCTTTTCCCCAGCACTGAGATTATAGGAGAGCAGTGCTCTTTTTACATGGGTCCTGGGGATCAAACTCTTCCCAGCTACCTCCCTCTACTCCATCTTTGAGACAGGGTTTCCTGCAGCCTAGCTTGGCCTGAACTCAATATTCAGATGAGGATGACATTGAACTCCTGACCTTCCTGCCTCCACCTCCCAAGTGCTGGGGTTATAGGAATGCACCACTAAGCCTGGCTCTAGAACATTTACTCTTTGGAGGGAGTGTTTGAACTCACAATCTCCAGCCTCACTTTCTGAGTACTAGGAATATAGGCATATACTACTAAACCCAACATTTTCTTTTTTGTGATGTTGGGGTTTGAACCTAAGGCTTTATGAATGTTAGGTACGCATGCACCACTGAGCAACATCTCCATCTCTTAGCAAACTGGCCTTTCACGAGGCCACAAGGTCTCAGGAGTTTATCTTCTAAAAATGCTCTTCCGACAACCTATTGGCCAATGCTGAGGGAGTAAGTCATTGGCTTTAGCAACCTGGACAGTAGAAGTGATCCTGGGGAGGGGGGGGCAGTGTTCTTCAAAGGAATGGTTGAGGAAAAGTCAGACTAGAAAAGACTAAAGAATCCTTAAGGAAGACAGGGAATCAACTTTACTACATCAGCCTGCCCTGAAGCTGCAGTGACTTTGTGCTGCTCTGGAGTGGATGGAAAATACCACCTCATGTCTCTTTGGGGCAAGTGTTCCTCCTACCCTCCAGCTCTGGGAGGCCCAGAAGAAAACTCAGAGCACCTAGCAACCAGTTGGTAACCTCAGAGACCTCCTGAACTGAAGCCTGCCAGCTTCTCCCATAGCCCAGCACCTCCTATGGGAGGAGACAGTGCTGTCCAATCACTGAGTTACACAAAAATAACCCCTAGGCTATTGTGTTCTTAGGTTTTACAGTCTTTCAAATCCCATTTTTAGGCAATTGCCATTTGAAGTCCCAGGCCTCTCTGTGATGAACACTGATCAAGTTGAATAACTTTCCAGGGCATCAGTTTCTCAGTAATATCTGGAGAATCAAGCAGAACTACATCCTGGCTTAGTTGTTCTGCATGCTATAATCATGAGCCGCTTTACCCATTCCCAGTACTGGGGATCACCCCAGCGCCTCACACATGCTCAGCATGTACTCTATCACTGAGACACAACCCTAACCCCAAGAGTTAGTCTTGAACATGCAGATTTCCAGGCCAGGGGTGTATATAGAGTTCAGTATTAAAAACAGTGTTTGCCTAGCATGTGTGAGGCTCCGTGTTCAATCCCCAGTACCACATATGCATAATAAACACAGCATAGCTCCTAGGCCCCACCCAGGGCTTAGGAGATTCCAATACACAGGGGATATCAACATTTGTTGTCGTGTAGGTCATCAAACAGCATCATTGAGTAAGAAGAAAATTTGCAATTGACCATGAAGACCACACGCTCCCCCCGTCTACTCACACCAGACCAGGTGCTATGCTGAACCCTGGGGACAGAGAAAAAGTCGAGACCCATAAACTGTGTGCTGGCTGATCGTCACTGTCAGCTTGACTAGACTTGGAACCACCTGGGAGGTGCACCTCTGGGGATGTCAGTGTGGTGTTTCCAGAGACTTAAGGAGGAGAGACCCACTGAATGGGACAGGATGACCCTATGGGTTGAGGTTCCATGCTAAACAGAAAAGGAAAATGAAAAAGTCAGCCAGACACTGGCATTACCGTTCTCTGCCTAAATGTGAGCATGCAGCCTCAAATTTCCACCACCGTGCTCCCCACCACCCCCATGAAGAAGTATGCCCTCAAACTGTGAACCAACAGATGTCTTTCCTTCCTCCAAGCGCTTCTTGTCAGGTATTTGCTCATCGTGGTAGAAAAAATAACTACTACATCTTGATTCCAAGAAGCATCCAGGGCAAGGACAGATCCAGACTATGTCCCTTCCTTTCTTTCCTTACTCATTCAGTGACCTATTTATGCCAGTCCCTCATGAAGGGGGTAAGGAAAGACTGTCCCCATCACTGGGCACTGTTTGATCACATCCTGTACATGCAGTCTTGGACTGGGCTTCAACTAGGCAGAGCAAATGAGACCTGGTCCTTGCCTTGGAGGAAGTTCCATTTTCAGACCATCTAAACAGACAGGAATAAAGTGGCTCTTAGATCAAGTGGAATGAAGCCAGTGCTAAAAACCAGCGACAGAGGACTGGGAAGTCCTCACTGAGAGGTGGCAGGCAGCCTTTGAGATAGTTCTGTAAGGATGAGCATCAGCCGGCCAGGTGAATGGAGAGGCAGAGGGTGTGGGCAGCAGGGACAGCATGAGAGTTAGCAGGGTGAGGCGAGAACCAGAGCAGCAGTGGCACGAGGGTGACATGTGACAAGCAAGTCTAGCCAGATTCCATGGACTTGAAAGCCAGCTGTGGTTCAGTGAGGAGAGGGGAGCCACTGAAGTCCACAAACATGAAAGGAATGGGACAGGTGGCTTTGGAGGCTCATCCTGATGGCTAGAAAGGAGGCAGGAAGGGCCGAGCTTGCACTTACCCAGATCCGCCTCTCAACCTTACAGGGGCTCCATGAGAGGGCCGTACACCTGACCTTAGGGCAAACCCGACGGCTCCTGGGTGGGACGGTGGCACCAGCTGGGGCCTGCTCCAGCCACAGAAACCCAAGAAGGGAGAGGGAGGGAGATGTCAGATGCCCTTTACACCTTAACAGACTAGGAGATGTTACCAGGCCCCTACCAGAGTCCTGTGCCATCTGTGCCTGTGCTGGGGGATGGTCAGAAAGGGGAAAGGGGTGTCTGTTACTCAGTGAAGGAGCAATGGCCTCCTTCCAGCTCTCCCATCTCAGTCCCAGGCACATGGGGACCCCAGTCTCTTTACCCCACAGCTCCAGCCTCATCTGTGACTGTATCCCCAGGAGCCTCCTCCCAGAGTGGGGTACAGGTCACTCCTGCATAGGCTGGAGGACAGAGAAGCCCACAGACACAGATGTGAATGTACAGATGCAAAGACAAAAGCAAACACAAGCACCAGTCTAGTAAGCCAGAGTCCAGAGGGATGTGTATCTGAGGAGCAAAGAGAGGGAGCTTCTACGGCCAAGCAGAGGTAAGGGGTCAGTGGGGCAGCCAGGTGTACAGGTAGGTAGAGAGGGAGCACCGAGGGCCAGGCAGAGGTAAAAGGTCAGTACAGCAGGCAGAGAGGGAGCAAGACAGCTTCATAGAGTCACAGAGTGCAGAACGGTCAGCCCTCACCTCCTTCCTCATGCTGTCCTCAATGCCATTGATGCAGAGGACGTTGGCTCAGAGGGTGCTTAGCCTGACCTGGCTCCCTCCCTGATGATTCTTGTTCCTCCTCCTAGACTTCCTACAATCACCTCTCACTACCTGACTGTGACCCTCAACTGCTCTGATAGCCTTCGAAAAAAATCTATTCCTTCCTGAGCTGGCCCTGACGACCTCAGAGGCCATCTCTCCAATACCACTTCCTCCATGGTAAACCTTCCAACCAGGCCAGACTCCAGCCATTAGGTGCACACATTTGCAAGCATACACACATACACATCCCTCTTCCCTGCCTCTGCTCATGTAGCTGCTCCTACCAACGCCAGCTTCCTCACTACATCCAATAACCAAGTCACCGCTGAAGGTTCCTCCAGCAACTTACGATTGTGAGACGGAAGGGGCCACCTCCAGTCCTTAGACCTCAGCTTCCCTATCTGTAAAGTGGGACTGATAGCACCAACTGTTACCACCCCCCAGCCCTTGTTGGAGGATGAAATGACATAACCGTCTCCTGTGCTTAGCATCGTGCCTGGCTCTCTGCAGGTGGATATACCCAGGAGGGTTTCTAACTGTCTTCTCTGCTACTTCCCAGGAGACTTTCTCTCCAGGCGAGAGAGGTCTCAGCTGTTTCCCAGGCAGAAGCAGCAAGTGGAGAGTCTGGAGTCTGTCAGGTGGGGGCCCATGTTGGGCCTCAGGCAACATTTCAAACTCTCACCTCTACCAGTCTCTAAGCGCTCTCACCTGCACAGCCTAAATGCCTGTGCTCCTCAGCCAGTCAGCAAGGCTTAGTCCACACCCACATCCTGTTGCCAGGAGACTGGCCCCGCCTCCTAGATGGTCTTTGGGTATTCACACTTAACCCCTTACTGTTTGCTCCTACCTATTAGCCAGCCTTTTGTGCTTGTTTTTGAGACAGGGTCTGGCTCTATGCCCCAGGCTGACCCCAAACTTTTAATCGTCCTGTCTCAGCCTCCCAAGTGCTGGGATTATTAGCACACACTGGTTTGTACTAGCTACAGACCAGCTTTTTGAAAATACAAGTCTAGTAGTCTGTTGAAGGTACCTGCCTTTAATCCTGGGAAGCAGAGGCAGGAGAATCTCCAAGTTCCAAGTCAGCCAGGGCTACACAGAGAAAAACCCTGATTTAGAAAAACCAAACAAAACCGAAACCAACAAAACAAACAAACAAAAATGTCTGGTTCTGTGAGGATCCCTCAGTTAGTGAAGGGCTTGCCTTGCAAGCACAAGAACCCAACTTCCATTCCCAGCACCTGTGTAGAAAGCAGGCACGACTTCATGTGCCCAGTCCCAGAGCTGTGATAGAAAACACAGGAGGATCCCTGGGGCTTCCAGCTGGTCTAACTAAACTGGTGAGCCCCAGATCCCAGTGAGTAGCTCTGTCACAAACATAAGGTGAATGGCTGGTAAGGAACAACACCTTGGTTGACCTCTGGTCTCCACACACCTGTGTGCACAGCCACAAACACACACACACAACACGCATACAAATAAATCAATTCGAAGATTGTTAAAGACAGAGCTGAGCTGATCAGTCCACTCTTGCTTTTTGCTTAAAAACTGTCAATGGCTTATGGGTGTTGTTAGCAGACACCAGGATCCTTAAGGCAAGGCCTGGTAGTTCATGCTTGTAATTCTAGCTCTTGGGAAGCTGGGGCAAGAGGACCACTGCAAATTTGAGGCCACTCTGGGCTACATGATGAGTTCAAGGCCAGCCTGTGATCCAAAGTGATACTCTAAATAAAAGATAAAAGATAACCGATATTCTTAGCACAAGACAGAGCCTGAGCTCCCAGCTGTCCTCCCCACCAGTCCTCCCCATTCCTTGGGTTTCAGTCACCCTGACGTCCTAACCCACCAGCCTTTGCGAATACTGCTCCCTCATACCTAGAAAGCTGTTTCCTTCACCATATCCCCACCTTTCACCCCATTTATGTTTATCCTGCAAGTCTCAGGTTAAGCTTCAAGTAAACTCATACCTGGATCAGATCCCTAAAAGGGTTACATACTGCATAGCCCTGTCAGAGCAGAAGGGTCACATACTGCATAGCCCTGTCAGAGCAGTGACTAGTATCAAAATGGAATAATTAATCAGTTAGTTGTTTTATATCTGCCCCCTTCTAGACTGAGTGCAGGGGGGTAGAGCCTACATCCCTTGGTTTAATTCTGATCCCCTGACCGCTGGCATGGTGCCTAGCATACAGTAAGGACCCAATATATAACTGTTATGTGGACAAATGAGCCTCAGTCTTACAATCTGCAGAGAGGGAACAAATAACCCCACCCTCTCAGGACTGTTCTGAGTGGCATCATATCTGATATATGCATCCCTCTTTTCTAGCTCCCATGCAACCCTCCAGTGAGTCTTCATGGAATTTCTCTCCCTACTCCTGGGAGCACCTGCTGACTCCTCCCTTCTCCACAGGGGAGTCCAGGGGACGGAATCTATGAACTTTTCCACTCTAGACTGAAGTAATAGGCAGAGACCGAGTCTGAGTCACCCATGATTCCATGGCACATAGGGCAGCAGGGAGGTGAAAGCGCAGGGACTCACCGGAGTGGAATTTGCCTCCAACAGGGCTGTCTTCCATGCTCTGCAAAGCAAGGCCCTCCAGATGATGAGAGATTTGTAGGGTGCTCATAGGGGAATCCCACCTTGTAGATGCTCCTCCCCACTCAGCCCCTAGTCCCCACCTTTCCCAACTTTCAGGTAGACAAAAGCAACTCTCTACTGCCCTAGTCACATGGATGGGCCCTGAGGTGAGCTAATAACTCTTAGTCCAGCTTCTTCCCTTCAGTTATCCTAATTGAGTTTGGGAGGGCGGAGTGTCTCTTCTGAGCCTTGCACTTCTGGGTGATGCTCTGCCTGCAACCCACCTCCATGTTCCAACTTTCACAGCTTCGCAAAGCCATGGCCCAAGCCTCAGGAATGCCCAGAGGATACAGGACAATTGGGTCTTTGTTGGTTGCCATGGCATCTGGCTGGGGTAGACAAGGCGGCTCTATGCTGTCCTCAGAGCACAGCTGCCCCTCCACCCACAAGCTCATCCCTTTCCTTCTCCTCCAGGGCAGAGGCCCAGCTGCTCAGGCTGAGGGTAGGAGGGGAAGGAATGCACGGGAATAAATGGCACTGAGGAAGATACCCTTGTCTTCCCAGGATGGACTGCATCTAATATTGGGGTGCCCTGCTTGGACACTGCCTTTCTAAAGGTAGGTCTAGGCCTACCCCTCAACTCAGAGTCCCATCCACCATGGCAGCTCTTAGAGGGTCTTTTGAGATGTCACTGGGCATGTCAGCTCCTTTCTATCAGCCTGGGAGAGGGATCACTTCACAGGCTGCAAATTATCTGATCCCAAATGTCTGGAGACCCAGCACCCAAGGCAGGGCGTCCCTCCATCCCTGAGTTCTCTGGGTATGTACCAGTTACAAGTAGTTATGCTGCTGTCCTCTGCTCAGCCTGTAGGACATAACCTTGCTAACTGGTCTTATATCCTCTCTTCTAGTTGCACCCCGAGATCCCACTCCACACATCCTCTGAATCTACTCACATGGCATCGTCTCGGGTCTCCGCACACAGGTGCAGGCGGGAACCCTCCCGTAGGTTCACTGTCAGCAGGCCATCTCTGCTCCTGCCCTCTGGGGGCTGCACATCTAGAAGCAGACACACACATATACATGGGGATTCCAGACAGCCAAGTTTCCCTGACCCCAGGAAACTACACACAATGGCAGGGATTGACTTCTCGGGTTCCTATTTGCTAGTCATTGTTAATCTCTGATCCCACATACTTTCTTGGGATCTGCTGTAGCCCGCAAACCCTGTCAACCTTCCCATGTCATTCACTTCCTAGCACATCTCTCAGTTACTGTATTCTACTGTGGTTGAACCATTATACTCACTGTGTGACCCTGAGCCAGTCACGTCACTTCTCTGAGCTTATGTCATCTCTCCACTCTCTAGTACCTGCAGGTGTTTTATCTGGAGTCACCTCTGGGGCACAGCACAGGGTAGGAACTCAACCAAGGACCAGTCTCTTAACGCATAGCTAACCGACCTACATTTGGCAAAAGCCCAGAAGCAGTGTTTGCGGGAGCTCTCTGGGAACACCCAAGAGCCTTCCGAGTACAATTCTCAAACATAGGGAAGACCCTGACCATGAACAGAGTTCCATCAAATACTAGTTCCACTCACCCTGACACTCCTGGCCGACCTTTATGTCTCGGACATTGAAGTGGATAACTACACGGTCCTCCTCGTCTTGTGCCGTCTCATCATGGTAGTAACCCAGCGTGCCATCCAACCACAGAGCGAACCAATTCCGCTTCCAGCGGCGGAGGATGGAGCCTGTATGATATTCCAAATCCGTCGGGGAAGCTGAGCCCTGAGCTTGCTAGGGTCAAGAGCCCCAGTTGGGCTCCCAGAATCCCTGCAGCTCTGGGCCCCATTACTGTGATTTCTTTCTTGCCTCTCTACCCTCTAAAATGAGGACAAGACCTCTTTTTTTATATTTCTCATCGCTGCCAGTCACCGGCCTGATGTATAGTAGAGGCTCAATAAAAGTGTTGAACTGTAAAAGGCAACTCATATCAACTTGTGGGCGCTTCCAAGACAAGCCCACGTCTCTTCAAAGGCAAACACCTCTCCCCGCTGGACGCCTCTATCATGTTTTTATCCCTGGTTTGAGTGACAGTCATTTGTATTCCTCTCTGACTCTTGCACCAGATTGGGGATCTGCATCTCCCCACATGAGATCCTAAAACAGAGCAGGACCTGTCTTCAGTGTCTGCCAAACTAAATTAACTGAGAAGGGTCAAGGGCAAGGGCCATGGGGGCTCCTAGCCCAAAGAGCTCCAAGATAGCTCCTCTGTAGGTCACAGATGTGGATAAATGGAGGCGGAGGTGCTGTGGCCACTGTGACTCTAGACATTGGTTCAAAACACTAGAAGGTTTCTTAAGCAAAGTATGGAAGCTCACACCTGTAGTTCCAGCATTCGGAGGCTGAAGGGAATTCAAAGCCAGTCTAGACTACAGAGTAAGACCCATCTCAGAGAAAATAAAGCTAGGCATGGTGGAACATGCCTGTAATCCCAGCACTCAGGTGGTGGAGGCAGGAGTTCAAAGTCATATTTAGCCACATATGAAGCCAACTAGGGCTACATGAAATTTTATGTTCTCCACAATGCATCAACTCCTACCCCCTCCCCAAAGAGGGCTTCTAGGGCTATGGTTCTACAACAGAGCTGTATCTCACTTTTGCTCGGGCTTTGGTCTGTGTCCTGCCTGGCTTGGGGTTGCTATGAACACACAGGGCATCAAACTTATCTGTACCCTGAGGGATGCGCAGCTAGTGCCAGTATTGGGTGGGAAAGGGAGGCGGGAAGACTGCCAGTCAAAAACAGTTGTGTTGTAAGTTAGTGTGGGAACTGAGAAGGGAACCTCTGACCCAGCTTAGTGCTACCAGGGCAGAGAGGGTTAGAGGAACAACTAGAGAGGGCTCATCAAGAGAGAAATCTGATTGCTCTTGAAGTATACAGTTTTGCTAAAAAGTAAGAAATGGGAAGAAACGAATAAAGAAGAGGCTAGAAGGTCCCAGTGTGGGGGAGAAAGGTGCGCCATTATGTGTGGGACACCCTGCCTCCCTCCTCCCTGCCCAGGGATCAGGTGCAAGGCAGACAAGGACTTGACCCAGAATCACTCACTCTGTCTCCACAGCCAGCCGCCCCTCACCAGGGCCATTTCTTCAAAAGGACTTTCCAGGGTGGAGTCGGGTGGGACCTGTGAGAGGAGCCAGGACACACAGATCTCACAATTCAGTGCAGCTCCTGAGAGAGAAGCCCCCAGCCCTGCCTTCCCTAGAGAGCCTGGAACCATGCAAGGCTGTGTTAGTAAACAAACAGACCAGGCACTGTCTGCCCGCCCCCTCCCAAGGCTCAGCTCCTGCAAAGAATGGGGACACTGTCCCAGTGGGGTCAGCAGGCAGCCACCCAATAGGACAGGGAGGGGTGGGAATGGGAGCCCAGGCCAGGCTGAATTCCAGAACCTTGGCGAGTCTCTGCTCCATGCTCCTCTGGCCTGAGGCAGGTAAAGCCTGGAATGAGGGGTTTGTAACGTTCATCAAATGTTAGCAAATGGGATTTGGAAATGGGAGCAGTGCAGAGTATCAGTCAGAGCAATGATTTCCCATGATAGGAAGAGCCTCCTTCATATCAAGACGCCACAGCTGCCATTTTTGAAGTACATAAAATAACAGCTGTGCTGTTGAAGGCCGTGCGCTTGCTACCCCTCTCTGCCTTCACCTACTGTCTCACTCAGCTTCCCAACCATCTCCGCCATCATGCCTATTTTAAAGACAGTTTGGAAACTGGCCTGGAGAGGTCCAAACTGTACAGACCCCCTTGATTATGAAGCGATGGAGGCAAGATCCATACTCAGTCACCTCGGCTCCTCTCCAAGAGCTTTAATGTCAGTCTGGTGTCGTGGCATAGTGTTTAATCCTAGCGCTTGGGAGGGAGAGGCAGGCAGAGCTCTGTGAATTGGAGGCTAGCCTGGTCTACCTGACAAGTTCCAGGCCAGCCAGGCCTACACAATGAGACTGTCTCGAAAAAACAAAACCAGCCTGGGCAGTGGTAGCTCATGCCTTTAACCCAGTACTCTGGAGGCAGAGACAAGTGGATGTCTGAGTTCAAGGCCAGCCTGGTCTGCAGAGGGAGTTTCAGGATGGCCAGAGCTACACAGAGAAACCCTGTCATGAATAAACAAAGCAACAACAGCAACAACAGCAGCAACAACAATAACAACAACAACAACCCACCATACAATGTGCAGGGTCAGGCGGCTCAGCATTGTAACTGTGAGGGTAGAGGCAAGCACTGCTAGTCTTTAAAGACCCCCCAGGTGATCCCAAAGTTTGCCAGCTACTGCCAACCTCTCTGCGTCCCCAGACACCCCTGCTAATGGAGACCTTTAGGAATACTTTACAGGTGGATGAACTGAGGGGGACAGGGACAAGTGACGCATCCCTGTATGTGACAGAGTTCACACTGGAGTTGAGGTGTCGTCCTTCTCTTATTAAGAACGACTTAATTTTGAGCAGGAGCCTCAGCCCTTCCCCCACCTGCTCACACCTGTTGCTGCGCAACTAGGGCTGGCACACCTAGAGTGGAAGTCTCGGCCTCTTGGGTTTCTCCTCTGGCTCGTTCCCCTCTCCAAGCTCTGACACAGATCTTACGAGAGGGTCGAGTGTACAATCCCTCTCAAGTTCCCACTGATGCACCTACCTGTTGACACCTGTTGTGGATACTGCTGCCACACACAAATGTCCGCTTCTAGATGAAGCTGCTACCCAAGCCAGTCGCACCTGCGCTTTGCTTATCCCCAGAGAGCCTGAGGCATTTCACTCCCCAGGCACTGCGCAGTGCCTGGGGCCTAGCTGCCCCCGGGCCCCGCCCTCCAGACCCAATTCACTCCGAGGGAGGGGGCGTGGCGTGGAGAAATTCAACGACCGAGCCATGCTGGGATTTGTAGTCTGCAGTTCTACACTGGGCAGAAGCAGCCTGGAATGGTCCTGTGCTGACCCCAGAAAAGATAAGAGGCTACACATATAATTTTATTTTTCTTCCTCTTTCTCTTTAGATCTGCCTATATTTCCAGGGCTGTCCCGAGCAGTTGAGACTATAGATGTGGTACCCAATTTATTTTTCTATTACGACATTTATTTGTTCGCCCATTTTTCAGAGAATACTTTTCCCCTTTTGGTACTAGAGATGTATTCCAGGACCTGTTAAATACCTATCTACACTCCATTCATGACATAAAAAGCTTTCTCTTTTAAGATTGTGTGGCTGGAGGGTTGGGGAGATACCTCAGTCAATAAAGTGCTGCACAAGGGAAGGAGTTCAAATCCCCAGAATCCACATTATAAAAGCCAGTATGGCAGTCCTGGGGAGGAAGAGACAGTTGGATTCCTGGGGCTCACTGGCCTTCTAGCCTCACCTGCCAGTGAATCCTAAGCCACCTTGTCTCAGAAAATATGGTGGATGGCTATGAAGGAAGGGCTGCTGAGGGTGACCTATGGCCTCCACATGCACACACATACTCATCATCCACCCTCATCATCATCATCATCATCATAGTAGAGAGAGAAGAAGAGAAAGAAGAAAAAGAAGAGGAGGAGGAAGAGGAAGAAGAGGAGGAGGAGGAGGAGGAGGAGGAGGAGGAAGAAGAAGAAGAAGAAGAAGAAGAAGAAGAAGAAGAAGAAGAAGAAGAAGAAGAAGAAGAAGAAGAAGCTCGAAGCCTAACTTGTAATCTTCAAGAGACAAAGGCAAGTGCTGGAAACAGGAGGATCATCAAGGGTCAGTCTGCTCTAAGAGAGACTTCCCAGAGTGCAGAATAAGTGCCCCCCAAACCAAAAACTTTTAAAAATGAAACAAAAAATGTATAGCTTGGAGTTTCCTGAGAAGTGAGTCAAAGAGAGAGAGAGAGACAGAGACAGAGACAGAGAATATGAAGGCTGTAGCCATGTATAGACAGTTGCTGGACAGACTGCCCCAGTGATACCCAAGGATAAGAAGGTAAGTTCAGCAGGAGCTGGACCTGGTTGTACAGATCTACAGTCCCCAGACACCTGGGAGGCTGAGATGCAGGAGGTTCAAGGCTAACCTGAGTTACAGAATGAGTTCCAAGTCAATCTGGGCAATTGAGAACCTGTCTCAAAAAACTTATTTATTTATTTATTTATTTAATGTATTTGAGTACACCATTGTTCTCTTCAGACACACCAGAAGAGGGCATCAGACCCCATTACAGATGGTTGTGAGCCACCATGTGGTTGCTGGGAATTGAACTCAGGACCTCTGGAAGAGCAGTCAGTGCTCTTGACCACTGAGCCATCTCTCCAGCCCCCGTCTCAAATTTTTAAAAAGAAAAAAAGAAAGGAGGAGGAGGAGATGAGATAGAGCTCAGTGTAGAGTGCTTACCCAGCACTGGTGAGAGCCTAGGTTCCAGCTCCAGTGCTGAAGCAAAAACAAATCAAGGTCAATTTCCACTGAACAGGCGGCCAGCCTGGACCCACAGCTACCTTAGATTCCTAGTCTAGCAATGGTTCTCAGCCTTCCTAACGCTGTGAGCCTTCGATATAGTTCCTTTGCATTTGTGGTGACCCCAACCATAAATTATTTTGTTGCTACTTCCTAACTGTAGTTTTGCCACTGCTATTTATTTTAATGTAAATGTCTGATATATAGAATGTCTGATATGCAACCTCCAAAGGGGTCATGACCCACAGGTTGAGAACCACTGGTCTAGAGGATGCCTCAAGCCCAGGAATTCAAGGCCAGCCTGAGTTACATAGCAAGTATCCTAATATTTTTTTTGATTTTCGAGACAGGGTTTCTCTGTGGAGCCCTGACTGTCCTGGAACTCACTCTGTAGACCAGGCTGGTCTCAAACTCAGAAATCTGCCTGCCTCTACCTCCCAAGTGCTGGGATTAAAGGCGTGAGCCACCACTGCCTGAAGTATCATAATAATAATAATAATAATAATAATAGTAATAATAATAATAAAGAAAAGGAAAAGAAGTTTTCTGGGCCATCAAGATGGCTCATCAGGCAAAGGTGCTTGCCACCAAACCTGAGGACCTAAATTGTATCCCTAGGACTCACCACGAGGAAAGAGAGAACCAATTCTCACAAAGTTGTCTCTGACCTCCACAAGTGTTGGGTTACACATGTGCACACTCATACACATACAGAGATAAATGTAATTTTAATTTTTAAAAGTTTGTTTTCAGGTGGGCTGGAGAGATGACAGTTAAGAGCACTGGCTGCTCCTCCAGAGATCCTAAGTTCAGTTCCCAGCAATGGCATGGTGGCTCACAACCATCTGTAATGGGATCTGATTCTCTCTTTTGGTGTGCATGGGGACAGATCACTCATATATAAAATAAAATAAAATAAGCCTAGTATGGTGGTTCATACCTTTAATCCCAGCACTCAGGAGGCAAGGGCAGGTGGATCTCTGAGTTCAAGGCCAGCCTGGTCTACAGAGTCAGTTCCTGATAGCCAGCCAGGGCTACATAGAGAAATTCTGTCTCCAAAAACCAAACAAACCAAATGTAAGCGAGGCCACACCCACACTGCCAGCCCCACTTCTGATTCTAGTCAGCAGCTTTCTGATTCCCAAATTATATGTGAAGCTCCATTCCTTCTCAGTGAACTAGAAAGGAAACATGCCCGTGAACCCCAACAGACTGAACACCCTTGTCCCCAGCCCTAGCCATATGCCCCCCAAGGCTAGCCCTATGTAAAGAACACAAGTCCTTTACTAAGTGAAGAAAATAATACCCTCTGGAAATAAAAATAAGTGGAAATTATACTTGAATAGAAAAAAGACAGAGTGTGGTAGCCCCTATTTGGGAGGCTGACATAGCAGGACTGGAAATCACAGACCAGCCTTGGCTACATAGTAAAGTCAGCCTGGGCTGTTAGATTCCTCACTACCACGTCACAAACAATTCTTCAAACAAACTATACACACACATATAGTGCAGGGAGAAGCCAAGCTTCGGATGTTAGCGTTCTCTAGTTGTGTAAAGCACCACAGTGCTCTAGGGCTGCCTAGAGCCCTCCCAATACAACTCTAGCTACCAGTCTACTGGAGGAGACTGGAGGTGAAAGTAGCCAATGCAGAGTGTGGCTTACCCAGGAGGAAGTCGCTCTCTCCCTAAGAGAGAAAGGCTTCCCCCGAGGAAGCTGAGGGGTCATGAAGGGGAAGTAACAATTCCCCAGTGTGGACCAAAGAACCTCACACAAGCGCTGGTGCAAAGTTCAGGGGTCTTCAGTAGGTTTAGAAGATGAGCGAGGGGTTAGGGGAGAAGATGTGGGCTAGCAAGTGATACCGGGTGACAGGATAGAACGAGGATTGGGAGGCAGCCTGGACGGTGTGGTAGTGACTGCCTGGGGGAAATACAAGGGGCTGGGTCATAAGATTAGTGGGTTACTAGGTCCTGTCCCCTGGATCTGACCCTCCACGGTCACTACTTTAACTAGCTCAGTCCAAATCCCCACCTCTGCAGGAGCAGAGAATCCCAGAGACCAGGGCATCACCTATCTGGGAAGCCTCCCCAACTTCCTCCTGCCCCAGAAACTCCTCCTTACCGGAGTTGCCGGGCTCATGGTTCCTGCTGGTCAGAGCTGCATTCCCAAGAAGGTTCCAGAAGTGGGGCTGGACTCTACAGTCTTAGAGATAAAGGGATCAGGAAAGAGTTACCAAGCGGGCCGCGGAAGGGAGAGAGGCAGAGAGGGGCCGCACCTGCCCTAAAGAAAGTCACCCCCTTTTCCACTCCCCTGCCCTGCTTTCCTGGCTGAGATTCCTCTGTTCTTCAGTTTTTTTGGCCAAGTCACCTGGTGATTCGGAGGTGGTGTTGATCCAGGTCTCCAAGATAGGGTAAGGAGGAGGGTGGGGTAGAGGAGACAGGAGAAGTGGGCAGGGCAGGGCTAAGTTTTCATTCTGAGGCCTAGCAGGCTGTGTTCATCTCCCCAGTCCCAGCTGTGCGTCTGGCTCCTTGAGTCTCTCTTCTCGGCTCCCTCTCGGGTCTCTTTAATCTTGACCCAGAGCGGCCCCAGAGCTTCAGCCCTTCCGTGCTGTGCGTGCTCTGGGGGATTTACCAGGACAGATCCTATTAGCCAGCAGCTCATCCCCTCCTCGCAGCCCCAGCAACCGCACCTTTCAAACTACCCCGTTTTTTTCATCTCTGTGCCTTTAACTCTTTCTCTGGTCTCTGGATCAATTCTCTGGTCTCAGCCATACCCAACTTTGACTAACTTTTCTACTTTCTATAACCAGGATGGGAGGAAGGAGAGAAAGAGACAAATGGGAGAAAAAGAGAAGGAAGGTTGAAGAGAGGAGGAGGAAAGAGTGGAAAGAAGCAGGAGACAGGCAGCTGTCTCTCCCTGAGATCTTTGCAGATTAAACTGCTAAAATACTTCTATAGTTGCTATTATGTTGATAATGATCAGTTAAATCCTCATTTAAATACTCCTGATGTTCATTTTCCTGCACATACGCAAAGGTTTGGGGGTAGGGTGATCTGACCCTCATTAGCAGCTCTGAAAATGAAGATTCTCCCTTGCTGCTCTGACTACCTTGGGGCGGGGGGGGGGGCGGGGGGGGAGGAAGGATTGTGAGTCAAACAGCCAGGGGGCGACCTTATGCCTCCACAAGCAGTCTCTCCACAATGGGCTTGAAAAAAGAGCGCAGGATAACAGCTGATGACGCCAGCCCCTGAAAGCAGCTTCAGCCTGGGCTGTTTCCAGTGGTTTGGATTACTAGGCTCGGTGAACTCTGGGTGAACCGGCTGCGACCAGCTGTCTCCACCTACTAGAGAGGGACACACGTCCTCTAGTGGGACTAGCAGAGAGGGACTGCTGTAACTGCTCTCCAGAAGCAAACCTCCGTGGCTGTGACTAGGATTAAAGCGGCCAGGAGGAGATGGGTCCAACCCGAGGTCTCTGGCTGTGTAAGTGGGTCGCATAGGATCATTTAGTCACCAAAGGCGCCTTCCTTCTCTGGTGTTGCTCATTAGACCTAATAGAAAGCTTCTCGGGTTGCAATTTCTTACCTACTGTAGTGCATGTCAGCTGGTAACATGCTAGAAGAAAGGGCAGGGACAGAAGAGTGGCACTGACAGACTGGCCATGAAGGTGGCAAGGTGGCAAGGTCCTTGACAGCTGAAGAAAAACTGTCAGGGCAGAAGGAAGGGTGACAGAGGCAGAGAGATGGAAGAGAGCTAGGAGAGCTGAGCTTGAGCAAGAACTGCGAGAGGCCCGGGTCGCGGAGGAGTTCCAGGGAGCCGGTGAGTCCTTGGGGGCGGAGAATCCCAGCACGCAGGTCAGCTGTAACACTGACCGCCGTGGAGGGCTGAGGATTTCCCTTGTGAGTAGGCCTGTCTGAAAGCCGAAAAGCCAGCCGCAGCCAGCGACCGAGGAATTCTGACTTCCTGAGTCTTCACAAAAGCTGTCACACTTGCAGGGCTAAGTGTCCCAATTCCAGAGGCATCCGGAGACTGTGGCACTAGCGGGTACCGCTCGCTGCTGCTCCTACCTGTCTACACTCAGAGCTGCCAGACACCAACATTTGAGAGTATCTTCTTGTCTACCACGATTTCTATAAGGGAGAAGCAAAGAGGACCCAGGTAGCTGATTGCAGAAGGACCGAAGGAAGCCAGGGAGAGAAGCGAGGAGAGTGGAAACAAGCAAGCAAGCTGGCCTCAGAGTCCGTACCTGGGTCCTGACACCTGGCTTCTCTCAGGCTCTTCCACCTCCCCTCTCAGATGCTGCAGCTAAGCATCTTCCACAGAGGGAGGGGGAGCGGCCGTGCAAACGTCTCCCAGATTACACTCTCCAGATTTAGCATCCAGACGAAAAGGGAAGATTCTCCAACAGTAGCGCAAACTTCAATGAAGAGAGTCTCCATTAGTCTCATAAAGAAGGATGCAGAGACGGGAAAAATGAGGAAGCTGGGAAAACCCAGACCACAGATACAAATACTGAATTGGTTGGTTGGTTGGTTGGTTGGTTGGTTGGAATTGTATTTTGGTTTTCTCCAGAAAAGGCTTTTCTGTGTAGCCCTGACTGTCTTGGAACTCACTCTGTAGACCAGGCTGGCCCCAAACTCAGAGGTCCGCCCGCCTCTGCCTTCAGAGTTCTGGGATTAAAGGTATGTGCCACCACTACCCAGCACCAATACTGAATTTAAATACAGCCAGACTTCGCATGTGTCCCTGAACTGTTGGACAATGACTGGCTACAAGAAGTTAATAAAAGATGAGCTAACAGGTTGTAGTGGTGGATGCCTGCGATCTAACCAGTAGGTTAGCTGAGGCAGGAAGATCAGCCTGGGCTATAGAGCAAAACTGTCTCCAAAAAAAAAAAAAAAAAAAGGCAGATTTTCCCCAGGGAGAGAGAAATGCTTTTTAAATATAAACTCTGGGAATGCACAGACCCCTTGGTCATTGCTATTGAGTATTTGTTTTGTTTTTTATTTTTAATTACGAAATTATTACTTATCAGGGGTTAAGAGGACTGACTGCTCTTCCTGAGTTCAATTCCCAGCAACCACATGGTGGCTCACAACCATTTGTAATGGGATCTGATGCCCTCTTCTGGTGTGTACTCACATACATAAAGTAAGTAAATAGATCTTTTAAAAAATTATTACTTATGTGTATGGATTCCCCCCCACCTCCCCGCATATGTATCTGGGCTCAGGGAGACTGGAAGAGGTCATCAGATTCTCTAGAACTTGAGTTGCATACGGTCGTGAGCTGCCATGTAGGTGCTAGCATTGACACGATCCTCTGAAAGATCAGCCAGGGCCCCTAGCTACAGAGCTGTCTCTCCAGACCTATTTCTTTTTCTTGTTTTTCAGGTTTAATTATTTTTATTTTATATGTTATGGGTGCTTTGTCTGCATACATGTCTGTGTACCATATGTTCGTCTGGTGCCTGAGGAGACCAGAAAAGGGTGTCAGATGTCTGGAACTGGAGTCACAGATGGTTGAGCTATCATGTGGGTGCTGGAAACTGAACCCAGATTCTCTGTAAGAGCAACAAGTGCTCTTAACTGCTGAGCCATCTCTCCACCCCTGCCCCCATTTCTTTTTTTAAAGTTTTACTTTTAACTATGTGTATGTGGAAGTTGTGGTGGACGTGTGCATGTGAGTGTGGATGCCAGAGGAAATCACGGGCTTTGGAACCCATGGAGCCAGAATTATAGGTGTGAGCCTACCAAGGTGGGTGCTGGGAACTGAACTCAGGTCCTCTGCAAGAGCAGTACATGTCCTTAACAGTTTAGTGATCTCCACAGCATCTCTCTTCTTTTTTTGTTGTCTAAAGGTTAAGGACAAGATTATTAAAGTCTAAAAGAAAAAATCTGGGATGGACAAGATGTAGTCAAGTAGAAGAGAAAGGAGACAAAAAAAAAAAAAGCTATGCCGCTCGAGTTAAGCTGACAGGGAGGTCAACCACACGCAGAGCAGCAGGTAGAGGAGCTTCAGAGGAGAATCCCAAAGCACCAAAGAAAGCAAGAACGCGTGCTCCAGCCCTGGCCAGATGGACAAAAAAGCAACCTTGGACCCTTCTGAGTGAAGGAGAGCATCCCCGACGGAGCCGCAGGGCGGTTCACACACAGGACCCGCCCTCTGTCTTTCCATTACCTTCCTGTGTTTGTTAAGACAAGATCCTACTGTGAAACCCAGGCAGGCTTCAAACTCCTCCTGCCTTTCAAGTGCCGAGGGTACAGGTATGCACAGCCCCAAGTCAGACCCTGTTGGTTCATTTTTATTTTACATAAAAAACAAATATTGCACCAGGTGTGATGGCATGTGCCTTTAATCCCAGCACTCGGGATGTAGAGGCAGGGGGATTTCTGTGAGTTTGAAATCAGTCATGGCCAACATAAAGAATTCCATTTTTATGTTACTGTGAAATCCTACTGTCTCAAAAAAAGAAAGAAAGAAAGAAAGAAAGAAAAAGAAAAAGGAAGAAAGGAAGAAATAAATAAATAAATAAATAAATAAATTCTGGGTGGAAGATTGGAAGCTATGTCTCAGCAGTTAAGAGCACTAGCTGTTATGAAAGACCGGAGCGTAGTTCTCAATATCCACACTATCCAGTAACTCCAGCTCCAGGGGAATCTCACACCTTCCAGCCTTCTTAGGCACTCCATACATGTGGCAAGCACTTACACAGACAGAGACAGAGACACAGACACAGATACAGACACACAGACACACACACAAACAGATTAAAAATAAAATAAATATTTAAAAATATTATATAAATGCATAGTGTGTGTGTGTGTGTGCGCGCGCGCGTGCGCGTGCGTGCGCGCATTAGTGCACATGCCATGACAGGTATGTGGAGGTCAAAGACAACGTTTGGAACCAGTCCTCTCCTTCTACCCTGTAAGTCCTGTGTAGGTCTCCAGGCTTGGCGGCAAGTACTTTTTCCTTCTTAGCCATTTCACTGTCCCCATGGTTTACTTTATTGTTTGTTTGAGACAGAGTTTCTCCATGTATCCCTAGCTATCCTGGAACTTGCTCTGTAGACCAGGCTAGCCTTGAATTCGGAGATCCCACTGCTTCTATCTCCCGAGTGCTAGAATTGAGGGTATGTGCCACCATCCTTTACTTTTAATCTTTTTGGGTAGAAAGTGTAAATAATGTGGACTGATATGAGATCACACTAGGATTCTCAGCTCACATCTGGGCTCTTTGATAGCCTTGGTTTATTTTGTTAAATCAACTAAAACCTACTGAAATGAAAAAGCCAACAAATAATTTTTCTTTTTTTAAAGATTTATTTATTTTATGTATATGACTACACTGTATATGTACAGATGGCCATAATGTGGATGCTGGGAATTGAATTCAAGACCTCTGCTCACTCCAATTGGCCCTGCTCACTCTGGCCCAAAGATTTTATTTATTGTTATATCTAAGTGCACTGTAGCTGTCTTCAGACACACCAGAAAAGGGCATCAGATCTCATTGAGGATGGTTGTGAGCCACCATGTGGTTCCTGGGATTTGAACTCAGGACCTTCAGAAGAGCAGTCAGTGGCATTCTTAACCGCTGAGCCATCTCTCCAGCCTGGCTACCAGGGACCTAACAAGTAATTTTTCTAACCTTGTACCTAGAACTATAGGCACAGAAGAAAGCATTCACCATTTCAAATGTGGATGGTAGGTGGAGAGCTCATAAACTGTATGCAGTTTATGGAATAGTGGACAGACTTATCAAGTCTAAATTCAAATTTGCTACTTATATTTTTCTGTAGAATACAATATAAGTAGAGGGTATGTTTGTCTCAACCAAAAAGTTCTGTCTTAGTGCCTCATTGCTATGAAGGGACAACATGACCATGTTAACACTTATAAAGGAAAATATTTAATTGGTGCTGGCTTACAGTTTCAGAGATTTAGTCCATTATCATCATGGTGAGAAGCATGGCAGCGTGCAGGCAGACATGGTGCTGGAGAAGGAGCTGAGAGTTGTACTCATGATCCACAGGCAGCAGAAAGGATTGTTTTCCTCACTGAGTGGAGATGAAGCATAGAAGACCTCAAGCCCTCCCCTCACAATGACACACTTTCTCCAACAAGGCCACGCCTCCTAATAGCGCCACTTCTTATTGGCCAAGCATTCAAACACACGAGTCTGTGTGGGTCATACCTATTCAAACCGCCACAGGTTCCCTAGAAGTTTCTGTCAATATGCAGAATTTTTTTCAAGAATACACAAGATTTACCCCATGCCTAAGGCATGGGACACTAGGCTCCTCAAGATGCAATTTGAACAAAAGTCAAAACACTTGTACCAAAGGTTTTTTGTTTGTTTGTTTTTAATTATGTATACAATATTCCTCCTGCATGTATACCTACCCGCCAGAAGAGGGCACCAGATCTCATTATAGATGGTTGTGAGCTGCCATGTGGTTGCTGGGAATTGGACTCAGGATCTTTGAAAGAGCAGTCTGTGCTCTTAACCACTCTGCCATCTCTCCAGCCCCCAAAGTTTTATTTGTCCTTTTTGTCTAAGTAAGAAAAGCAGTACCAAATCTGACTTCTTCAGTTCATTTTAAGGATTTATGTATTTATTTAACATGCTTGTCTGTTTAGCTCCTTGGGTGTATGGGTACCATGTGTATGCAGGAACCTCAGCGGCCAAGAGAGGGCGCCAGATCTCTGGAACTGGAGTTACAGGCAGTTGTCAGCTACATACGGGTGCTGGGAACTAAATCCTCTTCCTCCTCTTCCTCCTTCTCCTCCTCTTCTTCTTAAATATTTGATTTTTATGTTTAGCAAAAAGGATTCGAAGGCAATTTAATATATAAATAACTCAAATTTCTGGATAAATAATAATGAAGTTGATGAAAATGAGAGACAGAAATCGATCAGGAAGTTTTATAGTAGAAGACCCCAAATGTAAACGATTCTTCCTTGACTAAAAGTTGAAAATGCCCTTGGGTCTGTCAGCCTTCTGTCATTGCTGAAGACCAGAAATAACACCAGAAATGTTTAAGCCAAAATGTCTGGCTCTTCACTGACCAGAGGTCAGGCATGCCAGAAGCCCTGGTTTATCCTTCTCTCACTTCCCCTTAATTAGCATCACATCCTGGATGTGAGTGACATGGGAGCTGGGAACCCCATGAATGGGTAGGATCAGTTTATCCTCCTCCCCCATCTAGTTTCCATCTCCTCCTCCTGTTTCCATCTAGTAAAGCCTAATTAATGCCAAAGTGGGGAACCTTGGTGGTACCTCAGGGACCCATTTCTGTTCCTTAGTACAGAAATGCTGCCTTCTTGTCCTCAAACCCCTACCTATGAATCCTTCCTAAAAATCTACCTTACTGTGGTCCTTGAATTTCATTCTTCAAATTCACAAGATAAGAACCTAAAGGCCACTGATTCAGTGGAGTTTTAGGTGACAGTGTTTGTGGCACCCTAACTCCTGAGTTAAAGCCCACCTGATGTGAGGGAATCTCCATCAGACTGGAAGACACACTACCTCCTCCCATATCAAAATGACTTCAAGGCCTTCAGTGTTTCAGGATTTGGGATCAGCGCTGTCTTAGTTAGTGTTTCATTGCTGTGAAGAGACACATTACCAAGGCAACTCTTATGAAGGCAACATTTAATCAGGGCTGGCTCACAGTTCAGAGGTTTAGTTCATTATCATCATGGTGGGAAGCATGGCAGTATCTAGACAGATGGAGAAGGAGTTGAGAGTTCTTGATCCACAAGCAGCAGAAGACTGGGTCACACTGGCAAGATTTGAGCAAATATGAGACCTCAAAGCCTTCCTCCAGCGACACACTTCCTCCAATGAGGCCACACCTATTCCAATAAGACCACACCTCCAAACCATTCCCTATGGGCCAAGCACTCAAACACATGAGTCTATGGGTGCCAAATCTACTCAAAACACCACAAGCATCATGTGAACATTCTGGGTAACTGATAGTATTGATTGATAGCTTGACAGAATCTAGAACCACTAAAAGCCATCCTCTGTGAGCAGAATTAGGTCTATTGAGGTGGGAAGACCTACCCTACCTATGGTCTGGGGTTCTGGACTGACTAAAAAGAGAAAAGCAAATTAAGTACCAGCATTCGTCTCTGCTTCCTGGTTGCAGATGTAGAATGCCCAGCTGCCTCTGGCTCTCCTGCCATGCCTTGCCCACCATGACAGACTCAAATTGTAAGCTCAAAACAAGCCCTTCCCTCCTTAAGTTACTTTCCTGGGGCATTTTGTCACAGCAATGAGAAAAGTAACAAACAAATAACATACTTTTATTTTCTGGGTGTATACTGAAAAAAAACCAAACCATTCTGCATGAATAGAAAGACAATGACCTCCTGATGGAAAGCCACCCGGGAGGGATTCAGCCAGGCTTCCTGGAACAGAGTGTAACAGATTCATGTGTCAATCTGACCGGGACAGCAACACTACCCCCACTCCCAGCTAGTTAACCAATCATGAATTTATGTGTGGTATAAAGATACTTTGTAGACATTTGTAACTTGAACAATCACTTGAGTTTACCTAAAACAATGGTTCTCAACCTTCTTAATGTGGTGACCTGTTAACACAGTTCTTCATGTGGTGACCCCCAAACAAAAAATTACTTTGTTGCTATTTCATAATTTTGCTATAGTTATGAATCATAAATATCTGATATGTAGGATATCTGATATGTGATCCCCTAAAGGGGTTGTAACCCCAAGATTGAGAACTGCTGTAAAGGAAAGTATTCTTGAATAATGTGAATGGACCTCACAGAATCTGCAGCTCTGACTTGAAACCTGAGGTTTCCTTGAGGGAGAAGACAGTAGATTGACTTGCAGCCTCAGCTCCTGCCTGAGATTTCTGTCTGCCAGGCTGCCCTCCAGATTATAGACTACCCCGCATCCCTCTACTCCTCCTCCTTTGAAATAAGTCTCTTTATGTAGGAAAGCATCTCCACCATTCCTATTTCTCTGGAAAGCCCTGATTCATGCAGAGAAGAGGTAGGTACTTGCCATGAACTCCTTGGTTGAAATTTTTAGAGACACCAGATTTGGGAATGGAGGGGAGCCCGATAGCCAGAGGAGGGCAAGTGTTGAGAGTCTCAGAAGAGACAATAGCACCCCACACTCGGAAATGGGGGCGCAAGTTCTTTCTGAAGTGCACCATCTGGATCATCGGATGTGAGGAGTCACTTCTAGAAGCTCACATCTCATCAATTTCTGGCATGCTGAGTCTCATCTACACTCTGTCTAGAGATGAAGGGTTTTTCTACCTTCCCACACATTGTTCATGAGCCTTAACTTCAGGGAGATCAGCTGCCCTGAAAAGAAGACAGAGTTCCTTCCTGCTTTGTCTCAAGCTCCAGCAAGCTTACTGAAAACCTACTTTGCCTGTTTCAGGGCTGTCCTGCTGCTCCAAGTAGTCCTGGACAGGTCCTTTCTTAAGAGTCTCTCTCTCTCTCTCTCTCTCTCTCTCTCTCTCTCTCTCTCTCCATACTTGGTGTTTCACTTCCTGTGTCTCTCCTGATCCAGGTTCTGATCTTCCTTTTCAAGGAGGTTGGCTCAGTCTGAAAATGTTGCAAATGATCTATCCTGTGGGTCCTTTGTTTTCTTCTTCAGTGCTATTGATGTGGAATTGGATTTCTCTCCATCTTGAGGGTTTAAGGGCACACTTGACTTTTCTAGTCAATTTGCTTCTGGCTCCTCTGGTCATAACTTCTGCCTCTGCCACCTGATTCCAGGTAATTACTCATGTTCTTTTTCCCAAGGAAAACTGTCAGAACTTTGAAACTTTCTTTTCTTCTTCTTTGTAGTGGCTGGTTTTGTGTCAACTTGACACAAGCTGGAGCTATCACAGAGAAAGGAGCTTCAGGTGAGGAAATACCTCCACGAGCTATAAGGCATTTTCTCAATTAGTGATCAAGGGTGAGGGCCCTTTGGGTGGTGGTCTTGAATTCTATAAGAAAGCAGACTGAGCAAGCCAGGGGAAACAAGCCACTAGGTAACACCCATGGCCTCTGCATCAGTTCCTGCTTCCTGACCTGCTTGAGTTCCAGTCCTGACTCCCTTTGGTGATGAACAGCAGTGTGGAAGTGTAAGCCGAATAAACCCTTTCCTCCCCAACTTGCTTCTTGGTCATGATGTTTGTGCAGGAATAGAAACCCTGACTAAGACATTCCTCCTCCTGCTGCTCTTCCTCTTTCTCCTCTTCTTCTTCCTCCTCCTTCTTCTACTTCTTCTTTTTCCTTTTTCCTTCCCTTTCCTCCTCCTCTTCCTCCTCCTCCTCTTCCTCCTCCTCCTCCTCTTCCTCCTCCTCTTCCTCCTCCTCCTCCTCTTCCTCCTCCTACTCCTCCTCTTCTTCTTCTTCTTCTTCTTCTTCTTCTTCTTCTTCTTCTTCTCCTCCTCCTTCTCCTCCTCCTCCTCCTGCTCCTTCTTCCTTTTCCTTTTAAAATGCATTTATTTTTATTTTGTGTGTTTTTATGTGATTTTTTTTTTTTTTTGCCTTCCTGCCTGCCTGCCTCCCTGTTTGTGTGTGTGTCATGTGCATTCCTGGTGTCCACAGAGTTCTGAAGACGCCATGGGATCCCTTGGAACTGAAGCTAAAGACTGCTGCAAGCTGCCATGTGGGTGCTGGGAATGAAATCTGGGTGTTCTTAACAGCTGAGTCATATCTCTAGCTTCTTCTTTTGTTCCCTAACTGGAATCCAGGGCCTCATTCTGCTCTAGGCTGTGATGTAGCTCAATTGGTAGAGAACGTACCTAGCAAGCACAAAGCCCTCACTTTCATTCATGGAAATCTAGCTTGGGGGCAAATACCTGTGGGCTACATCAGGAGGATCAGAAGTTCAAAGTCATCGTTGGTTAGGTAGTGAGCTCCAGGTCATCCTGGGTTACATGAGATGCTATTTTAAAGGCAGGGAGGGAGGGAGAGAGTTTTCAGCACCGTCTGTGTTCACCCACAGTATGGATCTGTAGAAGGATGAAGCGTCTCCATGGCAACCAAGCCACACAGTGCAGACTGCCGTCCCCAAGTCCTGCTGGGCCGTGACACGCTGTGGCTGAGGTTCCATTCAGAACCAAGCATGTGACCGCCAGCCCAGCAGAGCTGAGAGGGTGAGAGTGGGAGTAAGGAAGGAACAGGATGGATCCAGTACAGAGTTCACATAAGGTCAACCTTGTCCATACCCGACGCTTCTCTCTACCCAAGTGTTTCCTTCTATGGCCCTAAAAGTCTCTTTACCTTCCTTTTGCTGCCCACAGGCAACAGAATCCATCCATGGTCACTGGACCGCTCCCTTTCTGAGTGTCCAGGGTCCAGAGCGAGGCACAGCGAAGAGCTTGCGGCTGTTCGTGTTTGAGGAGGGAACAAATGAAGGAGGGGTGTCCGCTGTCCTGAGCCCTCATGAAGATGCGCTGTTCGCTCAGCAGGAAGCGTCTTTGGAACAGCATGAGGCTCCTTTCCTACCTTGGGTTGGTGGGTGGCAGAAGAGCCAGTGCTGCTGTCGGACAGACTTCTCTGTCCTTCTTCTGACTTGCCGCCCCTGCAGGAGACGCTGAGCATTGCCTAACCTGTCGGCTTCTTTCCTCCCCCACGTGGGAGTGCACTGCCCAGCTCTAGGGAAGGTTGTGAGGATAAGGATAGATATAGGGCCTAGGGGTAAAGGACTCAGTGTTCTACTGAGGGCTTTGTTTGTTTGCTTGTTGATGTTGTTAATAGGGACTTACTATGTAGCCCTAGCTGGCCCTTGGGACTCCCAATTCTCCTGCCTCTGCTTCTTAAATGCTCAGATTACAGGTGAGTGCTACCACATCCAGGGTACTTGGGACTTGGGGTTGATTGGTTGTGAGGCTCCTGATGTCACACCGGAAACCAAACCTGCATCCTCTACAAGAGCAAAGAGCACTCTCTGCCAGTGAGCATCTCTCCAGCCTCCCGACTGAGCGAACATATTCAGGATATTTGCAGTCCCCTCTGGTGTTTGGTTGTTCCAGATTTAGCGAGAGCAATAAGAGATTTTTTTTTCTCTCCAAGTCGTGGATACTGTTACTGAGAAGTTAGAAACAAGCCCTGAAGGTTCTGAAGACAAGACCCCTGACAGTATGTCTGAGCAAAGGCAGGGACATGGCTGGGACAGCACACTTCAGCGCCAGCGGGGGATTCTCCTGTGTGGAGCCTCTGCAAGCATTGTGAGAGCAGAGTTTCTGGGCAGCTTGTAGTGCTTCTGGTCTAAGACATGCTGAGTCCAGTGCCAGCCATCTTGGCACTTCTGAGGGTGGCTGTTTGAAGCAGGAGGGGCAAGGTCCACTCGGCAAGGTCCCTGTCATCAGAAGTCTTAAGCCTTGGCTCCTTTGTGGTGGCAACTACCTTGTCAAAATCTCCTGGAGCTCTCTCAATAAAATCCTTACTACTGTTCGAACAGTGCCTAGAAAATGTAGTGCCAGTGGGTAAGGGCACCTGCTGCCAAGACGGTTACTGTCAGTTCAATCCCTGGAATCCACATGATGGAAAGAATGGAGCCAATCCTCTCAGGCTGGCCTCTGGCCTCTGTGAAGGCAGTGGCAGGTGGATTTCTGAGTTTGAGGCCAGCCTGGTCTACAGAGTGATTTCCAGGACAGCCAGGGCTACACAGAGAAATCCTGTCTCAAAAAAACAGAAAAGGAAAGAGAGAGAGAGAGAGAGAGAGAGAGAGAGAGAGAGAGAGAGAGAGAGAGAGAGAAAGTGAGAAAGAACTTCTGAGAGTTGACTCCAAGGCTGAATATCCCAAGTTTGCTTGTTTGTTTTTAAGAAATGTTATGTTGACACACAGCAGTCCCCTGTGATTGGAAGCTCCCTGAAAAGGAAAATCGCTAAGACTGCAGATGGTTTAGAGCTTCCAGCTTGTGAAGAGTTGGAGATTGAGAGCCAAGTGATCTTGGATGTTTAGACCTGTTAATGGCCACTTCCTGTCCATGCCTATATCTGATCTAACATCCTTTTTGACTATTAGGTAAAAACCTTTGGGATGTATCGGTTTAGGAGACTACCACCTTCCATCAACCCAAAAGTGAGAGCGTCATCAGATAGCATCTAAAACCTCAAGCAGGACTGTTGTGGTGGTGGATGTCTGTCATCCCAGCATTTGGGAAGTAGAGGCTGACGATTAGGAGTTAGTTCGAGGTCATCCTTGACTATGTCACAGAGTTTGAGGTCTGTTCTCATGAGACCATGTCTCAAAAACAAATAAATGGATAGCAGAGCTTTCTCTGATGCAGCCCACCTACCTGCTGCCCCCACCAATGCATTGATAAATGAGTTGATTTATGGTTGTCATTTTAGCCGATTGTAAATGTTCACAGAGCCATTTCCATGGTGTAATATGCCATTCAAGGCAACCTGAATCTGTGTTTCTTGAGCTATAATAATTCATATTTTGGATTAGAATAAACTCATTTCCCTTTGGACTGAGATTTCTATTTTGCATCCACACCCCTGTTTTCTGTGGCGTTGCTTTGTTCCAACAACTCCAGTATGTGCCTGAAACTGCCTCTAATACCCGACCTTAACAATATTGTTTTCTATACATATCTGTGACAAGTTTAAATTAGGCACAGTAAGAGATTGGAAAAATGACTAATAAAAACAGAACAATTATTGCCATATTGCATAAAATATATTAAGTATGAATTTTAAATTTCCATTTGGTATGTGTGCATGTACACACCCATTTGAGACAGAGTCTCATGTGGCCCAGGCTGGTCCCAAACAAGCTGAAGATACCCTAAAACTTTTAGTCCTCCTTATCTCTTCCTCCCAAATGCTCTCAGATTGTGGGCTGTAGCACCACTCCTGTTTTTATGAAGTGCTGAGGACAGAACCCAGAGCTCAGAGATGCCAGGAAAGCACCTCTCAGCTGAGCAACAACCACAGAAACCTTTTTTTTGGAGATGGATTCTGAGCACATCATGAATAATTTATTTCTGGAGTTTCCCACTTGGCATTTTCAAACTTTGGCTGACTAAGGGCTGGGGTCAAGGGAACCACTGCATGAGAATCAGCTGCAGACTGCTTCCTACCTTTCACTAGCCCGTCCTCTCTTCTCCTCTGGAACCTTGGCGCCCTACATCTGGGCAGTGAAATGGTACCTGAGGCTAAGTGTCCAGGGTGACTCTGCTTACACGTGTGCTGCCTCAACAAAATGTGTCCTCCAAGCCGGGCAGTGGTGGAGCACACCTTTGATCCCAAGTACTTGGGAGGCAGAGGCAGGTGGATTTCTGAGTTTAAGGCCAGCCTGGTCTACAGAGTGAGTTCCAGGACAGCCAGGGCTACACAGAGAAACCCTGTCTCAAAAAAAAAAAAATACAACCCACCACCACCAACAATAACAAAAAAAGTGTCCTCCCTGACCACAATGTTTAAATGTGGGCTTATGTGATAGCTAGATCCAAGAATGCAAAAATCAGAAATTGCTAGCCACTCTTAAGGCGTGGGCCTAGAACTAGCAAACATCACTTCCACCATACTTTCTTAATTAAAGTGAAGTACAGGGTGAGCCCACATTTAACAGGAGGTACCATATGACGTTGTGGGTACCAGCAGATGTGGATCTTCCAGCGCTAGCTACCTCTCTAGGGAAGGCTGACCACCTACACACTGAAGTTGTAGCTATGAGATGTAGTAATGGAGTTTAGAAATGGTAGGGAAATTCCGAGCGGTCCTATTTTCTGATCTTGCTACTGTTAGCAAAGTCCTACCAGAGAGAAAAAGATGGAGAAAATCAAGTGGGATCTAGTTTTCCTGCTGTTCACCTTGCTGAGGGAGGAACTCTGCTGTAACCTATAATCTGATGACTGAGAGGCCTGTAATTTTGAGTTTTGCAGAGTTGAAAGAGCCGTGGCTTTGGTGTTGAACCAGGTCTAAGCAGTGACTGCTGAGTGCAGCATTAGCAGGAGTTGGGACTGCTGCCTTCTTTAGAAGAGCTGCGAGCGAGTCTGTGGCCAATGGAGGAGCCACGGATGGAACTTTCCCACTGAGGCCTGTGGTTCCAGATGGCCTCAGGAAACCCCTGGATACATTCAGGGAATAGAAGGCAGCTATGCTCGCCACTACACCACCAATGCATGCTACATTAGGGGAGTAGACCACAAGTAAGAGGTCAGAGTCTGGCCTGCAGAGACGGCTCAGCGATTAAGAGCACTGGCTGCTCCTCCAGAGGACCCAGGTTCAGTTCCCAACACCAGCTACAATCTTCTGTAACTCCAGTCCAAGTAGACCTGATGCCCTCTTCTGAGAGACCTCCTTAAGTACCAGGCACACATGAGGTATAGATATGTATATAATGACAAAATACTCATATGCATAAAATAAAAAATATTAAAAAGCCCCAAGGGCAAGGCCAAGTGGGATGCAATGCCTCTACTCATTTGCCATGATGTGGCATGGGTGTGATGCAGCTTGCCACCTGCAGCTCAGTGGACCTGGCCATGGGAGAGGAGCACAGGTGAGCCATCCCCAAGGGCCTGAGAGTAGCTGTGTCAACCTCTCTCTGGCTGTTGCACAGGGCTAAGAGTGAGTGTTGATGGGAGAAGGCCTTCCCCGAGGATTTTAGGGTTACAGTTCTTTTAAACAATACTCAACAGCTCTCTTAGAAGATCTTCAGTGAAACAGCTGGTGTGTATACACTTTATTTGGGGTAGGCAAGGGCTATATATGAACCTTGGAGAGTGGGAAGGAATTTTCAGAGTGAATGTAAAATCATTGGCTGAAACTTAATGTACTGTGAATGCCTCATTTCTATGGAGAAGCATTCCAGGAATCCCAGGTACTTGCTGGGCAGAGGGAGAAAGTTGAACTTGTAGGTTTGCCAAGGGATAGTGGATCTTCCTCAGGTAGAAGATGGGATCAAGCTCCCTAGAGAAGGGGAAGCCCTGCTGGACAAAGGTAAAAGGAAGTCCTCCATTTGCACTGAGCTCAGAGGCACTCTTCGGACATGGTAGACTTTGACCTTAAGTAGCAGGGTTTCCCACCACAGTGGAGCTGGCTCTGGAGGCGTGGGTTCGGGTGAGCTGGCCAGAGGGCTCGAAAGCAGAAATGCTGAGCCTGCCTCCAGTTGATGCAGCTTCGGGTGGCCTAGCTGGAGCAGTGCTGGAGAGTTTGCCCTGGTGGTGCTGATAAAGGAGAGCCAAAGGACTGACCAGCTCAGTTTCCACTCAGGCCCAGATCCAGGGCTTTGCATTGGCTCACCCCAAATCTACATCATCTGTGAACTGATGGGGCATGTGAAATGACCAGTCCTGCTAATCCAAAGCTGCAGGATCTCCATGACGCACAGCAACAACAGGATAACTGGGAGAAATCCCGGTGAGGATCCAATATTGATGGTGTCACAGAAGCCAGAGACCTTGAACCACACCAATGACTCATTGTAAAGAACATTTGTAAGTGAAGATGTATGGACAGAGGGGACATACTGTGGGACATCTGTAACATACTGCAGCTTTCACGACAGATGTTTTCCATGCTTCATTTTGTTTATTTTTGTTTGTTTATGTGGTTTTTATTTTATGGGGGAGATTGCAGCGTGGAGGGTAGATACAAGGGGGTGGGGAGATGAGTGGGACTGGGGTGTACTCACAAAAATCAGTAAAAAATTAAAAAATCATTTAGTGAATAATCTTTAAAAAATATATTTAAATGAGTTGTTTATTTTTTTTAACATGTATGTGTGCATGCCTGGTCTAATGCAAGAGTAGAAAGTACACTCAACTACTGAGCCATCTCTTCAGCCCCTAAATAAATACGTTTTAAAAATTCATTTGAAACAAGGTCTTACTGTGTCAACTTGGTTGGCCTGGAAGTCAAAGAAATTCATCTACCTGCCTCTGTCTCCTGAATTCTAGAATTAAAGACCATTACACCAGGTGGGAAGTTTTTAATTGCATTTATTTGTTTGTTTGTCTGTCTGTCTGTCTATCTGTCTGTTTGGTGTGTGTGTGTGTGTGTGCGCACACACACACATGCACGCGTACATGTGCACATCTATGTGCCATGGCAAGTTTGTGTTGATCAGAAGACATCTATGGGAACTGGATCTTCATCCTCTGTGTGGATCCCAAGGATTCAACCAAGGGTTCTAGACTCGGCAGCACCTTTATTCTCTTCTGCATCGCTAGACTCTTCATGTCCTACACAAGGCCACCTTGTTCAAGGCCCAGCCTGAACTGTCTGGGTCCACTATAGACATTTTCTAGAACATTGGCTGCAGGGCAAGGAGAAGAAGGGAGTCACGATCCCATGGAACTGGACTTACAGACAGTTGTGAGTCACCTGATGTGGGTGCTGGGACCTGAACTCAGGTCCTCTGGAAGAACAGCAAGTGCTCTTAACTGCTCAGCTATCTCTATGGCCTTGTTTTATTTTAGAGATAGAATTTCATTGTGTTTCCCAGAGTGGCTTCAAACCTGTGAGCCTTCTTTCTCCGACTCTCAAGTGTTGGGATTACAGATGTTCACTACTACATCCAACTTCACAGACCTCATAAACAGCAGGGGTTTGTGGAGCCCAGATCAAAATGGCAGTCTCTAGAGTAGGTGTTCCTAAGAACCATGGTGTCTGTCCCACTTGTTGGCATGACCCTGAGCTGGCTTCTGAGTTACCTCTCATTCCACCTAACCACAGACCCACATGCTTGGCTCTATCTTTCTGAGCACAGCTCAAGAGCTTCCACCCCAGAGAGTCCTCCTGAAAGGCCTAGACTGAGCTCTGAGCGCCTCCAAGTCTCCCAATGTTAAGGACCTTCCTGTTCTAGAATTATGTCACTGTCTGTGCTCTTTAATCTTCTGAATTGGGCTCATGAATATTCATTAGCTCCTATTAGAGACTCCCAGGCTTTTGGATGGATGGAGAGCCAGGTGTGTGTGTGTGTGTGTGTGTGTGTGTGTGTGTGTGTGTGTGTGTGTGTGTAAATACGCAAAAAACATATTTCTGGAAGGGTATATAAGAAGTATCACAAGAGACATGGTAGGTTACAAAAAGGTAGCCCTGTCCCTCTGTGCATGGCATTTAAAGAAAATCCTTTTTACTGGGCATGGTGGTGTACATCTTTGGTTCTAGTATTTGGGAGGTAGAGGGAAGCAGATTCCTATGTGTTTGAGGCCAGCCTGGCTTACAGGGTGAGACACTGATTCAAAAAAATAAGTTTTAAATAGTATGTGTGTGGGGGCTGGAGAGATGGCTCAGAGGTTAAGAGCACTGATTGCTCTTCCTAAGGTCCTAACTTCAAATCCCAGCAACCACATGGTGGCTCACAGCCATCCGTAATGAGATCTGACTCCCTCTTCTGGAGTGTCTGAAGACAGCTACAGCATATTCACATATAATAAATAAATAAATCTTTTTTAAAAAGTGTGTGTGTGTGTGTGTGTATGTGTGTGCTCATGTGTGCATGCGCACATGCACCTTGTGAGTCTGCAGACGCCTGTGGAGGCCAGATGAATATGAGATCTTCTGTAGCTGGTGTTTCAGGTCCATCATGGGTTCTGGGAAGAGCAGGACGCACACTTAATTGCTGAGTCATGTGTTTAGTCACTGTGAATGGTACTTTGTAAGGTGATTTTGCTGCTCCTTAGTGTTGGGAAATGAGCGGGGCCCGAGTACCCGTATAGGGATGGCGGGTGCCCGTGCACCTGTGGAGGGAGGCTGCCCGGCTAGGAGGAAAGTCCTCTCCCAGAATGTGGGGCCATTCTGTCGAGGGCCCCGTGTACCTGTAGAGGGAACCTGGCCAGGCAGGGAAGTCCTGGGTCCTTTCTGGTGACTGGAGATGCTGAGGCCTGTTCCATTTCTCCTACATGGCGGGTTTTAATAAGAAGAGGCAGTCCATGGTTTTAAAGCTTTATTATAGGAAAGTAGGAAAAGAAAAAGAGATAGAGAAGTAAAGAGAGAAAGAAAAGATAGAGGGGTGAGAGCTGGCCATGGCCACGTGAAAAGAGGAGAGAAGAATGGAGAGAGAGCGGGAACAGGGGGCAAGAGAGAGAGGCAAGAGAGAAGGGACAAGAGAGAAGGGGCGAGAGAGAAGGGGCAAGAGAAGAAGGGACGAGAGAAGAGGGGAAAGAGAAGAGGGGCAAGAGAGCTAGGAGGGGCAAGAGAAGCCCCCTTTATAGTGGGGCGGGGAAAACCTGGCTGTAGCCAGGTGACTGTAGGGGTGGAGTCCAGCCAGAACACTGGGTCTGGCCCTATGTGACTGATGGCCACAGGATTATGGAGTTGAGGAGTCAGGAGTATGGAGTTGGCTTCAGGAGTCTAAGAATCTGGGAGCATTGCTCACATTTCCGTCTCTTGTAGAATATTCTACTGGGTCTCTGGAGTAAGCCTCGTTCAACCAGGCCACAGACTGCCTTTCACGGTCCCACGCCTCAGGTCAAGAGGTAGAATAGATTTCTCTCCACTTTCCAGCTCCCTGGCCAGGTGACTTGCTTTGACCACAGAAAGAGCACAGAGGGATGTAGAATTCTAAGCCTGTGTGAGGCTTCGAAGCATACAGCTTTCTTCTCTTGTCTTACAGTTTTTTCTCTCTTCTTGTTTTCCCTTTCCCTGTTTTCTCTCCCTCCCTTCTTTCTTTCTCCCTCTCCTTCTCCCTTTCCATCTGCTCTCTCTCTCTCTCTCTCTCTCTCTCTCTCTCTCTCTCTCTCACACACACACACACACACACACACACTCTCACACACCCCATGGATTTTACTTAGTTCAGGACAGAAGATGACTTTAAATTTCTTTTTTTAAAAAATTTATTTTTATTTATATGAGTACACTGTAACTGTCTTCAGACACACCAGAAGAGGGCATTGGATCCCTTTACAGATGGTTGTGAGCCACCATGTGGTTGCTGGGATTGAACTCAGACCTCTGGAAGAGAAGTCAGTGCTCTTAACGGCTGAGCCATCTCTCCAGCCCTATTTATTATATACACAGTCTTCTGCATATATATTTTTATGTCAGAAGAGGGCGCCAGATCTCATTATAGATGGTTTTGAGCTACCATGTGATTGCTGGATTTGAACTCAGGGCCACTGAAATAGCAATCAGTTCTCTTAACTGAGTCATCTCTCCAGCCTAACTTTAAACTTCTAATCCTCCTGCCTCCACCTTATTGTGCCCTGAGATTGTAGGCATATACCCCACATCTGATTTTACTCAAGGATGGGTATCAAACTCAGTGCTTTGTGCTTGTTTGGCAAACACCCCACCAACTGAGCTACATGTCCAGTCCAAGAATATAACTTAAAAGCACATCAGGTTATCTGCCTTCATTCTCAGACCTTCTGCTCTAACAGGATACCTTGAATTGTTTGTTGAAGGCCATCTCCAGGTGCTGGTGAAAGGCGTTACTGCACCCTTGTGGACATATTCGGTTACTGCATCCAGCTCTGTGCATGTTTGTCAGAACAGCACTTTTCAATCAATGAATGCTTCGGCTATGTTGAAGACCCAGATAACAAGGCTTCATTCTGTAACATTTTCTAACTGTTCTTCCACAGGAGATTATTATCTGAGTCCCAAGGTTGGATGTCAACTACCAACCACCTCAGGTGGATCTGACCAACAGCCTGTTCCTTATAAAGAGGAGATGGGTTAAGAGGGGGAGGGGAAGGGGACTGAAGGGACTTCTGAAGTTCCCAGACCTGGCTTTGGTATTCTCAGAGCACATTATCTAGGACGACCTTGATCATTCTCGCACGGTTGATGTCCTCAAGTCTAGCACTTTTCTCTACTCCAGTAATGAGGATAGAGAAGTTGTGTGAAAGCGGGGAGAATGGCCCCTGGCATCCTGAATAGCACTGATGAGGCCCATCATTGTGGACAGTCACAGAAAGGCAGGAAAAATATACACTGTGTGGGGGTGGAAAACCTCGGAGATGTTTTGTTGCTTGTTTGTCGGGTTTTGTTTTGCTTTTCTTGTGTGAAAGGATCTCAGTTAAGTTGCCTAAGCTGGTCTTGAACTCACTATGTAACCCAGGCAAGCATCACTTTCTGAGTAGGAGGTGACAGCAAGTGTGGGCCCTCCCCTACCCCTGCAGACCGGAAGTTTCGTGTCCGTGGCTTATCTTTTGAAAAAAAATTCTCTGGGGCTGAGAATGCAGCTCAATGGTAGAACAATTTCTTAGCCTTTGATTCTCAAAATTACAAAATAAAGGAACAACCTGAAGACTACTTGCTTTTTGCAGGAGGTGGAGGAGATCTAGCCGGTTCTTGAGATAGAAGATGCAGTACCTAGCCGGCAGATGGCGCTGGTAGAACTGGCCCTGCACAGCTTCCACTCGGATACCCGCTTCAGAGTCAGGAGATGCTGACATGAAGGCTGGTTCTTGTTCCTTCCAGTGTCTTTGTCTCAAGGTCTTATAAACCAGTCGCCCTGGAACAGAGGTGCAGATATAAAATAACTGTAATAGGGAGAAACGTTCAAGATGAGGAGGGCAGGAGCAATTCCGGAAACTGCTACCCAACCGCACTGTGGCCAGGGTCCCATGAAAAGCAATGGCAAAATGGTGAAAGAATGCGTTATGCTGACATGAATGCTAGAGACAGGCACTTTAAAATAGGGTGGGCAGGGGGAGGGAAGAATTCCGTGGTGGTCATCTTGGATCTTCTGTAGAGGAAACATCCTCGTGATAAGGGAGGAGCCCTTGGGATTCAGGACTGCAAGTGTCAGGCAGTTCCTCCTCTGGTTAATTCAAAGGTGCCAAGCTGTCAGCCTGGGGACATGAAACAAACCTTCCAGGCCTTACAAGTGGGTCAGTCCTTTTAATACTGTGAAGAAAAAAAAAATCCTGTGCTAGTTAGGACAGTTTGAGACAATAACTGAATCTTCCCAATGAAAAGTCACCTGACCAACAACTTTTTGTTGTTGTTGTTGTTGTTTGTTTTTGCTTTTTCAGGACAGGGTTTCTCTGTGTAGCCCTGGCTGTCCTAGAACTTACTCTGTAGACCAGGCTGACCTGGAACTCAGAGATCCTCCTGCCTCTGCCTCCCAAGTGCTGGGATTAAAGGTGTGCGCCACCACCGCCAGGCTGAGCCACAGTTTTGTCCTATCAGAACGGGTGCATGAATTGACTAGGGGGGCGGGGGGGGGGGGCTCAGTTTGTCCCTCAGGTCTTCCTAGCTCTCCCTTGAGCCACATCCACCCTGAGGTTGCCAGACAGCTGCCATAGATTCTGTCATTGCCAGACATTGTAATGTTACGAAACCTGGAGGTAAGTATCTGGGAAAGTCCCTTTCTTGTCTCTTTTGTCTTATTTTTCTTAGGTAAAGGATGTATCTCTTTCCCTAACCCCTCCCCCAGCACCCTTGATCTTTATCTTATGGCCAGTGGGTGTCTTAGCTACTTTTCTGTCACTGTGACAAAACACCATGATCAAGGCAACTTCTAAAAGAAAGTGTTTAATTTGGTGCTCACAATTCCAGAGAGTTAGAGTCCATCGTGGTGGGAACATGGCAGGGGCAGACAGACATGGGACTGGAGCAGGAACTGAGAGCTCACATCTAAATCCACAAGCGCAGGGTAGAGCGAGCTAACTGGGGATTGCTTGAGGTTTTGAAATCTCAAAGTCCACCTCGTGACACACCTCTTCCACTAATGTTGCACCTCCTAATTCTTCCCAAACAGTTACACCAACTAGAGACCAAGAATTTAAATATGTGCGCCTAAGAGGGCCATTCTCATTCAAATCACCACGTGTGTTTGTGTGTGTGTGTGTGTGTGTGTGTGTGTGTGTGTGTGTGTGTGTATGTTTTACAAGCCTGACATCCTGAGTTCAATCAATATATATATATATAAAATGAAATCCAAGGGATGGAGACCTATACCAGGTCAGACTGCAACCAATCACCATTGCTGTCAACAGAGAAGAGAGTAACAGGCTATCTGACATAATATTCATATGCTCTCTGATTACTAAACTCATACATGTTCATTATGGGTATTTGGGAAATCCAGAAAGAGATGAAGAGGAAAATAAAGAGGCCAGGGAGGAAGCCCAGCTGGTAGATTGCTTGCCTAGCATGTCATTCAAGCCCTGGGTACACACTTGGGATTCTAGCACTCAGGTGGCTGCCAGATGAGCCAAAGTTAGGGTTACAGCTACATAGCAAGTTCGAGGCCAGCCTAGGTTACACACAACAGTATCTCAAAAAAGGGAAGAAAATGTAATCTCATACATCATATTCTACTACGTAGACCCAACCATTTGCATTGGCTGCACCAGTTTTACCCGTCTTTGCATTCCATGGGCCCCAACCTTCTCTACGTTGCTCTAGGCCTTGAGGTCTGCCCCTAGCTTTTGAAAAACACCTTCTGTTTAGCACACAAAAAGTGGTTGCAGGCTATGGCCTCAATCTCTTCCTTCCATTACTTCTCTCTCTCTCTTTTCTCTCTCTTTCTTGTGTGTGTACCCATGCCCATGTGTGTGTGTGTGTGTGTGTGTGTGTGTTTACATGCACACACATGCATGCCACGCCATGAGTATGGAGGACAGATGATTTGTGGAAACTGGTTTCTCCTTCTACCCTACTGGTCCTGGAGGATGAACTCAGGTTGTCAGGCTTGATGGCAGGTGCCTTTACCTGCTGAGCCTTCTTGCTGGCCCCCCTTACATATCTATCCTCTTTTTGTTTGTTTTTATGTTGTAATAAAGTTAATAGATGATAGCACACACAGCAGGCATACGTAAAGAATATGATGAACACGTGCGAGCTCAATGCCTCCTCTGAAAAACAGAGCCTCGTCAATGGTTGGAGCCCTGTGTGATTATGGGTTATACCCATCCTTCATCAGAGCGCTGCTGCTTTCTGTTTTAGTTGGTGTTCTGCGTTGCCTGCAAACCCAGTATTTCGCTCACTCTCCTAGTCTACAGGTTGCTTGCTGTGCAGCAGCTCCAGGCTGCGCTTGGCGTGAGGCTCAGTCTCCTGTGTGGGCTGGCTGAGTTAACTTCAGGCTGGGACTCGATGTGGATCTGCCCTATAAGTACTCATCCAACTTGGATCAGAGTCCCCCTAGGGCATATTCTTTCCATGGCAGCTCCCTGAGGTGCGAGAGCCAAGTCAAACAGCACAAGCCCATTTAAGGCCACTGCTCTTGTAAAGTCTAGGAACATTCCACAGGCCAAAATAAGCCATATAGCCCAGCCCAACTTTAATGGGCTCCATTCCCTTCTTAGTAGAGAGAGGTGCAGTGAATATTTGCTAAGCCATAATCAAGATGAGCACAAATAGGCACACAGTGAAATTATGTATTGATGAAAGATAATAATGATGGTGGTTTGATGATATAATTCTCTCTCTCTCTCTCTCTCTCTCTCTCTCTCTCTCTCTCTCTCTCTGCCTCCTTCTCTCCTTCCCTCCCTCCTTCTCTCCAGGGTCTCGTGCAGCTCAGGCTAGTCTCAAATGACTATGTAGCTGAGGATGACTTAATTCCTCCTGTTGTCACCTCAGGAATGCTAGAATTACAGGTTTGTACCACTGTACCTCATTCATGCCGTATTGGAGATTGAACCCAGGACAGTGTCCGTGCAATCATTCTGCCAACTGAGATACATCCCTGACCCTTTTCTTTTTGACATAAGTAGGTGTCCCAGGCTGCCCTCAGACCCATGATCCTCCTCATTCAGCCTTCCAAGTACTGGGTTGTCCGCCATTGTGTGCCATCACTCCCAGCTTAACAACTGTCCCCTAATGTCTTATGTTTCCCAGGGCATGAGCATCTTGATTTATCCTTTGTTGCAATTTTCTTTTCTTAGAAGTCACTTTCTTGGGACAATGTTTACAGATCTACATTTAAAAAAAGATTTATTTATTATGTATACAGAGTTCTGCTTGCATGTCTGCCTGCAGGCCAGAAGAGCGCACAAGATCCCATTATAGATAGTTATGACCCACCATGTGGTTGCTGGGAATTGAATTCAAGACCTCTGGAAGAGCAGTTAGTGCTCTGAGCCATCTTTCCAGTCCACAGATCTACATCTTGACAAGAGTTGCTTGATTTTTCCATCAATTTTTAGTTGGTAAGTAATTTTACCACGTACAATTTAGCTGTTAGTCTCATTTTTTCCCCATTGTTATGTGCTAATCATCAGTCTTACATCACAAACTTAGGACAGGAAATGACTTGATACTTTACTCACTTTTTTTGATTTGATACAAGGTCTCAGGTAGCAGGCTGGCCTTGAACTTCTGATCCTCCACTTCCACATGCTGGGAGCACAGGTGTGTCCTGCCACACTGAGTTCCACTCTGTTCACCTTAGTTGGGTTCCTTTAACCTCAGGGCGATTCAAAACAGCTGAGGGTCATATGAGGCAAAGAATACCTGACTTCAGTGAATACAAAGTATTCTGCTCTGCCATATTGCTACCCCCGTTCATGTTTAGAATGCAAGACATACACATGCAAGCCCCAGACCTCCCTAGTTCTGCTCTTCTCAAAAGCATTAGCTTTTTCTCGGCTGGAATGTTGTTTCCTGGCCTTTACAGAACAGAGCATCTCGGACTAACTTGAGTAAAAGGCAGACATTACATTTTTCTTAATTCATCCAAATTTAGGACAGATACATTTCAAATTTAGGAGAAAACCTCAGAGCTGGATGAATTTGGTCTAAGAGTATGGATTTTTTTCCTCTCTTCCTCCCCCTCTTCCTTCCATCTTCTTTTTCTTTCTTTATTTTGGGGGGGGGGAGGAGGAGAGGGTTGTTTGTTTGTTTAAGGCAGGGTTTCTCTGTGTGACCCAGGCTGTTCTGTAAATCACTCTGTAGATCAGGCTGGCTATAACTCATAGAGATCTGTCTGCCTCTGCCTCCCAAGTGCTGGAACTACAGGCATGTGCCTTCACCACCACCACCTGACCTAAGCACAGATTTCTTACACCCTTTAGAATCTGAATTGCCTGCAAAGGGTAATCACCTATAGACTTTCTAAAAATAGAAGTCTGGAGAGATGGCTTAATGGATAAAACCATTGCAGAGCTAGCAATGGGGTTTGAATCCCCAGAGCCCACATAAATGCTAGCCACACGAGCCTCTGTAATTCTAGTCCTCTTGAGGGAAGACACGGAAGAATCCCTGGACGTTCTTGGGCTAGCTAGCTTGGCACACATAGCAGAAAACTACAGAGTGATTCTATCTCAAACAAGGTGGAAGATGGGGACCAACACCTATGGCTGTCATCTGACTTTGTGCTGGGACACATGTATGCCTACAGTCATACACTGCACATACATTGTACGGACACACAAATAAAATTAAGGACATGGAGAAAGAACAACCATTCAAACCAAAGTTACACAGGTAGGTATTGGAGCAGATAAAAATTTAAAAACCAAAACCGGGCATTTAATACCAACACTCAGGAGGCAGAAACAGGTAGATATCTATGAATTCAAGGCCAGCCTAGTCTACAGAGCCAGTTCCAGGACAGTTTACGACTACACAGAGAGACTGTACACATGAATGTGTATATCAGCTTTATTTTATTTGTCACATTGTAAAAAAGCTTCCAACCACCGATGTGTTAGAACCATGATGTCACCATTGAAATGTTTACTAAGTTCTAGATGGAAGGAGTCATCAATGAATAATGGCATCTTCAAAAGAAAGACAATGTCACATTATGTCCCCCTGTTGAAAGCTCATCATGCCATATACACACACCAACTAACTAACCAACCAACTAACAAGCTAACCAACTAAATATAAAGATGAAATGCTCTTGAAAACCATTAGGAATTTTCAGAGCTGACTTGTGAGGATGCAGTTGTCTTTGTTTTCCCAGAACTTGTCTATCTACCAGGTTTCTTTGACTACAGCAGAAACATCAGACACGATAAGCCATGGTATTTGCACAGAAACTTGGCCTTCGTGAGTGTCCAGGCTTCAAACATTCTGTCTTGGAAGCTGTCCTGTTTCAATGCTGCCTTCACTGTGTGGTGAGCTTACTAGGGCTGGCTTTCGAGAAGCTTCTAGTTTGCTCCATTCAGAGACAACTCATTCTTCCCTGGGTCTTGCCCACACTGCACTGGATCCTGCTCTCTCTCTCTCTCTCTCTCTCTCTGAGGGCCTCCTACCTACCCTCCAGGTCTTATTTTGTTTAGAAAGAAGGAAAGAAAATAGGAAGGAAGAAAGAAGGAAGGAAAGAGAGAGAGAAAGAAAGAAAGAAAGAAAGAAAGAAAGAAAGAAAGAAAGAAAGAAAGAAGTAATGGAGGGAAGGGTTTGAGGCCAAAGAAAACAAGCAAGGGCCAGTGAGATGGCTCAGTGGGCCAAAGCACCTTCTACAGAATCTCATGACCCGAATTTGATCCCCTAAACTCAAGTGGTGGAGGGAGAGAACCAACTCCTGTGAGTTTGCAAGTTGTCCTCTGAATTCCACATGTGCCTTGCTCCCTCCCCCCAATAAATAAATAAATAAATGCACATAAGAAATGTTTTTAAGTGACTGTCACAGACACAAGTTCCTGGCCTCTGTCTTCCCTTTTCACATACTCTTGTCAGGGACCCTCGAGCCTTCCTGAGAGTCCATGTAAGATGAGATCTGTTTCTCTATCCATGATCACAAACAGTAATGAGGCATTTTTATATTTACTGGCCCACACAGACACTTAGCATCTGCTTCCACTTTGAGTGCAGGTCACAGAGCATGAGAAAGTGAGTTGTATGTGGTACTTGTGGCTCTATTTTCAGAGCACATCACAGGTCTGATGTCTTCAACTGTACATCACAGTTGTTGCAGGTACCCCAAAATAAAATATTGTTGGTACTCCTTGACATTTTGAAATTATGGCAACACACTGGTAATCACATCTCATTTGATTTGCTAATCAGGTTTAACACTAGTCAGGTTTGGGCCAGGCTGGAAGCATAGCTCAGGTGTATAGGGGTGTTTGTCTTTCCTCCTGCACATACTTAATTGACAGACATACACACCCAGGTACATGTATGAATATACTTAAGAATCTAAAACTAATATATAATATATATATGTATATTATATATATATATGTGTGTGTGTGAATGAATCTATGGTAGAATTATATGTGTGTATACACAGTATATATGTATGTATATACACATACATGCACACACACACATATAATTCTGCCATAGATTTTATTTTTTTTAAAGATTTATTTATTTATTATATGTAAGTACACTGTAGCTGTCTTCAGACACACCAGAAGAGGGCGTCAGATCTCATTACAGATGGTTGTGAGCCACCATGTGGTTGCTGGGATTTGAACTCAGGACCTTTGGAAGAGCAGTCGGTGCTCTTAACCACTGAGCCATCTCTCCAGCCCCTCTGCCATAGATTTTAATCATTGAATCAACTACTGGCCTTGCCTGACAGTTCTCTCATTCATTCATTCATTCATTCAATTCAGCAGTACTAGGGGCTGAACCCAGGGACTTTCTGTGTGTGTGTGTGTGTGTGTGTATCTTGATGTAGATATAGATACTTACATGGCAGGTAAGATAATTCAGCTGCTAAAGTCAGTTGCTGCCAAGCCTAACTACTCAAATTTGATCCTAAAACCCAAGGAGAAAACTGACTCTCAAAAGTGGTTCTCTGGGAGCTGGGGAGATGACTCAGTGGTTAAAAGCACTGGCTGCTCTTCCAGAGGACTTGGGTTCAATTCCCAGCAACCACATGGCAGTCCATATCTGCCTGTAACTGTTTCAAGGGATTCAACACCCTCACACAGACATACATGCAGGCAAAGCACCAATACACATAAAACAAAAATAAATAAATTACTTTTAAAAAGTGGTTCTTTGACATCTACCTGTGCACAGTGGTGTGTATGCAACTGCCTACATGAAATAGATTTGTAAGCGTAATTAAAAAACTGGGGGCTGGTAAGATGTCTCAGTGACCAAAGTGACCTGGGACCATATTAAGATGGAGGGAGAGGTCAAGTTTGGCAAGTTGTTCTCTGACCCACACGTGTACGGTGGCACTTTTGTCCCCCTTGCTAAAATACATGTGGTACACATTTTAATTTAAAAATTGCTTTAAGGTATGGTGATGCATACTTGTAGTCTCAGCACTCGGGGCTGAAGCAGGAGGGCAGTGAATTTGAGGCCATCCGGTAGGCAAGTACTCACACATTTTTATCTATTGCAACAATAGAATTATCTGGATAACCCTGGGCTCTGGCCAACTTCAGCCAAAAGAAGAAGTTGTCTCAAAAAAAGAAAGAAAGGAAGAAAAGAAGGAAGGAAGGAAGGAAGGAAGGAAGGAAGGAAGGAAGGAAGAGAACCGCCAACAAACTCTAAATATCACCAGTCTCAGAGGACAGGGCAAGAACTGAGAGTACATGAAGAGTTAAAACCAAAAAAACAGCCAGGTGGTGGTGTTACTCACCTTTAATCCCAGCACTTACCTTTAACCCCAGCAGAATGAGTTCCAGGACAGCCAGGGATACACAGAGAAACCCTAACTTGAAAGACAAATAAAATAAAATAAAATAAAATAAAATCAACAACAACAACAACAAAAAATTCTACTGCCCAATGTAGAAAACACTATCAGATAACTCTTTTGTTTCAGTTCCTCATTCATTCATTCATTCAATCATATAAAAATAAAATGTAGGAGCTATAGAAATGGCCCAGTGGTTAAGAACACCAGCTGCTTTTCCAAAGGACCCAAGTTTGATTCTCAGCACCCATATGACAGCTCAGAACTATCTCAAACTCCCATTGCAGGGGATCTGATGCTCCCTTCTGGCCTCTGTGGCCCTCAGCCCCACATGCATGGTATACAGACACACATGCAAGCAAAGCACCCATATACAATTAAAAAATTGAAATAAAACCCAGAGGCTGACGAGTGGCTTAGGAGTAGAAACACTTGTTGTAAAAATCTCACTAAATTCAATCCCTGAAGCACATAGAAAGGTGGAAGAGAGAGTTAAGCATCCAAAGTTGTCCCCAGCCTCTGCATATCCCCCAGTAAACCATAAAATAATAATAACAACAACAAAACAAGCTGGAGAGGTAGCTCAATTGGTGGCATTCTGGCCAGCACGCAAGGTCCCTGGGTTTGATCCCCAACTCCACATGAACCAAGCTTGTGGCCCATGCTTGCAGTCCCAGAACACAAAAGGTAGAGGCAGGAAGATCAGAAGTTTGAGGTCATTCTTGACTACATAGAGAATCCTCGGCCAGCCTCGGATAAATGATATCCCCCACTCTCTGGGGGGGAAATCATTGACAAAAGTATATATTTGCTTGTTGTGACAAAGTCTCACTGTATCCCAGTCTGTCCTCGAACTCACTATGTAAGCCAGGGTGGCCTTGAACACAGATCTACCTGATTTTGCCTTAAAGGTATGTGCTACCATGTCCTGCTAAAAACTACACTTTTTATTTGTTTATTTTGAGACAGACCATCCCGGAAGTCACTCTGTAGACCAGGCTAGCCTTGACCTCAGAGATCTGCCTGCCTCTGACTCCTGAGTTGTGTGATCAAAGGTGTGGGACACCACTGCCCCACAATAGTATACATTTTAAACTGGCAAGTTTGGCAGCACATGCCTGAAGTAGGGAGGTTTCAAGTCGGAAGCCAGTTTGGGCTAGTGAGATGCCCCTCCCTCTGTTACACCACTTATTTATCTGCACAAAGGTTTTAAATGATTTAATAGCAGTCACAGAGCCAGAAAGTGCTATGCAAGCTACTGGGAGAGAAAAACGTATCAGTGGTCTCTCCCATCTGTGCCCATGTGTGCTAGCATACTGAACCAGTAAACCTACAATTCTCCTGACTCAGCCTCCTGAATTCTGGTGAGTCACTACAACTATTGTGCCCAGTCTATATCATGTGTGTGTGCTAACTGCAGCAGTGACATTTTCCTTTATGCATGTAACATACCTGATGATATACACCCTCCCTGAAGGGCTCTAGCAGGCATGAGCACGGCAAACAAGGCCCTGACAGGTTTTGCCCACCCTCTCCTCCTCTTACTAAAACTAGTTAGATTGGGCCACACCCTCCTCCTGAGGAGGATCACCAAGGTCCAGCTATCAAAGTATTGAAGTTCAGCAAAGCTCCATCTTGTCTACTCTAATTAACCTGCCAGTCAAAATTAACCAACTTGTCCCTAACACAGGGCTTCTCCTTTCCCTTTATGAACTGCCAGCTGTTGTCTCCTTTCTATCCAGAGGTAGTTCTTTGCTCCTCCAGGCAAATCCCTCTTACCCATATCCCTGCTTCCCTTCCCCTTCTCCCTAATCTTCTCTCTCCTGTCTTTGTCCCTTATTTCCTGCCCTTTGTCCCTCTGTGACAAATAAAACTCCTTTGTGCTGAGAGCTTGGTCTTGGTGTGTCCTGGGCCATCCTCCCATTTGCTCCCGGGACCTACTAACCTTCTCCATGTGACCTCGATATGTTCTGTAATAAACACGGATACACACTACAGCTCTTTCATGAGGCACCGTACTGCTTCTTGTTAATGTTTTGGATAGTGCAAGCCAATAGATACCTAACTGTGGAAGAAGGCGTTTCATTGAACATCACTTTACATCTGCACTGACTTTAGTGTGTATAAAAGCATCTAATCTTTCTATGGGTGTCTGCCACAGGGACTGCTATAATTCTGTGGTAGTCTGTAGACAGAACTGAAGAAATTAAAAAATTTACTTATAAATTATGAAAAATTAAAGGTGATTTCCTCTCTAAATAATGGACCTAATGAACATTTTCCAAAACAGATTTCTTTGAATTTATTTGGAGAAATTAAAAACAGTTTTATGTTCTTTTATGACTTTAAATTTTTTTTATGTGCACGGGTATTTTGGCTGCATAGGTCTGTGTACCACTTGTGTTTGATACCTGTGGAGGCCAGAAGAGGGTGTCTGATTCCTGGAGTTATAGATGGTTGTGAGTCACCATGTGGACGCAGAGAATTAAACACAGGTTCTCAGGAAGAGCACTTCCTATTCAGCCTCTGGATGCTAGGGTTACAACTGTGTACCAGTAAGTCATCCCCAATATAGCTCAAGCTTGCACTGAGTCCAGAGGTAGAAAATTTGTCTAACATGTAAAAGGCCCTAGATTCAAGCCCTAATACTGGAAAATAAACAAAAAAGCAAACAAACAGAACTCTCTCTCTCTCTCTCTCTCTCTCTCTCTCTCTCTCTCTCTCTCTCCCCTCACTCTCTCTCTCTCAAGAATCTAAAAGAATTATTTATTTTATGTATTACTCTGTAGCTGTTCTCAGAAGAGTCATTGGATCCCATTACAGATGGTTCTGAGCCACCATGTGGTTGCTGGGAATTAAACCCAGGATCTCTGGATAAGCAGTTAGTGCTCTTAACCACTGGCCATCTCTCCAGCTCCAGAACTTTCTCTTATGAAGTTATTAGATTTAGAGACCACCTATATCCAGGATGATCTCATTTCAAAAATTCTTACTTAATCCCATCTGCGTAGAGTCTACTGCCAAATAAGGTTACATTCCTAAAATTAAGATGTGGACGTGAACATATTTTTTTTTGAAGGGACACAATTCAAACAGTTGCGATTGGAATATCTGTGCAAGTGTTCACTTGAATACACTGTGTGTGTGTGTGTGTGTGTGTGTGTGTGTGTGTGTCTGTTGGTCAGAGGACAAGTTTCAGGAGGAGTGAGTTCTCTCCCTTTACCATGTGAGTTCCTGGGGATTAAACTCACGTCCGCAGACTTGGCATAGACATTTTCCTGCCGAGCCATCTTGTCAGCTCTTCTTTTGTTTATTTCCTCCTTCCTTCCTTCTTTTCTTTCTTTTAAATGTATTTTTATTTCTTGTGTATGAGTATTTTGCCCGCATGTATGAATGTTCACTGTGTGTGTGTATGTGCCTGGTGCTCAGGGAGGCCAGAAGAGGGTCCTGCTGACTCCTTTGGAACTGGAGTTAGGGACAGTAGTAAGCTGCTATGTGAGTGCTGGGAACTAAACCCAGGTCCTCTGCAAGAACAGCCGGTGCTCCTAACCACTGAGCCACCTCTCCAGCCCAGGTTCTACTTTTTATTTGTTTCCAGTTTGTTTATTTGAGCAGCTTTATATGAAGGATTCTGCTGGACTTCAGCTCCAGTCCTCCAAGTCCGGCCTCGTCCGTGACGATCCTTACTCTGGCAGCAATTCATTCCATGTACAGCCTCTGTTTCCTTGGTCACCTTTCATCTGTTTTGGAGGAGGGGAGTTTGCTGGGTTGACCACATTTGTGGATGGGAAAGCAGGTGTAGGCATGAAGCAACTTGATAAAAGTCAGAGGTCGTGTAGCTTGGAAGTAGCCGGAGGGAGACCTGAGCCCAATCTGTCAAGGTTCTTCCTCGTGCTGCCGTCACTGTGTGGGAGTGTCCCTTGCTACGAAGACTTCCAGAACTTCCACTTGTCTTTGCCTTTGCCTTTGACTTCATTTAATGTATATTTTTTCTTTGCATTTGAATTGGTTACCCATATAATCTATGTACTGGTCGTGTTAACTGATTGACTGATTAATTCATCCACCATTTATTGAACTTTTAACTTGTAAGTAGCCTTGAGTTAGCTGGAGCTCTGGGTCACAGGGATGAATCAGATGCCCTTGGGCCTTGTCATTGAGGAAGAAGAGTGAACTGTGAAGCGTGGGAGCCCGCTGTGGGAGCCCAGAGCAGATTCCCAACCCAGCAGGTGGGGAGAGGCTTCCTGATACCTCAATTAGGTCCTGAAGGGTGGATAGGATGCAACCTTATTCCTTTCCCACTGACTGTTGGAGTGAAATATTAGAATGGTTATTTGCCACTCGCGCATTGAATGTCAGTGGTGTGTTATTTACTTCTTAACACTCTGTCAAGCTGGCGCAGCAGGTTCAGGTCACAGCCTCCGACATGAATGGCAGTTTTCCAATTACCCAGTGCTGGGTCATTCATAAAATATTTTCATGCTTTTGTCTTGATTAAGTCACGAGAAGTTCTTTCAGAGGATTTTTTTTTTAATATCATGACTTTTCTTTTGGTTAGCTTCTTTAAAACCCTAAAAATCTATGTTTACGACTCCAAAAAGACTATAGCAAAAATTTATAAGTAAAATAAGATAACTTTGGAAGTTATAATCAGCCAAATTGCACTAGCTGAGGATTAAATCTGGTACAGTTTTAATTACAACTCTGCCAATCTCTTTATTGCTTTGGGCCTCAATTTCCTCTACTATAAAATGGGTATGTGAGGGACTGGAGAGAGGGCTCAGTGATTAAGAGCATTTGCTGCTTTTTCAGAGGACCAGAGTTCAGTTCTCAGTACAGATGAGAGGTAGTTCACAGTTATCTGTAACCCCAGTTCCAGGGGATGGGGCTCCTTCTGGTCTCTCTGGGTACTCACACTTCATGTGCACATGTGCACATTCTCTCTCTCTCTCTCTCTCTCTCTCTCTCTCTCTCTCTCTCTCTCTCTCTCTCTCACACACACACACACACACACACGATTTATTTTTTAAAAGGCATATCTGAAGCCAGGAAGTGGTGGTGCACACCTTTTATTCCAGTACTCAGGAGGGAGAGGCAGGCAGATCTCTGTGAGTTTGAGGCTAGCCTGGTCTACAGAATGAGTTATAGGACAGCCAAGTCTATACAGAGAAACCCTGGCTCAAAAAACCAAGAAGAAAAAGAGAAAAAGAAAAAAAGAAAGTAAGAAAGAAAGAAAGAAAGAAAGGAAGGAAGGAAGGAAGGAAGGAAGGAAGAAAGAAAGAAAGAAAGAAAGAAAGAAAGAAAGAAAGAAAGAAAAAAGGCATATCTGAGGGAGCATAGGCTGAAGGATTTAATAAAATAATAGATTTACAAGGCCATCCTGGTCTACAGAATGAGTTCCAGAACAGCCAGGGCTACACAGAAAGACTCTGTCTTGAAAAAAAAAATATGCTTTAGTCACTAATACAGCCTTTGACTCATTAATAAAGATTAGTTCAGTTCCTCTAATGTAATCTTTAATGTCCATTTTATTATGTTTCCAGAGTAAATTACTGTTACTATTATTATTAACATAGGGTTTGTGCAGCTTGCATAGGCCTCAAACTCCCCCTGTAGCTGAGGTTGGCCTTTAGACTCCTAGTCTTCTTAACTACTCCTCCTGGGTGAGCGGCGCCACCATTCCTGATCTCAGGAGACTTTCTTTTTTTTTTTTTAAATTTGGTGCTGGGGATCAAATTCAGGGCCTTGAGCATGATAGGTCAACACCCGTCAACCAAACTATGGTCCATACAGTCTGAGAGCAGTGCTATAAGCAAATCTCACACTGGTACCAATGCTTCCAAAGATATTTTGAGAGACAAGTGCAAAAAGCCCATCAGCATTAGCAGGAATGAGCAAATTAATCAGATAATGACTGACAAAGGGAAGTGTTTGAACAGGGTCATTGTGACTCTTGAGTTTGTTTTCATGGGACTGTAGAGTGAATTCCATATGGTAGATAAAAATCAACATAAAAATAAAAGTGACAGCAGCTAAAGGCCACGAGGAACAATTTACCGTGGAAAAGCAGAGTGAATGACTCTGCCTCTGTCAATAACACTGCAAAGTGGGGCCCGGGGAAAGTCCTTTCAGTAGAAATAATCGAACACAAAATAAAACCCAACAGTGACCAAAATTGTACAAAGAAAAAGGAAGCCTTGACAGAAATAATTACTAACAAAGAACTATAATGGCTGAAACAATAACCAATAAAAATCAATAAAGTTGTGTGAGGAATCCACTTATCTACTTTCTTTTATATATATATATGCCCTGGCTGTCCTGGAACTCACTCTGTAGACCAGGCTGGGCTCGAACTCAGAAATCCGCCTGCCTCTGCCTCCCAAGTGCTGGGATTAAAGGCGTGCGCCACCACTGTCCAGCTTGTTTTCTCAAAGTAGGGTTCTCTGTGTAGCTCTGTCTTGGAACTGGCTCTGTAGACCAGGCTGGCCTCAGACTCAGGTATCTGCCTGCCTCTGCCTCTTGAAGGCCAGGATTAAAGGGGTGCCACCATGTTCTGCCTTACTTGTTCTATAAAACAGAAAAAAGAAAATGTTGGGCCTGCAATGATGGCTCATAGATTAAGAGCATTGGTTGCTCTAGAGGATCTGGCTTCCATCTCCAAAACATACACTGTAGCTCACAGATGTCTGTAACTCCAGCTCAGGGGATCTAACGCCCTCTTCTGACACATACATGGTACATACACATGCATATTCCGGCAAAAACACTCATTGGCAAAAAAAAAAAAAAAAAAGCTAAAAACAGAAAGAACGAAAATTTGATTCTGTTTTTCTTTTGACACAGGGTCCATGTAGCCCAGGCTGGCCTTAAACTTGCTATGTAGTAGTAGCTGACCCTGAACTCTGACTCATTTGTTTCCACCTCTCCATTGCTGGAGCCATCAACACGTGCCACTGCTTCTGACTCTTATTTTATTTTATATTTTCTTCTTTGGAATAATGTCTTTCTCTATATAGTATAGCCTGGCAATGAATTCTCAACTTTTCTGACACAGCCTCCTGGGTCCTGATGTTACAGGTGTGTGCCACAAAACCTGGCACTAGAGAAAAGAATCTATCTCTCCTGGACTGAAAATACATGAAAAACTTTCCTTACAACTGGAATAACGGAAAAGGGTCTATTCTGAAGATAATTTGATTAAAAAAGTTAAGGCAGTTGTGGTTCAGTAGAATTAATAGATACAAGGCCCTAAGTTTCATGTCCATCATCCCAAAAAAAAAAAAATGAAAAAACTAACTAACCAAATTACTCCCCTTCCCCCCACCCTTAAAGACTGGGGAGTCAGCTCCCATCTTCCCGAGGCAAGGCTTCTCTAGTTTCTGCTATGGTGCTTTGTACTCTAGGCCCGTGGGCTCAGGAGCTTCCGGGTGATTTCCCGTCTCTGCCTCCCATCTTGCTGCTTGAGGATTGTGCTCTCCTCCACACAGGCTTTTTACGTGGTAGGTTCTGGGAATTAAACTTGGGTCTCAGGCTTGCCTAGCTAGTACCTTTAATTATTAAGCCATCTCTTCAGCCCTGCCTGAAAACAAGCAAACAAACAAACAAAACCCAAGGGTCCTGGAACTCACTCTGTAGACCAGGCTGGCATTTAACCTGGAGACCGGCCTGCTTCTGCCTGCTTCTGCCTACCAAGTGCTGGGATTAAAAGCATATACCACCAATCACTTGGCTTAAAAAAATTTTTTTAGGTGCCCTATGGTTTCTGAGGTAGACTGTTACAGACCCTTTATCATAATTCTCTTCCCCTATCTTCACTTACCCTGAACCCAATGATTTCTGACCCTCAGATCAGAAACTACCAAGATAAGAATTAAGATATAAGGAAAATCAGTTTGTCTAAAATATGCTCTATGGAAGGTATAACTCTGGCTTTGGTTTTGAGAATGAGTAGGAAGAAAGAGCATACTGGGTACGTGGTGCATGCCTGGAGAGTAAAGGAAGGCAAATCATGCTTTCAAGTCCAGTGTTGGCTATATAGCCAGTTCCAGTCCAACTTGGGCTGTGTGAAACTTTGTCTGGAGCAGAGGGAGAAAGTCCCCAAAAGAGATAATTTGAGAAGAGAAATTGAGAATTCCTTGCTTACTTTATGTTCTTTAATAAAGTATAATCGTGATGGTTAATCTTGTCAGTTTGATGGGATTTAGAATTACTATGGAAAAAAAATCTCTACGTGTGTTGGAGGGATTATCTAGATTAGGCTAACTGAAGTGGGAAGAGTCACCCTAAATATGGGCAGTACATGGGATGGGGTTCTTAGACTGACTAAAAGGGAGAAGGTGCTTTCTGAGAACAAGCATCTCCCTCTCACGTGACCTGCTCCTGCTGCAGTATTGACTGCATAAACTGATGACGTGATCATTCGGTGTATGGTTAAGAGGAAGACTTTTGTTGTAGGGATAGGGGAGAGTTCAGCTAGAGGCATCTGGAAGAGTCCAGAGTGGAAAGAAGAGTGGTAGACTGAACATGGCCAGCAGAATGGACTTGGCCATAAGGTGGGAAAGAAAGAGAAAGAGCCTACCAAGAAAGAGGGGCAAGAGAGAGGGGGCCAAGAGAGCCGAAGTATTAGGGTTATAGGAACATGAGAAGCTGAGGGAAGCCCATGAACTGAAGAAATTTAGGGTAGTGGGTGGGGTGAGAAGAGCCAGGATGCTACTAGCATGGAGTCTGTAACAGGTTCCTGTGAAACCGAGCGATCACGAAGCGGAGCATGGAGGCCAGCATACTCTGGTGTGCTAGTAGCCAGCCAGTACCACAGATAGCTATTTGTCCTGAGTTTCTTTTGAACCTGCACTTATCTTCCCTAAGATGCAACTGTAAATCACAATAAACCCTTCCTTTTCTCCTTAAGTTGCTCTTGTCAGGTATTTTGTCTCAGCAACCAGAGAAGGAACTAATACAGTACACAACTACCATTGTGTTAATAGCAGTTTACAGAGATGTAGACACACAATCCTGAAACACCATTCAGGCTATGAAGACCCAAGGAAAGTATCTAGGTGGGCAAACAAGAAGTTGTTGTATTTGGAATGTGTGTGTGTGTGTGTGTGTGTGTATGTGATAGCCTTTCATGTTTTAAAAAATGGTGTGTGCTTCCTTAAACAATTCAGGCAGTATAAAGATAAGAGGATCTTGAAACCTAACAATCCTTTCTCAAAGATAATCACTGATAACATTTCGACAATCTCTTCCCTGAAATCCTTATGCTTTTATATCCTCGAACTTCAAATAAATCGAACCTGTCTAATCTTGCTGTTTTTGCAATTTGCTCCTCTGACAAGAAATTGTGAAAAGCATTTCATGTCTAAAGATATTTACCATCATTTTAAATGGCTGCTTAGCATTACGTTGAATGTATGCATCACTATTTATTAAATCAGCCCCTATTGATGAATATCTACATCCTCCTCAACTCATATTCAACAACCTCCTATAATAACCGTGGGCATTGTTTTCTAAAAATTTCAATCATCTTTGCGAATTACTTATAAGTAATGTAAATGTAAACAAATGTGATTTTTACATGAGGGTTCAAGCTGCAGAATCGTCCTCTGATTTTCAGGGATGCTAGTGAAGCAGCTGCTGCATTAGTTCTGGCGAGACAGTGGCAACTGTCTCGTTGACACTGGTGAAGCTGGTGGAGATGGCGAGGAGAGTACAGACTCACAGGTGATGTAGTCAATCTAGGCCCAAGCTCAGTGGGTTGGAATAGTCCTTCCCCTTTTTCTCTCTTTCACTTCTTTTTTCTTAACATGGAGGAAGGACTGAGAACTGCATGTCCCAGCGTTTCGCAAGGACCACACTCCTGGGAACTGTAGTACAGGGTCTGAGGGGTCCGGAAGGAGAGAATGAGAAGCTGTGTGCGGCATGCTGGGAGGTGTAGTCCTTCGGGCGGAAGAGGGTGCGTGTGTAGGTTGGAGACGTAGAGAGTTTTGCTTTATGGAGATGAGGCTGCGGAAATATCCAACTTCCCTCTCAAGAGGCCTTTGAGTTTACAAAAGCCCGTGGGAGTCAGCTTCATTCCATTGTCTGTGACCCAAGAGGGTGCGGTCCAGGACCGGCGCAGGGTTGGGAGATCCAGGCCGCGTAGGGCCGCGGCAGAGCATGCCGGGAGTTGAAGTCCAAGAGCTCTGAGGCTGTGGGACGTGTCGGGACAGCGCGCCGACTCCTCCTCCCCCGCCCTTCTCAGCGGTCCCCCGCCCCCTCCCTCCGCCTCCTCCTCTCTTGCCTGCAGCCGAGCGTCCCCTTCCCCCACTGTCGGGTTTCTCCGCGGCTACTGCAGAGGATTCAGATCCGAGTAGCTGAGGAGAAGGAGGAGGAGGCTCCCGTCCCTGCGCGCCATCCACCTCCCTACTGGACACGGACGAGGGAACGAGAGCGTCGCCGCTGTAGCCTCCAGAGAAGACAAGGGCATCGCCGCTTCAGCTGCCGCTGCCGCGGTTTTCGTCTGCAGCAGCTCGCCGGTGAGGAGACCCCCCCCGCCCCCCGGCCCGCTCCCGTGGAGCCTGGGCTGGTGGCGCCGGGGAGAACGACGGTGGGGGCTGTAGGGCCCCCGCGCCGGCTGGGGGGAGGGGACGAGGTGGCGATGGAACGGCGGGCTGGTGGGGGAAGACTTGTCCGTACGCGGGCTGGGGGTGGGGTGAGGGTGGGACACCAGCAGGTCAGGGGAGGGTAGTGGAGGGGGGTGGGGGGGAGGACTTTACATGGAGGGATAACCAGATCTGGGATAGGAGCATGGGGTGTGTGGGGTATCGAGGTGGAATTTGGGATTATCTTGGGGCGAGGTGGAAGGTGAGATTGGAGTGGGATGTCTTTTAATGGGGGAGGGGACTGAATGAAGGTGATGATTTGGGGTTGGCCTGAAGCAGTTGACAGCTTGGGATCAGAGCAGGGTGGGGGCTAAGGAGACTATTTCAATGCCAGTGGGATATAAACGTTGGATGGGACTCTGGGGAGTGCTAATTTTGGAAGATGGGACTTGGGGTGGACCTGGGGAAGGAAGATGGAGATGGTAGGAGCTGGGGGTGAGGGGTTTGGCAAGGGTTGAGACCCGAGCTTGAAATGGGCTGTTGTCTTCTGGGGATGGTGGAATTTGTGAATACTTACGGAAATAGCTTGGGCTTGGAGAGAACAGAAGAGGTAGAATTTGTTTGGGGTTTTCTTGAGGTAGGCTGCTGTTGGAGGTTTGAATTTGGGCTGGCAGTAATGAGACTTCCAACTACAGGAGATGGATGAGGTAAGCTGACAGTAGGGAGTGAATTGCAAGTTGGGCCCCAAATAGGAAGCCAGGGATTGAAATTGGGGATGAGGGCTCAGTGGGAAAGGATTTAGGATGAGTTTAGAGTCTCTGGAGGGAGCAAGGTGGCTCCCCTGAGCGGAAGTTGGAGGTGGAGGGTATGTAAGACTACTCAGCCGGACTCAACTGAAAGAATGCTGGCAGGTGCGGATCGAGCCAGGTTAGGGGATGGTATCATAAAGAAAATGTCTCTCTGCCAGTTTTGCAGAAGAAATGTCTGTGATGAGCTGGTTACCTGTGGTGAGGTGGCAGAGGGGATGGAGTGGGTTGGTGTATTTAGGAAAGGAAGGATTGAGATGTCCTCCAAGACACACCAGAGGTTTAGGGGTTAGAACATTTACATTGGCTGCTTTGGTGACACACAGTAATAACAAGGCCGTTAGAAGGGTCTTCACAGGGGACAGAGAAGGTACATTAAAGATTCTCCTAGAGGCTATCTTACGCTGTCAATTTGACCTTTTTGTTTTACGTTGGAATTGTCTGGAAATGGCAGCCCCAAGGGTAAAGTTATGAGAGAACCATTTAAGATAGAATTAAAGGAGAATGGGGAGTCTTGCAGTTCCTGTATCAAAAAGGGAAAGTTGGGGGCTGGAGGAGAGATCCACTCTTAAAGGAAAGGTGGGAGAAGGTGAAACTATCTCTGCTTTCTCCTTCCCCCACTCCCTCTGGTACAGTGAAACTAGTCCTGGAATTTGGAATTTAAATGGACTTTGATGAACTTGAGGTTGTTAAGGGTGCATTCTTGCTTGAGAACTGATTAATGAGACTGAAAAAATAGAAAGACTGAATTTATTTTCTAGGCAGGCAAGGAGCATGTATGCAGAAAGAGGTTAGCAAGCCCCACCTCCCCCCAATAAAATTGATTGCTTGAAGACTCCATTTATTGGTGTCCTGGTTTGCAAGGCAATTAGGCCCATCATTGTATTGCAGGCTAATAATCCTGAGATGAGTCTTGGCACCACCACTTTATGTAAACAGAGAGAAGACAAGAAATATGGAAATGTAATAAATATTCATTCTTTGGTGAGATGGCTTGGTACTGATGGAATTTTTCATTTGATTCTCTTGACATTACATGATAAGATTTAAAATAATTGCACTGTTTCTATAGATTGAATTTTCTTCTAAAGATATTCAGGTGATCAGAATTCTGTCAGGTGTGAATAAATGAAGTATAATATACAACCATATTTTATTGTTAAGGGGATGCTGTTGATGTAGGCACATTGCATAAGAGAATAACTCCATTTATTCATCGGAAATTTGATTTAAAGGTTGCAGATGAGTTTATTCTTGGGGATGGAAGACCCAGAGGAATGTAAAGAGAGGGAACATCTTTAGGGAAACAGTTTTCAGGTTCAATTGCATTAACTATGATATGTTAAACTTGATGTAGCTATTGATTAGAGTGTAGTCTAGGGAAAAAAGAGAAATGGAAAGAAGATAAAATTGATATCAATGGGAATTAAAAAATATTGTTTTTTTGTTAAAGTTTTAGTGTTCAGCTAGAAAACAAAGCATTTTCCTTGGTATTCATAGTTGAATACATAAAAATGCCCATTTAGAGGGTGGACTTATCCTTGGAATTAGAATGTTACCTTTTTTTTTTAAAAGATTTACTTATTTTAAGTATGTGAGTACACTGTCGCTATCTTCAGACACAGAAGATCCCATTACAGATGGTTGTGAGCCACCATGTGGTTGCTGGGAATTGAACTTAGGACCTCTGGAAGAGCAGATAGTGCTCTTAACCACTGAGTCATCTCTCCAGCCCTTAAAGGATGCTTTCTATATTCTGACCAAACCAAACTAAACCAAAAACAAACAAACAAACAAACCCAAACAAACTCAAGCTTGAAAAGTTACCTGTAATTCATTGAGAGTATAATCTAACCAGTGAGGTCATTTCCCCTGATAACTTTTTTTTTCCCCTGGGGTCCAGACCTTGCTTGTGTGGATTCACAGGCATGCTCTGGAGATGGGCTGGTCGTTTTAAAGCCCTGGTTTTTGAAACCTCAATATAAGAAGAGAAATCACATTTGGGTAGGAGAACTGTTTGGGTGGATTTATTTTTCCAATTGTCATGGTTTACCTGGGCAGTTGTGAAGCAGACACTGGTAAAAAGTCAGGTGGAAGGATTGGTAACCTGGGTAAAATGAGGAGCCCAAGAGTTTAGGAGTCAAGGCTTTTGACTTCAAAAATCAATTCCAACATTTGAAAGTGGAGTAAAGTCAGTAAAGTCATAAAACCCTTTTTATACTTAGTGGTAATGATTGCATAACATTGTGAATACATTGAAAGTCTAGACTTGTGTGTTTAACTGTGGTTAAAATGCCAAAACAAAACAAAACATTCATACTTCACAAAGGCCATCAAAGGAGACAAATGAGTTCATGTTTTAAATATGTTGTGCATTTTTAAAATGTATGTTCACTATTTATTTAATGCCTGCTCGGTGCTAGGGGGATGGAGATGGACAAGCAGTTGTCAGGGGCTCTCACTGTCATGAGAAGGACGGACTGTTTTAAGTTTAGAAGTGAGGCAAAATGAATGTGGTGGGTAAGGAGTGGATTCTGTAGTTTATTCACTGCTACTAGTGAGGATAATAAAATTAACCTTGTTAAGGTTGTCTTGTGATTAAGAATAATTTAAGAAAGCATTTAGCACAATGTGTTATATAGTGTACATTAGAACAATATTAGTTTTTATTATCTTAGAGAGATAGGCAGAAGCTAGGATGGTGAATAGCCACGTTACCCTGCCACTGTGTTCTTAGTATTATGACATTCTTTTGTTTATAAAGAAGTTATTATGTTACATTATTATGAAATCACAATTAATCTACAGTTTGTATGTTTATAGTTTGGGAACTTTAAATAGTTCATTAAATGTCAAAAAGAAGTTAGCTACTAGCTTCATAACTGAGCAAATAAAAACTATGCTGTTGAGATTAATAAAATGCTTTGTTTAAGGGATACAGCCTTAAATATAATGTTAGATGTTAATGGCAGAGTCTGGATTATTTCCTAGAATTCTGGTTCCCAAACCCCTGACCATATCTTCTTTTTAAATTATGAAATGGTTCATATGTATAAAGGTATATTTAGCACAGATTCATAATTCAAAGAATAACAAGTTGAAGACTTGTGTACTCACTACCTCACTTGATAAAAAGGAGATTTCTAGTACTTTTTTTTTTTTTTTGGTTTTTCGAGACAGGGTTTCTCTGTATAGCCCTGGCTGTCCTGGAACTCACTCTGTAGACCAGGCTAATCTTGAACTAAGAAATCCACCTGCCTCTGCCTCCCAAGCGCTAGGATTAAAGGCGTGCGCCACCACCGCCCGGCATCTAGTACTTTTGTTACTTAAAGATCCTGTCCTCCTGCCTTAGCCTCCTGAATTCACGTTATATGATCAGAGGTCTTTTGTCTTCGGCAAGCTTGTTTCCTATCTCCATCCAGATCAAATCTAGGACCTTGAACATGCCAGGCAAAGCCCTGTCAAGGGTTAGTGTTTTAAAGCCTCTTGGGCAGCCCTGTCTCCTGCCTGATTAAATCTTTCTTCTCCCTTAGAAGTAATAACTTTCTTGAATTTTATGTGAAACAACCTTTCCTGCCTTATTTTTATTCTTAAACTATAGAAGCATTATCTGTTTTGTTATAATAATAAATATATTTGGTATAAATAGGAAGTTACAAAAAGTAAAAAGGGAAAATTAGTGTGTATTATCCCCTTACTACTTAATTCCCTGTTCCTTCCCTCCCTTCAAATCAGAGCTTCTCTCAGGTTAAGTATATACTCAACCACTGAGCCCAGTGCCCATAAAATTTTCTATTGTGCATGTATACAGATAATAAAGAATTTGGGTAGTCTAGATAGCTAGAGGAAGCAAATTTGTCTTTATGGTAGATCAAATTACTCAAATGTAGATCAATTGTAGTTGGAAATAAAATGAGGAGTAGTGGTTGTGAAAGTAGTGTTGTGAGCTCAGAAAAGCTCTCTTTGGGAGTCATTGGTAGGAATTGTAGATGCCATAGATTCTACTTCTTTGCTACATTAGCTTAATGCTTCTTGTCATGTTTTGGCAAACTATTATTACTATTTTTTTGAGACAACATCTCTCCGTATTTTAGACTGACATGACCTTGCTTTGAGTTCTAGCTGATCTCAAACTTGAATCCTCTTTTGCCTTCGTTGATCATAGGCATGCACCACACTCTTGGCTTACTCTACTTTTCTAGCTACCTGATTATGTGGGACCATCTCTCATCTGAAATACAGAGATAGAGTACCACAAATAGGAAATTCTTAGTTGCGCATACTAGAAACTTAGCAACCTAAATGTGAAGGAATGTTTGTCCAATAAATTTGTATTCTATATTCATTAATGATAGATTCATTAATTTATCTATCAACTTAGGCTCAAGTGATACAATAACAGAAAATATTCTTTCTATCTATCTCGAGTTTTCTGAGACAGGGTTTCTCTTTGTAGTCCTAGTTGTCCTGAAACTAGCTATGTAGACTAGGCTGGCCTTGAACTCAAAGATTCACCTGCCTCTGCCTCCCAAGTGCTAGGACTAAAGGTGTGCATCACCACCACCTGGTTGAAAATATTTTTAAGTTGTAAAAGATTATATAAATGTTATTTACCTATCTGAAACCAAGGTACTTATACATCATTAAAAGCTTGTTAGACTTGGTTTATTGTCTATCTTAAAAATTCTTCCAGTAGAATGGGGCAAACATGAAAACTATTTTCTAGTTTTTCCCTTGAAATTTAAAGATTGTTAGCTATAGTGGGCTAGAGAAAGGGCTACAGGATTCCTACCTAGTGAACTTATGGGATCTGATGCTACATTAAATGTGCTTGATAGCTAAAAATGAAAAAAAATTAAGGATTTATTGAAGTGGGAAATATATGTTGTTTGTTAGCCATTATTCTGACAAATATAGCTACTTCCCTTTTTGTTTTCTGTAACAATTACAGAGAGTAATAGGGTGAGAAGGACTGTTTGTACATATTGAAGAGGGAATTAATACTCATTGTTGGGTTGATACATGAATTAAATAAGGACAAAGTACCTGGAACGTGGACACACATAATAGATACTTAATATAGTAGCTATTATTTTTACTGATATTTTTATTTTACTTGTGAGCTGCTTCTTGAGACTGCTCTTTTGTTACTCAGTATTTTCCATCTTTTAACTGTTGGGATTGTAGACATGTACCACCACATCTAGCTTAAGATGATGATTAAACAAGGTGTCTCACAGAGACAAGGCAAGCATTCTGTTGAGCTTTTTATCTGGCCTGAACTTTTACTATTAATGGTTTTTAATTTTTATTTATTTATTTTTTTATTTATATTTTGCCCTTCTTGGTTTGCTGTTTATCAAGGGCAGCATTTTTTATTTGTTTGCTTTTTGAGACAGGGCCTCATTATGTAGCCCTGGCTGTCCTGGAACTCTGTGTAGACCAGGCTTGCTTTGAACTCACAAAGATCTGCCTGCCTTTGTTTCATGAAGTGCTGGATTAAAGTTAATGGTCACCATGCCCAGTGAGGCTTTTTTAATTTAAACTTATTTATTTAATGTGTTTGCATGTATGGATGTTGAGTGTGTTTGTGTCATGGTGTGCTGTGGCAGTCAGAGTACAGCATGAGGGAATCTTTCTCCCTTCCATTTTTTGGGTGTCAGGGATAGAACTCAGGTCATCAGTCTGATGGAGCTAGCTTGGAACTTACCACGTAGATGAGTGATCTGGCCTCAGGTTTGCAGTGTTCTGCTTTAGCCTCCAAGGTTCTGGTTTTACAGGTATGTGACATCATGCCTCTCAGGAACTGTGAAAACAGCTGACATAGACGACAAAAATCTTCGTTATTTCTGCCTTTTAATAAGTGTTGATATTTTTATTTATTTCTTTTTATCTTCTGTGTATGAGTGTTGATTTCTTTTAGGGCTGGCTTCCTGGCTCACTGGACTGACTTCCTTGATTCTGTGAGTAGTCTTGCCCGTATGTTAATGGCTGTCAAATTCCTTTCTCTAGCTCAGAGCCCTTTCCTGAGCTTCAGACATATCTCTCTCTGGCTATCTCTCTATCACCTCCATTATAGCCATTCCAGTGTCCTCAGTTCAGTGTCTCCAAAACGACTCATACTGCTGTCTACTTCTGACCTCTGTCTCTCTACACTTACTACCCAAAAAGCTAAAACACTTGGATCTTTCTTTTTGTCCAACTTAAAGGAATTACCCATTCATAGGGTTACTCAAGACACAGATCTATGGGGTATGTTCTTGTCTCTTTCCCATTTATGTCTCTCCCTTGGCTTCTTCACACAACATATATAGGTGTCTATGATCTATGCCTATATAGTGTATACTTATACTCCTGGCTTATTTCTCATCACTCATAGTACTGGTTACCAAGCATCTTGTAGTTGCTAAGCTATGTTGATGTTTCATAACTTTGCTCATCCTTTTGCATTAAATGATATTCCTTAAAAAAATCTTTGAGGAGCTGGAGAGATGGCTCAGCAGTTAAGAGCACTGACTGCTCTTCCAGAGGTCCTGAGTTCAAATCCCAGCAACCACATAGTGGCTCACAACCATCTGTAATGGGATCCAGTGCCTTCTTCTGGTGTGTCTGAAGACAGTGACAGTGTACTCATAAAATAAAATAAAATAAAATAAAATTTTGAGAACAGTTAAGGTTGTCATAACAACAAAGTGCCCTATTTTGTTTCCAGAGAACATCTAGTGCATTTTTCTGTTATGATTGCCTGATTTTAGGAAAATTTAATTTTTAATATTTATTTGCTTATTTGTTGGTTTATTTTTGAGATAGGGTTTCTCTCTTGCTGTCTATGTAGAACAAGCTGGCCTAGAACTCACTATGTAGAACAAGCTGGCCTATAATTCACAGAGATCCACTTGCCTCTGCCTCTTGTATTGGGCTTAGAGGCATGCCTCACCATGTCTAGCCTTTTTATTTATTTTTTTAATTAAAAAATATTTTATACATAATGAGTGTTTGCCTGCACATGCCTGTGAGGTCAGAAGAAAGTGTTGGATCCCCTGGGACTAGTATTATAGATGGTTGTGAACCACCATTGGGTGCTTAGAACTCAGCCAGAGTCTTCTGCAAGAGCCCCCAGTTTAGTTCTTGTCTTTACCTTCACTTAGTTGTAACTTGCATGAGGGTGATGACCTCTCGACTTTGGAATATAGTTTATATTTGCAAATAAATGTGTGAATGTGCAATTTATACTTCTGCAAACGTTATCCCACCTTTCCTCCATTTGTAGGACATACATTGCTTATGTGGCTCTACTTTTTCTTTAGTAAGTAGGAGCTAAAGGCAGACGAAACAATTCGATATTTGAATATCAGTTGTAGGCAAGACTTTGGATGTTTTTGTCTTCCATATACAGTTTAATCTTCACATTACTACTGGATAGAGAATTGTGCCCATGGTTTGTTTGTTTGTTTTAAGATTTATTTATTTATTAATTACATGTAAGCACACTGTAGCTGTCTTCAGACACACCAGAAGAGGGCGTCAGATCTCATTATGGATGGTTGTGAGCCACCATGTGGTTGCTGGGATTTGAACTCGGGACCTTCAGAAGAGCAGTCAGTGCTCTTAACCACTGATCCATTTCTCCAGCCCCGTGCCCGTGTTTTAAAGACTCAAACATTTTAGACCTATAGGGACTAGGTAGTTTACATTTGGTTATTTAGTCTAGGAGGGGCAGGGGCGTGGCAGTGTGTACCTTTAAAGTAGCAATCAGGAGGCCGAAGCAGGCAGATGTGTGTGAGTTCCAGACCACTGAGAACTACAAAGTGAAACCCTGTTGCAAATGAAACAAAACAAAACTTGGTCTGCATTGTTCCGAAGCCTCTAGTCTACGTCTAAGGACATCCAGTGACAGATTCTTTGCCTAGCATATGTGAAGCCTTGTGTTTGATCTCCAACACTGCTGAAAAACAAATCAACCTAATAAAATAACCCCTTGTTCTTTCAAAGTTACTGTATGTAAAGAATCCTGACTTTAAACTGTTATATCAGTAGTCTGAGCCTACTTAGATAACGTCTTGGTTGTCAATTATAATTGCCCAGATGTTAAAATAAATGAGTTCCATCACCTGCTGGTCCAGCATTACTGACTTCCTGTAGGTTGACAGTGTGCATAGGTAGGCATTGGTAGTCTGCCTTTTACTGTAAAAATCCCTCAGGGTCGTCGTTTATAAATAAGAGAGAGACATTTCTCAGAATTCTTGAGGCTAGGACCTCCAAGATCATGACGCCAGCAGATTTGGTGTCTGGAAAAGAAACTTTATTTGTTTCCAAGATGATTCTTTGTTGTTGTGTCCTATGGAAGGCACTAAAGCTATGTCCTCTTTGGGTTGAAGGGCCAAAAGAATTAGGTGTAGGAACTCCTTTTATCGTGATTTAAGATCTGTTCCACGGGAGTAGAGTCCTCAGGACTCCCATCACTTCCCCAGAGTCCTTAACTCTTAATACCACCATATGTAATGGGGGTTAAGTTTCAACAGGAATTTTGAAGGGCACAAATATCTAAACTATAGCAGTGGTTGTATATTTATGTAGAAAACGTAAATTGGAAAGAAGTTCTTCTGGAGATCATGAATTGCACCTGTAATTTCAGGATTTGGGAACTAGAGGCAGAAAGATGGATTCTAGTTTATCCTTTGTTCCATAGCAAGTTGGAGCCTCCTTTAAAAAAATAAAAACATTTTTCTAATCTTTTAACTATTTGTCTGTATTCCTATGTGCTTCTGAATCCAGTCCATTGCCATTGATTGTTTTGTATGGCATAAAGAAAATCCAGTCCACATAGGTATTCGGGTTAGGAAAGGAAAGAATACTGTAACACCAGTATTTGAGAGGTTGAGTTGAGCTACACAGAAAACCCTATGTCAAAAACAGCCAAGCAACTAAGCAAATAGCCCCAGGGATTCCTTTTAATCTATTTTTTAGATAATTGTGAATATACTTGATACTATAGAACAGCTTGACAGCTGTAGCTTCTTCTTTTCTTTTTGTTTTTTCAAGACAGAATTCTCTGTGTCCTTGAATTTAGATTATATTTAATGGGGTTTAGATGAGATTAAAGGTACACTAATGATGAAATTAGCACACCTAATTTTTTCCTTTTTTGTTTTGGTTTGATTTTTTTGTTATTGATGTTTTTGTTTTTCCAGACAGGGTATTTTTGTGTAGCCTTGGCAGTCCTTGAACTCACTCTGTAGACCAGGCTGACTTAGAACTCAGAGATCTACTTGCTTCTGTCTTCTGAGTGCTAGGATTAAAGGTGTATGCCACCACTGCCCAAATGCCTACTGTAGTTTCTTAAGACCTGTTTTTTTTGAAAAATTTAATTGTTACATTAATATTTAGTTGTCTGCTTTGAACTTTGACTAGTTCTTTAGATCATTCATAATTTTGTTAGTATCATGCTTTGTTATTTAAAAAAATATTGACCCATAATAACATATCAAGAACCAGATGGCTTAAACAATAGAAAAGTATCTCATAGTTCTAGAGGCTAGAAAAATCTAGATCAAGGTGCCAGCTAGGTTAGTTTTTTGATGAGGGTTTTCTTCTTGTAAGTGTGCTTGTGTAAGTAATGGTGAGTGTGCTTGCTTGCTTTCCTGAGCACATAGTCAAGTTTTGTGGTGTCTATCTTTTTCTTTTGTCTATTTTTTTTTTTTAAAGATAGGTCTTGATTATATATACAGCCTATCTGGCCTGGACCTCATTGAGATCCTTCATCTGCCTGTCTTAAATGTATGTATGTGTGTAAATTCATTGTAAAAGTTAGAGGATAATTTTCGGGATGTGGTTTTCTCCTACTATGTATGTTCCCAGAGTCAAGCTCAGGTTGTCAGGCTTGGTAGTAAGCACCTTTATCTATTGATCCATCTTGTAGGTCCCCTTTTTATTTTTTTGAGACAGGGTCTCATGTAGCCTAGTTTGGCTTCAAACTTGCTGATCTTCCTGCCTCTCTGCCTCTCAAGTGCTGGGATTATAGGCATGTGACACCATGGCCTTCTCTCTGGTATCTCTTCTTAATAAGGGCACTGATTTCAGCTGGGCAGTAGTGGTGTGGGCCTTTAATCCCAGTACTTGGGGAGGCAGAGGCAGAGGCAGGTGGATCTCTGTGAGTCTGAGGCCAGCCTGGTCTACAGAGTGAATTCCAGGACAGCCAAGGCTACACAAAGAAACCCTGTCTGGAAAAACAAAAACATCAACAACAAAAAATCAAACCAAACCAAAAAAGGAAAAAAATTAGGTGTGCTAATTTCATCATTAGTGTACCCTTAATCTCATCTAAACCCCATTATAAATAATCTAAACTTGACTATCTCAGAGGCTCCAGTTTCCAATCCAGTTACTATTTTATTGGGATATAAAGCTTCAACATGAATTTTAGAGGGGCTTACACAACTCAGTCTGTGGCACTGAGTCATTCAGATCTTTCTACTATATAATATAACAAAAAATGACGTTTATTAATCTTGCTACTGATCCCTTCAGACAAATCTTTTCTAATTTTCTCTTGAAGGCTCAGATTTTATCATGGGCAACGAATACTGACAGTTGTTTTCCTTGAGTGACAGTCTCACATTGTTCATTTTTGAAAAAGTGTCTGCCAAACATCCAAGTCTGAATAATTACGGGTTGTCTGCCAGTTGTTTGTTCAAGTGAAAATGGAGTTTTATGAAAAAAGCAGCTAGTTCAGCTCGCAGCTCTGTTGCATGGGTGCTTTAGAGCTTTTGAGTTAGTTCTTGTATTTTACATAGCAAAAGCTCTTCATATTTGTGTCTTATCACACAGAATCAAAAAAGATGTATGGCTAGGGATTGAGATCTGAGATTTATTAAATTAGTAATCTTTGTGGCATCGTCAGAAGCATTGCGTTCCTTCAGTGGGACTGAATAGGTTTTTTATTTTTATTTTTTATTTTTTTAATTTGTGTGCATTTTCACAGTTGGTTTCATTGCTTCTTTTCTTTGGCTTGTAGAGACAGAGTTTCTCTGTATAGTCCTGGCTGTCCTATAATTCCTCTGTAGATAACACTGGCCTTAAACTCACAGATAAACTCAAAAAGATTAATCTTAACCGGCTAAAAATTTAAAAATTTAATTTATGAGATATCAACTTCTTTTTAATACACAAGATTTTTTTTTAAGCAAAACTTGGTTTAAATAATAGAGGTTACTAGGCATGGTAGTTCATGCCTATAATTCTAGCACTTGGGAAGCTGAAGCAAGAGGATAGACCATGAGTTTGAGGCTAGCCCAGGCTACAGAGTAAGATCCTATTTCAAAAAAAGGGGGTACAGGTTTGTATGCTGGGTTGTAATGTATCTCAGGGGTAGAACACTAGGGTCTGAGTTTGCTCCTTAGCATGGGGTTGGAAAGTAGAAATTCTATTATTTATTTGGTTCTAACATTGATAGTATTTTATATCATTCAAATTTATTCATCAGAATAATTTTGCAAATGAGTTTAAATCCCAGTTGTTGGATTTACTTGATGTGTGACCTTCAAAATGATTTAATCTTTTTATGACTTTCTCCATTTATTAGATGAGGATATAGTGGTATTTACATTATGTAGCTGTTGTGAGGATTAAATGAAATAAAGTGGTTATTTTAGTGCTTGGTACATGATAGTTCTGTTAACTGTTGGTGTTTCCTCCAAATTCTCGTACTGAAGCTCTAATTCCCAATGTGATGGTTTTTTGGAATGAGGCCTTTGGTACGTAATTAGATCATGATTGTAGAATGCTCATGATATTTTAGTGCCCTTATAAGCAGACATACTAAGGCATGCCCCTGTCTCTGTTCTCTTCTCTGTGAGGGGGCAATGAGGAGAGTGCCTTTGGAAGACAGGAAGCAAATCCTCACCTAACCCTGCATTTCCTGGCACCTTGTTTTTGGACTTCACAGCTTCCAGACTTGTAAGAAATAAATGCTAATAGTGTCTGGTTACATACCTAGCCAGAACTGTGTAAGACCAGTAACCTGCTTATTACCACTCACACTTTTTTTTTTAAAGAAAGGCTGGCCTGGAATTCACTTTGTATACTAGGCTGGCCTTAAGCTCATAGAAATCTGCTGTCGCTGATTGAATATTGGGATTATAGGCATGCGTTTTTGCGCACTTTGATTTTGTAAATGCAGAGGTGGAACAAATTTAGAAACTTGACTAAATCCACTAGTAGGAATTAAGCATGGAATTCATTTCCAGGTTTGTGTGATATAAAAACCTTTACTTTTTATTCCTTTACCAAATCACATTTTATAATTAACATTACATTTATATGAAAATATATTCTAAAACTTACTGTTTAGAAAAATACTTGTTATTCATAAGTACTTAAAACTTTCAATGATGTATTATTAATATAAGCTAGAAACTATATTGGTTAAGGAAATAGTTTATTGACTTGGTATATGTCTAATCAGATAAAATTTAAAGGTTGATACTATAAGGTGATGGTCAGTGGTTAGTAAAAAAGCAATTGTGGTATGGTTGTGTGTTGCTAATTTGTTTCCAACCCAATTACCCTCTATAAGAAATCTCAACTCAATCAGTAACAATACAAGTTATAAACCTAGATTGGGCAGATCTCCCACTACATTACTTTATTCCCATCTATATTATCCCATATAACTTGCAGTTTCTCCAGGCCACGAACTTCTCTCCAGCCTCTCCCCTGTAACTCCTCCCCCTTCTCCTTTTCTCCTTTTCTCCTTTTCTCCTTTTCTCCTCCCCCAAACCCTCAGCTCCTCCTCCTTCCTCCTGCCCAATCATTGGCTCAAGCCTTTATTTGAAAAGTTAAGGTGGGGAGAAGGTTCGCAAGGCAACTCCTCATTTGTAGCCCCTCCCAGAAGTGGAATTAGCATCAAAATACAAGCCCAGGACTATCCACAACAGTTGTGTGTCTGTACTTGGTGTTTGTGTATGAGTGTGTTTTCTTTTAGACAGCTTCGTTGAGATAAAGCTGATATGCAAGAAATAACACAAATTATGTAGTTTGCTAAGTTTTGCATCTGGTTATGCCCGTGGCAAACCACCACTACAGTTGTGACAGTGAGCATATTTACCATCTCCTAAGACTTTCCTGGTGTCTCTTTAAAATCCTTCCTCTCTGTTTTGCCTCCAACTCAAGCAGCTGCTGATGTGTTTTTTGATACTACAGTTTTAATCGTGGTCTTGAGGTTATGCCAGTGAACATTCATACAGTTACTTTATCTCTCAGTCTTAGTTTATTTGTAGAATGAGGATGCTACCACTTGCTTAAACACTACTGAGAAATTCTAGGGAGAGTGTACACAGAGAACTGGCATGGTGCTCAACGTCTAGGACGCTCTCAAGCCCCGGGAGCCAGTATTACCATTTTATGTTTTCATTTGTTGGTCCAAAGGACACTGAGGGTTTTAGTGCTCTGCCTAGAGCTCATGTTGTCTTGTGAACCAACTAGTGTTTTTGAAGCAGGGAAATTTAGATTTAGGTAGCTTGAGACCCTGTGAGGCTTTCTGGTGCCCTTTCCATGCCCAGTGTGCCACATGCTATTAATTATGAACAGATCTTCTTCATAAATAAGCAAAGAACTCCAAGCAGATTTTTGAGTCTTTATACCTAGATGTAAATCTGGCATTATGATAAAGCTGCATAAGCAATGAGCTTGTAGTCCAAGAGTTCTGTTTAGGTTTAGTTTCCATTCTGTCTCAGTAATAAAATCTAGAAGTCTGAGGTTATGATCATCATTTACTTTATAAATTTGTTTTAGAAAGTGAACTGTATAATAAATTCACTAGTTCAGTCCAAAAGGAAAGAATACTCTTGGCTAGTCAGTGGTGGCACACACCTTTAGGCCTAGCACTTGGGAGGCAGAGGCAGGCTGATCTCTGAATTCAAGGCCAACCTGGTCTACAGAGTGAGTTCCAGGGCAGCCAGGGCTACACACAGAAAAACCCTGTTTATAATTTTAAAATCAGAGAATGTTTATTTAACCTCATCTTAGTTTTAGAAACTCTGTGATTTTGGGTAAGTGAGTTTGTTTTTCTGGGTCTTAAATTCTTACCTTTCAGTAAGGATGTATCTGTTCTACCTCAGGGTTTTGAAAAGTAGGATTACTGTGTGCTTTGGTTGCCATATAGCAAATGCTAGTTGCATTCCTTCCATTTCCAAAATTGGTATCTGTGCATTCACTGAGTAGTTACCTTTGCCTTGCCCTTTCCATGATATACAAGCGCACAGGATTCAGTAGTGTGGCTCAGGTCGTCTAAGTCTGGAGATACAGTTTGACGTATGTGATGCTAACAGAGTAAAGGGATTTTGTTTTTCTTTATTAATAATGGTAAGGCCCTCTGCCATACTTTCATACTTTCTTAGTGCTCTAGCTGGAGGTACTTTGTGTTGTGGTGAGCCAAGGAAACCTTGGGCCGTTTTTGTGTCTCTTTTGTGTTTATTTGGGTTGGAGGATTATAAAAGTTTCCTAGTAAATAGAGTGATTTGCTCGGTTCTCCCTGGCAAGCTTTGTGAATGACCTGCTGAGAGGGAAAACAAAGCAGTGAAAAGTGGCTGTAGCTGTGTAGCCCTGGCTGTCCTGGAACTCACTCTGTAGACCAGGATGGCCTCGAACTTAGAAATTTCACCTGCCTCTGCCTCCCAAGTGCTGGGATTAAAGGCATGCTCCACCACTGCCCAGCAAGCTGTAGGGTTTTTGAGTTTGGTTGCTTCTTCATTTCACCTTGCCCCCTGGAGCATGTACATCCCAGCACAAAGGAGCTTTAAGATGGAGGTCTGCATTGAAATTTCCTAGAAATTACTGCTTCTGGTAACTGCTCATTCAGTTTGCACCTCTTTGTGGCAGTGGATGAAACAATGGGGACAATAAAGCCATTTATCTGATAGCTGTAGCCTCAATGGGATGTTTGTTTTAATAATGGTATAATTTGCAGGGCTCATAAATTGTGATTTTATTCTCATGGAAATAACTGCCTGGTGGCATTTGGATTCTCTGGTCTCCTGTTGTGGATAATTTCACTAACATTCTAGCTGACAATTCCCTTTATTCCAGATTGTTCGGGCTGGTTGGGTAATTAGCCCAAAGCAAAGCCAATTTTCTTTACTTTGGGGCTGGCAGGTGGTTACTAGGTACCTAGAGGATCTTCTGAAAAGGGAAGAGGTTTGGCTTAGTGATTGATGGCAGGTTGATTTTGATTATCCGATTAAAATTAAGCACCTGCTACAGCAAACCAGAATATCTGATGGAAATTAAAAGTTTAAATCACCTAAATATTTATTTTCCATAATACCAAACAATCTATTTTGTATTTAGAATATTGTGCTTTAAATTTTCAGCTATGTACTTTGGCTGGGAAAATTCACAGAGGGCAAGAGTGGATTATAGTTACTATGTGTTAGATATTGCCCTGGGTGGTTCACATATATTAGCTCCAAATTTTAATGAGAATCCTGAGAGGTAGTAGGTATTGTTTCCATTTTACCTATGCAAAAACCTTAAGGAAAAGAAGAGAAACTTAGGTCAGAGAAGTAACTAAATTAAGGTATCCCAGACAGTTGGTGACAGGCTATTTACCAAATTCATTCGTGCTAGATTTTTAGCTATAGTATGATATGCCTGAAGATATATTCAAGTTTCTAATAGATTTTCGACAGGGCTTTTCACTGAATCTGGAGCTCCTTGTTCCAGCTAGGCTGGTTGTCTTGTGGCCAACCCAGGTTCCACCTTTCTTTGTACCCTGTCACTCTTCAGTTACAAATGGGTATTGCACGCTGGTTTTACATAGGCACTGGAATCTGAATTCAGGTCATATAAGCCACAGCTTGTAGGAATGCTGTTAAAGAATTCTTTTTAAAGATACGTTATTTTATTTTATGTGAATTGGCATCTTGCCTGTATTTCTGTCTGTCTCTGTGTGGGTGTCAGATCCCCTGGAACTGGAGTTATAGACAGTTGTGAGCTGACATGTGGATGCTGGGAGTTGAATACAGGTCCACTAGAAGAGGAATCAGAACTCTTAACTGTTTATCCATCTCTGTAGCTCCTTTTTAGGAATTCTTAAAAAAACAAACAAAAACAAAGCAAAACAAAAAACCACACAAAAGCTCTTAAAACTGGGTAGTTAGGAAGTCTGTTTTCAAAATCTTGACTCTGCTTAGTAGGCAGCTTTTATTCTGTTTTTTAATTTTATATATATGTGTATGTCCATTAGTGTTTGTATGTGTATCACTTATGTGCAGGTGTCTGGGGAGGCAGGAAAAGGGCATCATCTCCTGGAACTGAGTTATAGGCAGTTTTGAGCCATCTAGTATGAGTGGCAGGAACTGAACCTGGGTCCTCTGGAAGAATGGCAAAAACGTGTTCTTTCCATCTCTCCAGCCTCTATTAGGTAGTTTTTGAAAGCCTCGTATCTGTTGTTGGGGAATAGAATATTAATGCTTGAATAAACCTTGTATTGCTCATCTGCAAAGTAGGGATAATACTCTACAGTAATAATATGGTAACTGTGTTGTTCGTATAACATCAGGGTTCAGTAACTGTTGGTTTCCATCCTTCTTGACTCATTATTCTAAGTGATGCTATGGTAGTTTTCTCTTTAAGAAATGGGTTTCTTCAACAGGCAGTGGTGTTGCACGCAACGCCTTTGATTCCTGCATTCTAGAGGCAAAGGTAGGTGGATCTCTGAGTTCCAGGCCAGCTGGGACTACAGAGTGATTTCTAGGACAGCCAGGACTACACAGAGAAACTCTGTCTTGAGAAACCAAACCAAACCAAACCAAAAAATCAAACACCAAAAAAACAAAAACAAAAACAAAAAAACCCAAAACTAAAACCAAACCAAACCAAAACAACAACAAAAAACCAAAAGAAATGTGTGTTTTCTAGTGTTTTCTTATCTTTGCATGTTGATACCATTAAACTAGTGAGAGTTCATTTTTTCTAGGTGCTTGCTTCTATAGTTAGTTAATTTGTTTAAGGGGAATTTGGAATCTGATTCACCATCTACCTCCGTGGTCAAGAGACTGTATGTGGAAAGGGGAATGGTTTGTGATGGCAAGAACATATGTGGTTGAGATTTTGGCTTTGTTACTTACTTCAGGTTTCTTGGGACAACTAGCTCTCTCTGAAACTTGGGATAGGGATAATAGTGGTTGTTTTCCCATGGATTGTACAGATCAAATGAGATAACAAGTATGAAAATGCCTTTTATGTTAAAAAACACTAGATAATTTAGGATTATTTTATAACTTGTACGTTGATTAGGTGTTTAGTGAAAATTCACTACAACTACCTTAAGAGGAATATGAAAAAAATCTATGTAAAGGAGACATTTTGATAAATTATTGTAGTTCTTGGGAATCATTGAAGAAGTCAGAATGAGGTTCTGAGTAGAGAAAGTACTGTGTGAATGTAACTGGTGAAAGGGAGTGGAGTGGAGTGGGGTACATGCGACTTAGGCAAAGGGGACTTGTAAGGTAGAACTTGATCCTGGTATAACCTTGATACATGGAAGAAGGAAGAGGTTCCCTGTTTAGAAAAACATCAGACACTGGGTAATATATGCAGTGTTGGTTGTAGAGAGGGATGAGTTAGCAGCTAGTGTGTCTAAATGAGGACACTTAGGTTGAAACCACAGTTTTAGGCTTATGTACAGAAGTTAACAATTATTACACATGAATCCCTTGGTGTCCCCAGGTGAGACATTGGCATATTTACATAAAAAGAGGTGCAGGTGGTTGGCAAATGGGGCATCTGTTTTCAAAGATTAGAAAGCTTAATTTTATGCAGTCATATCTAGGGTATTGCTTCCTAAAAATTGATTCTGTTTACAGTGTTTTGGCAATGCACATGACACTTTTCCTTAGTGGGATATCAACCCAGATTTTCATCGTGTTTAATTATTGATGTATCTGAATGCTCTAATATATTGGTTAAGGATTTTCCTGTATGAAGAGGCTGCTGGCTCTGGATTTTTTGTTGCATATTTTTTCCAGCAATGTCATTTTTTCTTTATTAAATATGACTGCATTATGTTGTGGGCTATTGCTTTCTCTATTGAGTATTAGGATATAACAGTTGACTTTCAGGGCAGTTTACAAGTCTACATTTTGTATGATTTCTGAGATAGCACATTTAGATATCTTTCTTCTACTCATTGTCTTTATACTCATTGCTTAGTGATTAAGGAAATGAGTTTTACCAGGCCCCATTTGAATGAGCGTGAGTTACTTTGTTCTAATAACTTCATGTGTATCAGTGTTTATATAGTTCTTTCTTTATATGAATTTTTATGTTACATAAGATTTTACTTATACCTGTGGTTACAGCATTTGGGTGTTGAGATTGAAGTATCACTGTGAAGGCAGTCTGGGCCACATATCCAGGCAAGCCTGGGTACAGAGTAAGATAAGATCCTGTCTCAAAACAACAACAAAAACCACCCTTCTCCCCAAATAAAATATTTTCATTTTATTAACTTGTTTCTTCAAACAGGGCCAAGTTTTGTCTTTCTTATTTTTATATTTATTGTATTCAGCAACAAGGCAAAGATGATCATAATGATCCTGGCTAATACTGTGCCAAATAAAATATTTGTCTTAATCCTTATTATTCACATTTTATAGAATCCTGAGTTTCCAAGAAAGGAAGTAGTTTACAGTCTTACAGAGTTAATGAAGGTATGTAGTAATCTGACTTCAGAACCTAATACTTAACCAATATAATTATATTTTTCTTTTCTTTTTTAAAAATTTATTTATTTTATGTATATGAGTATACTGTCACTATCTTCAGACACACCAGAAGAGGGCATTCAATCTCATTACAGATGGTTGTGAGCCACCATGTGGTTGCTGGGAATTGAACTCAGGACCTCTGGAGGAGCAGCCAGTGCTCTTAATCTCTGAGCCATCTCTCCAGCCCCAATTATATTTTTCTAAGAAACAATTTATATGAATGTGAGTATGATAGCATAAACTTGGGATGCTGAGACAGGAGTATCAACCTGAATTAGAGACCAGCTTGGGCTACATAGTGAGTACCAGCTAGCCAGGTACTACATAGCAAGACCTTATCTTGGAAAAAAAAAAAAAGAAAATAAATAGCTTACAGGATAGATGTTATATATGGAATATACTTCCTCCCTTCTATACCTCACCTTACATTATCTGAGATAGGATCTTGCTATGAAGTTCAGGCTGGTCTTGAACTCATAATCCTTCTACCTCTGCCTTCCAGGTGCTGAGGTTACAGGCCTATGCCATCATGTTTACTATGCAATATATTTAATTTTTTTATTATTTATTTGTGTGTGTGTGTGATTGTGTGTGTGTGTGAATATGAATCCATGTGTCATGGAATGTATGTGGAGGTCAGAAGACAGCTTGCAGGAATCGTTTTCCTTCCACCATGTGAGTTGCAGAGATTGAACTCAGACCATCAAGGGTAATGATAGACACCTTGTCCTGCTGAGACATCTTGCTGGACCATGCAGTATTTTCTACCTTATTTTGTATCCATTCTAAAAGTAAGAAAAAGTGAAATGAGGTAATTATACAAAACCTAAGTGCAGAATCTGGTCCCTAAATTCCAGGACTTCTGACTCCAAATCCTCTATTTTTTGTCCCATCATGCTTTTCAGCTGTTGGTTAGAGCTTCAAATCTATTTTCTTAAAAATACATCATAGTATTTGTTTATATGGAAAATCGGTTCTTTCATTTAGGTGAATACATTCTTTCATTTAAAGGCTAAAGAATTAACTTTTAAAATTTTTGGGCCAGGCTGGAGAGATGCCCAGCAGTTAAGAGCACATGCTGCTCTTTCAGAGGACCTGGGTTCAGTTCCTAGCTTTCATGACTACCTGTAACTCTGGCCTCTGGGGATCTGATGCCCTCTTCAGGCTTCCTTGGGCACCAGGCACACAAATGGTGTGACACATATTTAGGCAAAATACACTTACACTTTAAAAAAATATATTAATTTTTTTCCCCTTTCCTGGGCCAGTAAGTTAGCTCAGTGGTTAAGAATGATTTCTGCTTTTTCTTGCAGCCATGGCTGTCCTGGAACTCAGAGATCCACCTGCCTCTGTCTCCCATGTGAATTAAAGGCATGCACTACCTGGCTAAAATTAAATCTAAAAACCAAAAAACAGCAACAAAGACCCTTTCCTATGTGCCTTTCTTTTTTTTAAGTCTAAGGCACAAACTTCCTGGTAGATCAACTCTAAGAGCTGTTTAAAGGTTAGAGAAGATAGTGTTGAAGGTTGAAGGGAGAATGGTTATTATTTGGCACAGAGTTTTCTGTAAACGTTAGGAGGAACAGGAGTAAGAGAGCTGATGCTAAGTCTGGTATTATCAGAGAGTGATAAAGCCAAAATTGCTAGTTTACTTTTATAACCTCTGCTTTCTCCTGAAACACTCTTGGTCACTATTTGATTCTATTTGAGAATTACAATAACCCTAATTATAATGACATTTAATATTTAAGTCAGGTTAAGTTAACTGTTTAAAATCTTCATATAAGAGAGGATTTATGGAGCCCATCATCATCATTAGAAAGGTTTCATCCAACAGCTGGTGGGAGCAGATATAGAGACCCACAGCCAAATATTAAGTGGAGCTTGGGGAATCCTGATGAAGGGGGAAAAGGGCTGTAGGAGCCAAAAGGGTCAAAAATACCATAAGAAAACCCACAGGATCAACTAGCCAGGGCTCATTTGGGTCACAGAGACTGAACTGGCAATCGAGGAGCCTGTGTGGGACTGATTTAGGTCCTCTGCATGTATGTTATAGTTGTGTAGCTTGATCTTCTTGTAGGACTCCTAACAGTGGGAACAGGGGCTGTTCCTGACTCTTGCTTGCTTTTGGGTCTGTTTCTTCCTACTGGGTTGCCTTGTACAGTCTTAATATGAGGGGAGGTGCCTAGTCTTATTGCAACTTGATATGCCATGTTTGGTTAATATCCCTGGGAGGCCTGCTCTTTTCTGAAGGGAAATGGAGCAGTCCATCTGGAAGAGAAGAGGTGGGGGCTAGGAGGAGAGGAGGGAAGGGAAACTGTGGTTGGGATGCAATATATTAGAGAAGAATAAATAAAAAACTAGAGGGTTTATATTTAAGTATCTGTAACACTTGAAGAAACTTTTTTCCTTACGCCTGGGTGAATTTAATTGTGCTGAACTCCTTAGATTGCCTTGTCAGATTTGTTTGTTTTCTGTAAAGAAAGTAAGACATTAGCAAATTCGTTTTCTAATATTTTTCTTAACTGCATTTTAAATGAAGAAACTGAAGTAGTATATTCTGTGAGCTCTTGTGTTACCTGTCTTTCACTCCCCCCTACCCCACATACTTTTTAAGGCTATAGGGTCGAATTGTATAGTCTGGCTAGTCTGGTATTTGAGATATAACTGATATTTGAGATTAACTTAAAGCAGTTGTCTGCCTCAGCTTACCAGAAGTGCTTAGGTTATAGGCATGAGCCAACACATCCCATTTGGAATCTCACTTGCTCTCGCTTTTAAAAAATGTTTATTGTTATTAATTATGCTGTATACATATGTGAGTTATGTGCCTGGAAGTGCAGTTCTACATAAGCCAGAGGAGGAAGTCTGACCCCTCTTGGAGCTTGAGTTACAGGCAGTTGTGAGCTTCCTGGCATGTGTGGTGGGAATCAAACTTGAGCTCTCTGAAAGAGCTCTTAACCATGGACTGTTTCTCTAGCCTCCAAGCTTGTTTTTAAAATTAACATTAAAATAATAGAAGTTTTATCTTTTAGTTTATGATAATTTTTTAAACAGTTTGTTTTATGGCCCTGGCTGGCTTAGAAGTCACATACAGACCAGGATAGCCTCAACTTGTGGGACTCCTCCTGCATCTTTCTGTCTTCCAAGTATTGGGATTAAAGATATGTGCCACCATTCTTAGCCTTAGAAGCTTTCTAATCCTATGAAAAATTTTGCAAACTGTGGAATTTCATAAAGCTGGCAGAGATTATTTTACTGCTCTTATCCAACAGATAAGGAACAGAAATCTGGACAAGTATCAATATGTTTAAGGACATACAGTTTAAAAATGAAGAACCTGGGATTAGAATCTAGGTTTTCTTATATTTACCATAATTTTTCCTTTGGAAATTATTTGTTCACTTTGATGATGTCAAAGATAGCTAATGCCCCAAGGTGTTATCACCTTAGGCTTTGCATCTTCTGTCCTGCAAATTTATATCATGTCCTTTCTTTTTAAAAATATTATTTATTTTATGTATACGAGTACACTATAACTGTCTTCAGACACACCAGAGAAGAGGGCATCAGATCCCATTACAGATGGTTGTGAGCCATCATGTGGTTTCTGAGAATTGAACTCAGGACCTCTGGAAGAGCAGTCAGTGCTGTTATCCACTGAGCCATCTCTCCAGCCCCCTTTCTTTTAAAAAAGAAAAATTATGAACTTTAATTACAACAGCTCAACAGAATCAAGGGCTAGTTCCATGAAGAGCCATCTTCCTTATTCTTGAGTAGAAGCCAGTTGTACTGATTTAACGTCTAGGCACTTTCACATCTGAATACAGTCATGTCAGAGCCTAGCTACTTGCTGTCCCAGCAGTAGTTTGTTCTGCACTATTTTTGCATATGACTATAGTTCAAAATATTAGAAAATGTCTGAGCTCTTATTTTAGTTTGATGTGCTTATTATGTTCAGGTGATTCCTCACCTGAGACTATCAGTAGTTTTTGTTGTTCCTGTTTGCAGATTTGTTTGTCATTAAGTAATCTGTTTATCACAAGGTATTGTAAAAGTTAGGTTTTTGTTTGTTTTGTTTTATTTTTGAGTTAGGGCCTCACTTTGTAGAACTGGCTGACTTGGGACTTTCTGTGTAGATCAGACTGGCCTATAATTTATAGAAGTCTGCCTTCCAAGTGCTTGAATTAAAGGCAAGCTCAGAGCTTTGAATCTTAAAAAAAAAATGTATGCACAGGTGCCTTTGGAAGCCAGAAGAGGGTGTCTTCTAATCCCCTGGAGCTGTAGTTGTAGGTGGTTGTGAGCCATCTGGAGTGGGCGCTGGGAACCAAACTTCAGTCCTTTACAAGAGCAGCAGGCACAGTTAACTGCTGAGCCATCTCTCCAGCCTCATATATCTGAATCTTGAATACTTGGCTACAGTTCTGGGCCTGCTCTATGGCTTAGCATGTATTAATTCAGCTCATTTCATATTGTGTGTGTGTGTGTGTGTGTTCAAATTTTAAATGTAAATTGTCTCTCTTTCTGTGTAAGTATGTGTGTGTGTGTGTATATGCATGTCTGTGCATGATGTGTGTGTGTGTTGGTATGCCATGGTATGCCTTGGAGGGCAGAGGACAACTTTATGGAGTTAGTTGTTAGTTCTTTATTCCCATCTTTTCCTGGATTCTGAAAACCCTAATTCAGTTCACCAGGCTTGTTCAGTAAGCACCTTTACCCCTAAGCCATCTTACTAGCCCTCTTTGTAGAGTTTATAAACGTTGATGTTGTATAGTTAGGAGATCAGATTAACTGCTGAAACAGAGACCCAAACAGTTAGTGGCTAAGAAAGTGTAGAATTTTATCTTTTATGTAACACTCAGAAGTAAGGTGATTATTGCCAAAGTAGTCAGAGGTTCTGCTCCTTGAAACCGTCCAGTGGAACCTCCATCTTTCTTTCCCATTGCTTTTATTTGCATCTTCACTGGCAGCTTATTAACACACTCACCTTCTAGTTTCTGGGAAGAGAAAAGAGAGGGATGTATATAGTTCTCTAGGAAAAGGGAGTGGAGAGCGGAGAGTGGAGCTCATTGGTAGAATATGCGGTTAACATCCATTAGGATCTGGGTTCAATTTCTAGGAACTCTTTCTTCCTCCTAATAAACCAGAAGGTATATTCAAGTTTTCTGGCATTTCATTCATTATATTTAGAACTGTGACATACCTAGTTGTAAATACTACTGGTGAATGTAGTTTCTGGCAAAGTGGTTTGTGCCCAGCTAAATCTTGGCAGAGAGTGGGGTGGGGGAGGAAAAATGGATACTGTTAGCAGTCTTCCTGAGTCATTGCTAGCAGGCAATGGTTTTATAACCCTCTTCCTTCCATTATTTTAATTAATTCTCACCAGAATCTTTGACGTAGATGTAATAGCCATTTTGTCAACTGAGAAACTGTATTTGAAGTATGAAATGACTCTTTAAAGTCACAAGGATATCTTAAAACTATACTTGGTGTCTTATTCTCCAAACCTTCTCTTCATGTTTCTTACCTCAGTGAGACATGGCTTTCTCGCCCAGGCCAAGAGTTTTGTTATCTTCCGGTCCTCCATAACTAAGCTGAGCAGGTGTCATCACCTCAGCCTTTTTTGGATTGGCGCCTTTCTCCAGCCCCACAGTTGTTGCTTTAACTCAGTCTTTAGCATCTCTGTCTGGACAGCAGCTTTCATTTCTCCCCAGTGCTGCCAAGATCATTCCTCAGCCCAAGCCTGCCAAGTCATCTGTAGTCCCTGCTACTCACTGTTTACTCTTCTGTTGCTACATCCTTACTCGTGTCTTTGTTTCTGTTCACATGGCTCCTGTTCCTCTCTCAGCTTGTCCTTACTTCCTCAGTAAAGCTGTTGCTCTCTTTGCCAGGTAAGGCTTGTTGTTTCTCTTCGTGCTTCTGTGTTGATGTTTGCCATTGGTAATGCTGGAGGCGCTGTATTGTTAATAGGGTTCCCTTTAGTTGTCAGCAGCCGGTCCTCTGATAGAGTGACTACTCAATAACTGCTTAAATGGAATGTGACAGACTGGTACTTGAAGCCTAATCCTGAGTTTTTCTTATCATAATGACTCATTCCGTGTTAACTGTGTACATATTTCTCAAGAGTTTTTCTAAAACCAAATTTGGGTATCTGATCTTTTAGGAGCATTTTTCCTTTGGCAGTCAAGAAATGCTCGAAGATGACTTTTTGAACCAATGGGCATTTTTGTGGCATCACTATCTTCTTCTTGTGTATTTAGGTTTAGCATGAATAGTTTTATCAATACCTATAAAAGTTCGTCTCTTTGAAAAGTCAGATTTTGAACTTACAGTAATCAAACTGTGGGGAAATTATTATATTTGATTTCTATTTGAGGAATACTTTATTTGGCTCTTTACTCAAATGCTACTATAATTTCCTTATAATTTAGAATATAAAGAATTGTTAGATGTTTGGTTTATTTTTACAGTTACTTTAAGAAACAGAAACTTTGTTTTAAATTTTTGGGGAAAGGTAGGCAAATTAGAAAAAAAAAGGCCCTTGAAGATGGTTTTATTTTTAAGGTCATTTACAAAGTACATGAAAACGAAGAGCAGAATAATTTCGTTTTACAATAGGCACTATTTAGGGAAAGATGGTGAACATCTCAGTGATGAGTTTAAATTTAGTCTGGCCATTATAATTTCTGATCACTGAAGCTCACGTACAGTGGGTTTAAACCATCTGTTTTGGTGTTAATCCTTTAAAGCCCAGTTGGTGAAAGTTAACGTGATAAAAGGCAATAAAGCTTGAAATACAGCAGTCATTTGGTCTGGCTTACATTTCAACTAATTACACGCAAAGTAAAGCGTCTTTGGGAAAAAGGAAAGGGAGGAATTAATGCTGTAGTCAACTATTCTGATCGCAGCTTGAGCCCTGCACACCTGTCACTGGCTTGTGGAAGTTTTCCTCCATAATTAAGAGCTCCTCGCTCATGTTATTACTTAATTGGATGCCACAGGAGCATGGGGAAACAGCGGAATCCTCTTAATTGCATACCAGCTTTTAAAACAAATCACCAATGTTTAATGTGGTATTGTTTTTATAAGCCTTCTCAGGGAACTGTTTTGATTGTTTCAGGTCCAAATGAAAATGTAGTCTCTGTTTTGGAGCATTGAGAATACTGCTGTTTATAAAGTAGACGCAAATAAATTTCTGAAACATCTCTTCTTAAAGAGTAAGGAATGTAGTAACTAACATTTGCACAGTGCTTTACAGTTTGGCTGGCTGATTCCTTTGTTTTAATCCTTATTGTAGTTCTAACTACTTATTATGGTTCTTCAAAGTTCTAAAACCATGGTCTCCGTTTTACAGGTGAGGAAACTTCAGGGTAGAAAAGTGATGTTCTGGTTAGTTTTTTGTCAGCTTGACAGTCTCTGGAAGAGGAACCTAGGTAGAGGAAACACCTCCGTCAGAGTGGCCTGTAGGCAAGCTTAGTGGGCCATTTTTTTTTTTTTATTAATGATTCATGTGTTCTTGTGGAAAGGACCAGCCATGGGAACAGTTCCACCTGGTCCTGATCATGTAAGAAAGAAGGTTGAGATATGTTCATGGAAAGCAAGCCAGTAAGCAGTAGCATTCCTCTGAGGTTCCTGATTTGAGTTCCTGCTCTGACTTCTCTCAGCAATAGGCTGTAAACTGTAAGCCAAACAAACCCTTTCCTCCCCAAGTTGTTTTTGGTCATGCTATTTATCACAGCAATAGAAGCTTCTAGAACAAGCAATCTGCACAAAACTACACAGTCAGAAAAGCTGACAGAAACAAACACAGACTTCATACTGTACCTCCCTTTGGTATATAATTAGGTATATATGTACCTAATTGTGTTAGTAATAAATTATAAATTACAAAAAATAAATTATAAATAATAAGTTTAGTTAATTCTAGTTATGTTAGAAAAAATAGTTAACAGACTACCTTTAGCAAAAAGTATCTTAATTTTTAAAGCCATCAGGTTAGGAATAATCAAAATTAAAAAGTTTCAGGGATTTTATCTATATCTCACTGTGTATGTATGTTCAATGAATACCATTTAGTTGTTCAATGTGTAACACTTGCACAGTGTTTTGTCATACTGTTGGTATTCAGATGTTGGTTGAATTGTATTACTTTTTAAAGAAAATCTGTTTATTTTTAAACCATTATAAATTCAAAGGAAGGTGCATCAAGTAGTAAATAGAAAGACTTGGGTATAGGTTAGTGGTGAAGTTCCTGCCTCTCCTATACAAGGGCCTGGGTTCAATCCCCGGCACTTGAAGAACAGTGCACAGGGTCCTTTCTATTCTTTTCCCAGCCTTTTCCACTGTGACATCATAAACAAAGTAAAGTAATTCTAAAGCTAGATATATGACACCAGTGAAATACTATTAAATGGACCACAGACTCTATTCACCTTTTACCATTGTCTGTGTATAATCATATGTATGTGTATAGTTCTGTATAATTTTATCCCTTGTACAGATTGGTGTAATCACTACCACAATTAAAGATACTGACATGTTCTGTCACCAAAAGAAACTCTCTTGTACTACATCATTATATGTACAACCACACCTTCCTTCTCACCCCACTCTATCCTTGTCCTCTGGCAACTACATGTATATTCTTTTTCTGTATAATTTTGTCCTTTTGAGAATGATGCATAAATGGAATCATGTAGTTGATAATCTTTTGAGACTTTACAAAGCATGATGTCCTTGAGACATTCACCTAGGTTATTGCATGTATCTTCGTTCCTTTTGGGGGTAGGTGTTGCTAGGCATCCAATGTAGAGCCTCCTTCCTTAATCAGATAGTAACATGGTGCTGTACCAGCTGCCTCCAGTCTCTGTTTTGTTCTTTTTGTTACTGAGTAGCATTCTCTCATAAGGATATAGAGGGATAGTGTAGCCATTCATCTGTTAAAGATTATTGCTTTGATTGTTCTAATTTTCTATTATAAGTGAAGTTATGATTTTTTTTCTTCCCTGTGTAGCCCTGGTTGTCCTGGAACCAGGCTGGCCCCAAACTCAGAAGAGATGTGCCTGCCTCTGCCTCCCAAGTGCTGGGACTAAAGGTGTGCACTACCACTGACTGGCCAAGAGTATTCTTTCCTTTTGGATTGGAATTGACACTTTGGCTGTAACTGTGTAGATTTATTTCTGGACTCCAATTCTAGTTTATTGCTTTGTCTGTCTTTACCGTACTACACTGTGTTATAGTATAGTAAGTTTTAGGATTAGGAAGTGTGATTTCTTTCAACTTTATTGTTGTTTTGTTCCTTTTTTAAAAATTTGCTTTATTTTTTTTCCTGGGGGGTGGGTGCACTCTCATGTTGTAATGACAGCTGAATCCTAAGCCCTCTGCATGGAGATTCAGTGGTTGGGTTTTATCGAGACGGTTAGAAATTCCTGGTGTGCAGAAATCAGGGGTTGGGTGGTTTTACCACTTGAAGATGACATTAAAGGTAGCCTGGTGAAATTGCTCTGGGTGGCAGTATAGTCCCTGTTCCAAACCTTATCAACAGCTTTTTGGGGATGGGGACTAGTGCTTTGTTTAGGGACAGAGATGAAAGGCAAAAACATTGAATTGAAGTAGCCTGTCACCTTTGCAAGGGACAGTGTGGGACTTACTGATCTTATTCCTATGGTAGCCTCTCTGCACAGGCATGGTGTGAGCTTTGGAAAGATCAGAACCCCGCCATAGTGGTGGTTTCCTTTTGGAGCAGTTAACATTGCATGCCATCGTTCTGCGCTTCCATAACTGCATAGCAAATTTAGTCTTAGTATAGTGTTACGGACTATAGACTGAGGACTCTGGAACCCTTTCCACGGACTTTGGATGAATATTTTTCATTTCCCTCTCTCATGAAGGGAACATTGGGGCTTAGAGGCTCATCTACTTTCCTCCTGTTCTTTGTCTTCTGTGTCCTTGAGGTGATAGGTGTATGATGGTTGTGTGTTTGCTGCTTTCTGTTTTAGTCTAGAGAACTGGAGATATACCTTCATAGGGATGATGCTTGCCTAGTATACAGAAAGCCCTGAATTCAGATCCCACCACTGCGAATATAGCCAATGACAACTTCTATAAACCAGTTTTTGATCCTAATCTCAAGTCTACCAACTTTATTATTTTTTTATGAATTATCCTAGATAAGTCAGTGTGAAAATAGCATTGTAATGCTTACCTTCAAGGGTACTTTTAGATTAGAGTGTTGTTTTGGACAAAGTTTCACCAGATAACCCAGGCTGGCCTCCAACTTAAGATTTTATTTTTCAAGTCTTCCAAGTGTAATCATTGGCATGTGCCAGAGAGGCATGCTAGAGAGAATGTTTATAAATCTCCATCCACAGTGCCAGTTATGTGGTAGATATTCAATATTCAATAAGCTATTTTATATTCAAATAAAGGTTAGTTGTATTGGTGTTAGGCAAAGTTTGTGAAACTAAACCTTCAAATTAACCCTATTTTGCTCATCTGTGACCCCTTGGAGGTTCTTTGTTTAGTATTTGCTTCAGTTCCATTAAAAATCACTGAATTTTGCAGGATGCAGTGGTATTTGCTTAAATCTCTGCACTTGGGAAGCAGAGGCAGACTATCTCTGTGAGTTTCAAGTCAGCCTGGTCTACTCCCAGTTCCAGGACAGCTAGGGGTATAAAGTGACATCATCTTTGGAAAAAAAGGCAAAAAGAAAATTCAACATAGTTGGTTTTAATGGGTATATGCTATTGCATTGCATGATAAGATTGTGTGTGTCTGTTTGTCTTTGTGTCTTTCTCCTGTGTTGCTGTTTATTTCTTGAGACAGGGTCTTGACATGTTGCTTAGATTGGCATTAAGCTTTCAGACCTTTTGTTTCAGCCTCGTGAGTGTGGGGATCTCATGTAAGTGTCATTGAAGTCTGGCCAGGTAAAACTTGTTGTTATATATTTGGACTGTTCTCTTTTCTTTGGATATTACCAGCATCACTGTGATAAACATCTTTGGTTGTCAATATGTCCATATGTCCGCATGCATTTGGTTCATATGCTTGCTTTATTTTGAGACAGTGTCTAATCTAGCTCCATCCTTGTGCCAGGATTATGGTTGTGTACCATCATTCTTGTCTGGTCTGTATTTTAGATAGCTTTCTTAGAATAAACAATAAAGACAATAGGAGTTGAGTTGTTAAGTTTTTAAGGATGTTGGTACTTAACAGTTGAATTGTTTCCTTAGTTCATTGTATGAACAACCATTTGCTAAGTGAAAGAATGAATGTTCTCCAGGAAAACTGTACCTAGTTGTACTCTCCAGAGGGGCAAATGCCTGCAACTCCCATACTGCCTTTTATATTTGATCCTCCAGTGTCCTCTGTCCTCATTTGTTCGTAGTTGAGGCTTATTCTGTTGTGACATCCAGACTTTGTTACTTTCTTTAACTTAGAGCAGATCAAATCAATCCCTTATTCCCGCTTTGCTAAAGGAAAGAAAATTTCTTCTCATTTGGTCTTGGTCCCCACAAACAGCCTTCCTCCTTTCACTGGTAGTGTATCTTGATTCATAATCATCCTTGAGATTACAGAGATTTGAAAAATTTGACCAACCTTATAGATAATATTCAACATATGGACAGAAAGCAAATTATAATTAAAGGAAATCCAGAATTAGTTTCTGAAAAGCCAAATAGGATAGTGGTTCTTAGTATACATGAGAAATTGTAACCTTTAGTGCCTCTGGGGTTCTGTTTCTTATCTGTACAATAAACTGTAAATGCATCTTTTATTCACCTGATGTAATTGTCCTCTAAGAGGCTCACTGCAGGAATAAGCTCACCCTTCCTAGCTCTTTCTGAACTTTAGCTAGCTGATTCAACTCAGCTGTTCTGACCCAAACTGCCCTCCAAGCTGATGAATTCAAACTGGCTTCTCTTGGTTTCTGACTGAGTTGCTCTGCTTAGCCTCACACTAACTCTGGTAATCTATTCGAATCTTCTGGCTCCTTCTCATTCTCTGCTTTGTTCTGCCTTTGCCTGTAACCTATCTGCCTCTGAACTTCACAAACTGAACTGCCACAAACTCAACTCCTTTGCATTGCCTCTCAACTGACTCCCACTGACAGCACCAAACTCACCTCTACCAACTGAGCTGACTGAACTGATGAATTGAGAATGACTCTCCTTCACTGTGCTGCTCTCTCTCTTTTTTAAATTTATTTTCATTTCATATGCATTGGTATTTTGCATGTATATATGTCTTTGTGAGGGGGGTCAGATCCCCTGGAACTGGAGTTACAGACAGTTGTGAGCTGCCATGTGGGTGATGGGAGTTGAACCTGGGTCCTCTGGAAGAACAGCCAGTGTGGTCAACCACTGAACTATCTCTCTGAGAGCTATCTGCACTGCTCTTTTAAGTCTCCTCTCTTTCCTCTGCTGTTCTAAGGGGCTAGGCATATCCTATCTCTGACTCATTCTGTCAATTCTTTCTCTGATTTGTCACTTTGTCTGCCCCTCAATTAGACATCGCTTTGAAACATGTCTGCTTCCTTCTATAAACTAACCATACCTACATTGTTTGGGATTAAAAGTGTGTACTAAGGGCATGTCTGTATTCCAGCCAGAGGAATTAAAGGTGTGCAGTGTGTCTGCATTCCAGCCTGATCAGACAGATCTAAGTCTTTGAAAATGATCCCTTGCCAGAGAAGCCATGTTGCTGGATTAAAATTCCTCTACAACAGGCCCACAATAATATCTTCCCTATTTAGCACATAAGCCTGGATAGATAGAAACAACTTGTGAAATAGCACATTCTTACTGAATGATTACTGTGCAAAGATTGTATATGTTCAAAGAAGTATTTCCTTTGGAATGTTTGAAAGTTTACCTTGCAAAAGACTCTTTATGATTTGAACTCTCCCTGTCTCATTAGCCTCAAATCTTAAGTCTTTCTTACGTGTTGTTTCAGCCCAGGTAAAGTACTTATCAATTATTGTCCTGGTCATATCCTCCCAACCTCCACCTCACCAACCAACCGTGTGTGTGTGTGTGTGTGTGTGTGTGTGTGTGTGTGTGTGTTTTAGTTTGTTTTCCATGTATGACTTGTAACTTCTTCCTCCACCTTCTTTCTTTTTTTTAATTGAAAATTCATACAATGTATTCTGATCAGTTTCCCTTCCCCCATCTCATCCCAGATCCTCCCCACCCCATTCAATTCTATATCTTTTTCTTTCTCTTAGAAAACAAACAGGCAAAAAAAGCAAACCGGAACTAAAAAAAATAATAGCAAGAATGAAAAAACATAAGAAACACACACATAGACCTACATAGACAAATCATACCCCACAAAAATACAAAATCAGTAACCATAAAATACAAACAAAAGACTAATAAACCAAAAAAAAAAATGCCCAAACAAAACAATATGAGGCCAAAAATATACAAAACACCATTGAGTTTGTTTTGTGTTGGCCATCTACTGCTGGACATGTGATCTACTCTGTAAGTTTGGTTTATATACATGAGATTCCATAGGAGAAAATTGATTTTCCCTTTGCAAGCGATCATCAGTTGGTGATAGCTTCTTGATTAGAACTAGGAGATTCTGCCAATCAGTACTGGGACCCAGGCTGGCTTGAACCTGTGCAGACCTTGTGCATGCTGGCATGATCTCTGTGTGTTCATACTTGCATTAGTTCTGTTGTGTCTGGACAAAAATATTTCTTTCCTTGGGAGTCATCCATCCCCTTGGAGTTTTACAATCTTTTTGACTCCTCATCTGTATAGCTCCCTGAGCCCAGAGTCCAGGTCTGGTGTGACTACTCACATTCCTATATTTTTAATCATCCCATTTCTCTGTTTGGGAGACTGTGGTGGTTTGAATAGGAATGGCCCCCATAGACTCATGTGTTTGAATGCTTGGGCCATAGGAAGTGGCACTTTTAAGAGGTGTGACCTTGTTAGAGTAGGTAAGACCTTGTTGGAAGAAGTGTGTCACTATGGGAGTGGGCTTTGAGGTCTCCTGTGCACAAGCTACACTCATTGTGGTACAGTCTCCTACTGTCTTTGGATCAAGATGTAGAACTCTCAGCTCCTTCTCCATCCAGCACCATGTCTATCTGCATACTGCTATGCTTCCCACCATGATGAGATTGGACTAAACCTCTGAAACTGTAAGCCACCCCCAATTAAATGTTTTCTTTTAAAGAGTTGACATTGTCATGGCCAGAGCCATAGCAGTGGAAATCCTAACTAAGATAGATATATCTTTCCACCCTTTCTTCAACTTCCAGCCTCTGGGATGTTGTGATATCTTTACTTATTTGGCCATTCATCCATTACTTACCTTAATGGATGCTTACTGAGCACATGTGTGAGATTTCATGGCAAGTATTACATGAGGAGGGCAACTATAGATTACATTTAGGACAGGTTTGAGGGTGCATTTTGTAATCCTAAAGCTCTACTCAAGAGGCATAGGCAGAATGATAGTGAGCTTGAGGCCAACTTCAGATACATAGTGAGTTGCCTGCCAGCCTGGGTTATGTAGCAAAATCTTATCTCTTGCTTTCTATATGTTTATGTGTAGGTATATATGTGTATGTATATGCATATGTATATATGTATGTATATGTACAACCAAACAAGTAAACAACTATATATAAATACATATAAAATATATACATATTTATGTGTAACTATAAGTACATATGTATATATTTATTTGTGACTTAATGTGAAGTATGTTGTGATGATAGCAACAACAGTTAACAATTAGTGACTATTATTTGTGAGGCAATGCTCTAAGTCCTTTATCTGAATTAGTTTATTTCATCCTTAAAATAAGATTTTTTTTTTTTTAAGGTAAGGTCTTACTATGTAGTCCTGGCTGACCTAGAACTTGCTATGTAGACCAGGCTGGCGTGGAACTTGGAAAGATCTGTCTGTCTCTGCCTCCTAAGTGCTGGAGTTAAAGGGGTAGGACACCATGCTTGACTAAAATAAAATTTTAACCTTTAAATTTAAGTACATAATTTGTAAGTACAAGACATATTTGGATACAAAGGAAATATTAAAGTAGTTTCCATTTATTAAATCCCTGTAGGAACCAGACACATCTGTAGCTGCTTTATGTACATTTTCTCTCATCCTTTCCACAGCTCTGCAAGGTTAGGTATTGTTATTTTATATTTGAGGAAATACAGTTTAAAGAAGAAAAAAAATGTGCCCTAATTCACACATAATTGTGAAAGATTGAGTTAGAATTTACTTGATAGATTGGCTGTACTGGAAATTAAACTTGTGACCTCTGGCATGTTGGGCAAGTGTTTACCTCTGTGCCTATTTGTTTATTTATTTGATTTATTTATATTGATTGATTGACAGGGTCTTGTTATGTAGCCTTGGTTCACAGGATTTTCTGCTTTAGCCTCCTGAGTGCTAGGATTATAGGCATGTGCCGCTACACCCAGTGCTACAATGGAAGCCAGTTTTAGCTTTACCTTTTAGGTTTTTGTTGATAGAAGGCTCAGAAGATAGAGATAGGCAAACTTTGTAAGTTAAAGAACTGTGCAGGATAGGCCAGCTAGTGCCTTTCAAAGAAGGGATAGTGAAAGTGAGATCCATGTATTTAAAAATATGAGGTCCATCTTTACGTTTACCTGTATGTCTCTTCCTTTCTAGGACAGACTAAGAGATCTTCTATTAGCATGGACGTGTAAGGGTTTCTGTATTCATACTGTTGCAGTTGATGGCACATGGCAGTTCTGAATGCTTCAACCATGTGCTTAATTGGAAATTCATTCATGGCAGCTGCACCATGTAGACAGATGGGATTTAAAAATCAGCATGTTCATATTAAAAAAAAAACCCAAAAGACAAAAGCCCTAATTTAAAAATGTCAATTTGCAACCTGATGTTGCCATGTTAGAATTTTGCCCAATAAAGAATAGGAAGTGTTCCATTAAGTGCCTGTTAAATCACTTACACTTGTTGTTCACTGCACAGATGTGCTCATCTGGACGGATTGCTTTTCTAAAATTGTGTTCTGTGGAAGAAAGAAAAGTGAGCTGTTTCAGTTAGGAACTCAGAATGGCTGTTGAACAAAGGAGTACAGTTAAACTTTTAGTTTATGGAATTGACTTTAAAAGTTGGTTTTGTAGTTGTGTTTTCTAATTAAATGGTGGTATTATAGTTTTGGGAGGCATAGACCAACAGAGAAAGACTCATCTAAAATAGGCTGCGTTGAAAACTGCATCAGATGGGCCCTGTCTCATAGACTTTTTTTAAAGCAACTTCCTGATTGAACTACCTACTTATTGTCTCACTTCTCCCAGGTATATCTTCTTTATTGCTTTTCTCTGAGCTTTTGTAAATACAAGTTTTACCCTTCTTCCCTGCTTTAAATTTGCTTTAAATTTTCTGAGAATTCTTTTGTAATTTGTAGGATAGAATTTACCCCTTGTAGTTTACCTTGCAAATAAATCTCTTACATAATTCAGGTTCTGTCTGCCTCACTGGTCCCAGATCCTAAGCCTTTCTTATATGTTGTTCCAGGCAATTTAAACTAATTATCACTTACTGTACAGTTTATTTATTTATTTATGTACACTAGTGTTTTGCCTACATCTCTGTGTGAGAGTCAAATCCACTGGAACTTGAGTTACAGACAGCTGTGAGCTGCCATATGAGTACTGGGAATTGAACTCCGGTCCTTTGGTAGAGAAGTCAGTACTCTTAACTGCTGAGCCATCTCCCCAGCCCCCAACTTCCCATTCTTTCTTCATTTCTCAACCTTTTTGTTTGTTTTTTGAGACAGAGTCTCATGTAACCAAGGCCTGCCTCACCTCTCAAATATTGGGACTACAGGTATAAGTCACCATTCTCAACTCTAAGTTGTGATTTTGTTCAAAAATTTAAAAAATTCCTCCCAGAATCATTTATAATTTAATTATATGGCAAACCTAAAACAAGAAAGAAGCCAACTTCTTAATCAAATTTCACAATAAATAGTAGCATTTTGGCTTGGGAGAGAGACTGAGTAATGTTTTTGATTACCTCTAATTTCAGCTCCTACAGTTTCCCCCTACTTTGGAATGTTGGTTCATTATTACCCTGATTCTAACCTGTGAAAGCTACTGTGAAACCTGTGAAAGTTTTTGGAAATAAATCCTAGGTGGTGTGTGAACAAGCTCTGTGTTACCTAGTGTCATTACTAAACAGCCTTTACCAGGGACTTACTGTGGGATGGTGCTGCAGTAGCTCCTGCCACATCAACTTCTTTATTGTACCTCAGTGAATACATACAGACTAGACAGAGCCCTATAGAATTTCTGCAGTGATCAAAATACCTATATTTCTATTGTCTGATTGACAATCACCTGCTGTGCCCTTTAGTACATGAAATATGGAAATGAGATTCAGGAATTAAAAGTTAATTTTACTTTGTTTCAGTTAATTTAGATAGGCACACATGGTTAGTGGCTGCTAGCCTCTACATATCTTGAGGTTCAGATCATTGGGGAATAAGACAAACAAGTAAGAAAGTACAGTTAGCTGTAGTACAAAGACTTGGGGTTTAGTTATACTTCCCTAGCATGTCAGTTTGATCCCTGACATGAAAATAAAAATGTGACAGGAGTTGTGATAGAAAACATACTTTGGATTTTCTCTATGATTAGTCAGATATATCAGGGGTAAAGGAAGAAACAATTATAATCACTTCTCAACTTTTTAAAGTTGAGAGCTTTAAAAAAATGTTAGTTTTACAAATCTTAAAAGATGAATGAATATAATTGGCTGTCATTTGTGCATTTGGGGGTAGAAGTTAAAGACAGGCTTTCTCTGTGCAGCCTTGGCTGTATTTCAAGTAGTTCTGAAGACAAGGCGGGCCTTGAACTCACGGAGATCCACCTGCCTTTGTCTCTCGAGTGCTGGGATTATGGGCATACGCCACTATGCCTGGTTTCATATGTGCACTTTAGAGTTGTATTTCTTAGCTGGGCATGATGATGGCATGCCTGTAATCCTAGCACTTATGAGATGAAGGCAGGAATATCAGGAGTTTAAGGATATTATTTTCAGTTAATAATGATTTTGAAGCCAGTGGGAGCACAAGATCCTGTCTAAAAACAGACACCCCCGCTCCCCAAAAAAGAACAAAAACCAGGGTGGAGAGATAGCTCAGTGGTTAAGAGTACACACTGCAGAGGACCTGAGTTGGATTCCTAGCATGCACATAAGGTGACTCTTGACCGCCTTTGATGCAAGGGGGATCCAATGTTTCTGGCCTTGGCAGACACCCACAGATGTGTTTATGCTTAGACACAGGAACACATAACATAGTAAAAATAATAAAACTAAATCTTATCACAAAAACAAATGAAGAGTGGTATTTTTTCTTGCTGCATTTGTAGGTTACTTTTTTGGGGGAGTAGGGTATCAGTATATAATAAAAACTCATTTCTCAGTCTTCATTGTTTATAATATAACCTTATCTTTGATTCAGAAAGAAACAGGAATTTGTAAATTTTCTGGTTATTATTATTAGAATATTAAAACTGATGGAAAACTTAGTGAGTTAGGATTTTTTTTGGGGGGGGGGAGCTGCTGGTCATAGTGGTGCAAACGTTTAATCCCAGCACTCAGGAGTCAGAGACAGGTGGATCTTTGTGAGTTTGAGGTCAGCCTGTTCTACATAGTGAGTTCCAGGACAGAGAGAGCTGCATAGTGAAACCTTTTCCCAAAAAATTCTTTTTGATGACTAATAATGGGTATTATTAATGAATAATAGGCAGGAATTTTACTTTAATTAAAAAATTTCATGTATTTTGTGTGTGTGTGTCTTCCTGTGTAATGATCAAGAATTGTCTTTAATTTGCTTTATTTCTTTATTTTTAAGTGAATTGACTTGGACTGAGTTCCAAAGGCAGATAATGTAGCATTAGCTTAATTTACATATGTAAGTTTCTTTTATAAAAATAGTCTTCATATTTCAACAGTCTTTGTAATCTGCTACATCAAGAATACAGTGTGTCCTCTTCAAATGTGACTATCTCTAGTTCCAAGCTTAAGTTAACAAGACTGGCCCAGGTAGTTATCCTGGCCAGTTTCTGTTTTATGATGTAGTAAAGAACTTGAACTTTGAAGTGCCAGCAACTGAGATTGAATTCAGTTTCTGTGACTAGATACATGATCTTGAGCTAGACACTCGACCTTTCTAGGCTTAGACTTCTCATTTGTAAAAGATTATGGGATTATGATCATAGTTGAGTAGGATAAGGCACTTGCTCATGGAAAGCACTCAGTAAATGTTAACTGCTATCATCATACCTCCTGTCATAGTACTGCGGATGGCCAGTTCATTTATTTATTTATAAATTCTCATACAGATGACAAGATTTACCATCTTAATTATCTTTTATTTTATGTGTGAGTGTTTTGTCTGTATGTGTGTCTGTGCATTGTGCACATGCAGTGCCTGTGGAGGCTAGAAGAGAGCACCAGATCCAGGAACTGGAGTTAAAGACAATTGTTATGCACTATATGAACTGAACCCTGGTCTTCAATTCACTGGAACTGAACCCTGGTCTTCTGCAAGAGCAATAAGTGCTCTTAACTGCTGAACCATTTCTACAGCCCCTTAAATATTATTTTTAAATTAATAGCAATCAAATTGACTTAATAAAATTCTATTAATTTTAACACAATGAATGGTTGCCACATCTAGCATAGCTTCAGACATGAACCCAATTGGGGTGTCAAGGGAATGAAGAATAGACAAATATACCAACCGAAAGCTGGCGTCAGGTGGTCTGGACTCTGCAGGAGAAATTACAACCCTCCTAGAAGCTCAGTGATTTATTATATATAGTTGAATAGGGAAGCAGGATTATTGCACACAGCTAAACAAGGAGGTATATTATTACATACACATAGATAAAGAGGGAGGCCGGGTTTATGGTATACAGCTGAATAAAGGAGGCTAATCTCATCGAAGCAGTCTCTGTAGTGGAACAGTCTTCAGGTCATAAATACTTTAGGAGAGATCTATGGTAGATATTTCCTGCATATACTATCAATATTTACACTCAATGTAAAAGTAACCTTTATTTTCCTGAAGTAATTGTTGTCTCTGAGACTTACTGCCTTAGTGTGTCAACCTAGGCCTAGTTCTGGAAGCTTCTAGTCTCCATTCAATCTTATTTAGGCCTAGAATATTTTCAGCCTCTGAGACTTATTGCTGAATAAGCTCACCCTTTCTAGTTCTTTCTGATCTCTGTCTGGCTGATTCAACTCAGCTGTTCTGGCTCAAACTCCTCTCCAAGCTCACTGACTCAATTTGGCTTCTCTCAGCCTCTGTCCAAATAGCTCTGCTTGGCCTCATATTAACTTTGGCAATCTATTCTAATCTTCTGGCTTTTCATTCTCTGGCTTGTTCTATCTTCACCTGTGTATGACTTGTTCTTTGAAATCTCTCTCTGTATCACTGTCCCTGTTAAAATCTACCCTTCCTCCAAGGCCAGCACCTCCTAATCTCTTTCTTCCTCCCTCCCCTCTCTTCTTCCCTCCCCTCCCCTCCCCTCTTTCCCCCTCCCCTCCCCTCCCCCCCCCCCACTCTCTTTGAACTGCTCTCTTAAGTAGCTTCTGTTTCCTTTCTCTTCTTGTGAGAGTTAGGCATATCCTGCCTCTGACTCATTCTGTCAAATCTTTCTCTGATTCATCACTTTTTCTGCCACTCAATTAGATATCACTTTCAAACATGGGTGCTCCCTTCTACAAACTTTACCTTCATGGTCTGGAATTAAAGGTGTGAACTTAGGGAGTGTCTGTACTCCAGCCAAAGGGATTAAAGGTGTGTGCTAAAGGCTGAGCCGCACCACAACTAGAAACAGCTTTTCCCCCCTGTTAAATAACACAATCTTGGGGTTCACAGTGTGATCAAATATCCTGCAACATTTCCCCCTTTTTGTCTAATCTAAAAATTGTACAGTTTAATTTCTTACAACAGAAACAGTTATCAGTCCATAAACTAAACAGTCCAAATGTCCTTATGATGCCTGTTGATGCAAAGATCCTTTAATAGATTGGATGAGCAACTATGAAACCAGAGTTGCCTATTTATAATTCTATAAATATTATAATTTATAATATTTATATTCTGAAGAAGTAGGTTCTCAGGGAGGGAGTTAGACATACGGTTTTAAACATACTGCCATGTACTTGGTGCTGTTTTCCCATGTACAATGGTGATCCTCCTGTAAGGTTATTTATACTAGTGATATTGTCTTAGTTTCTGAAAATATACTCTGTTTGCATAATGATGAAATCACCTAATACCACTCTTTTGAATGTGTACTTATTAAGTGATGATATTGTATTACATTTTAAGATAGCTATTAGATGACCAAAAGATGTCAAGTAAGCAGCTGGAAATAGAAGTGTGAAATTCAGAAGACTGGAGATACAGACTTGAAGTTAGCTGGCTTTATATTACAGTAGTAAAATACCTGAGGCAGTTAACTTACAAAGAAGAAATGCTTATTGGTTTATGTTCCTTAGGTTTCCTGTTCAAAATCTGGTAGTTCCAAAATCTGACTTTGCATCTAAGTAGGGATGACACAATTTGAGAATAGCGTGTGGCAGAGCAAGCCATTTATATATTCAACTAGGAAGCAGAGTGAGAAAAAGCAACCAGGGCTCTACAATCCTCTTTGGAGACATACCCCCAAATTACTTGGAGCCCCCTCCATCTCCTAAAGGTACCACCACTTCTCCAGTTGTGCTGTGGTTGAGACCAAGCCTTTGTTGACATATAGACCTTTGGGATATACTCTGTTAAATCATAGTTATTAGTAGAGGCAAAGCCATGGATATGATCACCCAGGATATGGAATTAACTCATTTACTGTATGAATATTTGATGAGAATCTATCAGTCAGGTTAGAAGTGCTAGATATACAGCTGTTGACCATGACAGCCTTAGCTCTCACATTTTAGTGGAGGAGACTGACAGTAATCAAACTAAATAAAGCTAAACAGTATGTTAATCCCATAATAGAAAAGGCAAGATTAAGGAAATAGTATAAGTATAGATATGTTTGTAGATGAAACAAACACAATAATTTAGCCCTGAATACACTGACACTGAAAGTTGAGATCGAAGACAGTGGCCAGCAAGGTAGAAGCTGAAAGAAAGAGACTTACAAAGGAGCAGGTGAGGGATGTAAGTGATACAAGGGGTTTTAGTTTGGTTACCTAAAGTCCTAGACTTTAATTATGGTTTGATTCTGGGTAATTGGAATTGGGTAATAAACTTGACCTTCTTAGGCCTTAGTATTGATGTGAAGGGTTTGATTTGGTCATTTCTAATTTCTTCCCATTATTATAGTAGACATTTATAGTTTGCACAAAGCACTTTCATAGAATTACATACTGATTTAACCATAACAAGTTGATGTCACTTATATTCTTTTTAAAAAAGATTTATTTTATTTTTAATGATGTGTGTGTAACCCACACATGTTAGTGCAGGTGCCCGTGGAGGCCAGAGTCTTTAGACCTCCTGGAACTGAAATTATAGGGGGTTGTGAACTGCATGATACGGGTGCTAGGAACCATGTGGGAACTTGGCAGTATGCACTCCTAACCATCGAGCCATCTCTCCAGTCCTATCACTTTGCCATTTATATTATTATGTACATTTTTCAGAAGTCATATGATCATTGTCAACTGGAGATTTGAATTCAGGACTGCCTGATTATAAAGTTTCTTTTTCTAATATGTAACAATTACATCATTCCACTAATGTTCTAAAGTTTTGTGATTCTAAGCATATGGAATTAACTCATTTACTATATGAATATTTGATGAGAATCTGTCAGTCAGGTTAGAAGTGCTAGATATACAGCTGTTGACCATGACAGCCTTAGCTCTCACATTTTAGTGGAGGAGACTGACAGTAATCAAACTAAATAAAACTAAACAGTATGTTAATCCGATAACAGAAAAGGCAAGATTAAGGAAATTGTATTTTTTGGGAAGGATGTTCAAGAACAACTTCTCTGAGGAGATTGTTCTGGTAGAGACCTGGTTGACTTGAAGTAGGAAGCCATGAGTAGATGTGGTAGGAGCAGGCTGGGGATGCAGTTCAGGGACAGAATGCTTTTCTTCTGCGTGTAACATCCTGGTTCTATCCCTAGGATGGTAGGGGAACAAAAAGCAAAAGCCTCCACAGGCAACAAAATGTTGAGGTTTGGTCTTTTGCTATGTATTGAAATGCTAAGTGTGGGTCCCCAAGACCTGGTTGCCCCAGAGAGAGTCTGCACATAGACCCAAGTGCCTCTATGTGACCTTGCTCCCAAGTTATTTCTGATTGGTAAATAAAGATGCTGACAGCCAATAGTGGGGAAGAAGAGACATAGGCGGGTTTTAGGGTTCCCAGACCTGGGTTGATGAGAGAGAACCATGAGAGGGAGAAGAAGGTGAAGAGGAAGAATAAGGTCACCATGGGTTAGGAGTCAAAAAAATATGGCTCTGAGGACTGGCCAGTTGGAGTTAAGAGTAGCCCAGATAAAACGTAGTTATAGTTTACAGTTATTGATAGGACATAGATTTTAAGAGCAGAGATGGTAGATATCTGCCCAGCTCTAGTGCTGATTAAGGCTTATTGTAAATATAAAGGTTGTATTTTATCCAGGAACTGAATGATCAAGGTGGGGTAGTAACCCTGGATTGGGATTAAACAAATTCTACAACATCAAAACCCCAACCAAACTAAACCAAAAGGGCCTGGAATCTGACTCAGTGATAGATTACATCCTGTAATATGTGAGGGCCTTGACTGATTTTCAACCCTGAAAAGGGTGGGAAAAGGCCTAGAAGATGCAGTAGAAGGGAGTTGAGAGCAGAGAAAGTACAAAGAACAACAGTTTCAAGATAGGAACTAGCCAGGTTTTGAGGAACAGCAAGAAAACCATTGGTGAGACAGGAGGCAGACAAACAAATACATATAGCTTTGGAGTCACCTATCTTAGAAGGTTTGGTTCTGAATTCTCTCAATTGATCTGATGTGTGATCAGGACAGATGCCTGCTTTTTTGATTTTTAATTTATCTGTAAATGAAAGCAGTAAAATGAAAGTTATTTTGAGAATAAAATAAGAAATCTAAAACATAATGCAGTCTGGTATATAACTTTATTAATTAAATCCATATTTATGCCATACCTACCATTATTGACAATATTCATTCTACTGTCATCAATTGTGTTGTTTAATTTTCTTTATTTTAAATTTTGTTTTAGTTAGCAAATTCAAAAAAATACTTATTTTTATTGTTTTTTAATTATGTATCTCTGTGTGTGGGTTTGTGCATGTGAGTCTGATGTTCAAGGAAGCCAGAAATGTCAGATCCCCCTGGAGCTGGGATTTCAGACAGTTGTGAGTGGAACTGAACCTGGGTCCTCTGCAAGAGTAGTAGGTGTTTTTAACCACCACATCATTGCTCCAGCCCTTAATGAGCCAATCTTATGTCCTTGTTTTGTGCCAGAACTGTACTAGCCACTCTCCCTGAACTTTCTTTAAGGTGTTATAATCAAGAAGTATTGTACTACAAAGAAAACAATTTATAAGTTGATGACTAGGTATAAAAATGAGAGCTTGGGATCCTGGTATCTGCAGCTCCTGATGTCATTTATTATGGAAAGGAACCTAATGAGCATTTCTGCCATCTTTGTCCATCATTGGATACTAGCTCTATTCAGACTCTTCCCAGCCAAGCCTCCTGCTGCTCCAAAGCTGCTCACCACAGGAAAATCAGATAGGAGCCAAGTCCCCTATCCTTATAAGACCATCTGCTTTCATCGCTGCAGATGCCGCCCTTAGCAATTGCAACCCAACACAACTGGAATGATTTATTCATCCTTAGGTAACATTTGTGCACCAGCCTTCTAGCAAAGTTGGGTGTCAGCTTTATACATAATGAAGCATCCAGCGCAGGTGGTGAGCTGTGCTGTAAAGGATGCTTCTGGCTTAGAAATGGCTGATGGACAAGTGGAGATAAATTGTTAGTCCTGAGATACAGCTAGAAGAAGCAAATGAACCTTGGCCATAAGAACTATATATCTAGTGGAGTCTTGATTTTCACATGCTTAAAATTATTAATATGACTGATTTTTTTTTGATAATTGGTACTGAAGGTCAAACTTAGAACCTTGTACATAATAAGAAAACACTGTGTTACTGACATATATCCCTATCTCGAGGGAGCTATGCGTCTATCTCTCCTTCCCTTCTCCCAACCTCCGCTGAGAGAGAGCCTTGCTTCATAGTCCAGACCAACCCTGAACGCACGGTGGTCCTTTGCCTAGGGTTTCCTTGTGCTGCAGTGACCCTCTGGAGGTGGAGTTGCAGATGACTGTAAACTCAGGTCCTCTACAGTAAGCACAGTCAGAGCAGCACCTTTAACTGCCCAGCCATCTGTCCAGCCGTGAACTGCTCTGATCTATAAAATGGGAATATTTAATACTTATTATAAATTGTATTGAAGTGAAATACATGAAAGCTGCTTAGGTAATTTTTAATAATCACTAACCAAATGCTGATTCAGTTCAGTTCAGCAGACAGTCATTAAACATCTATTTTGTACCAATTTAGTTTCTAGATTCTTTTACGTTGTCTTTTTATCATGTCACTTTATTGTTGTAGCTTCTTCTTCTTTTTTTTTTTAAAGAGATTTTATTTATTGTTATATTGTACACTGTAGCTGTCTTCAGACACCACAGAAGAGGGTGTCCGATCTCGTTACGGATGGTTGTGAGCCATCATGTGGTTGCTGGGATTTGAACTCAGGACCTTCAGAAGAGCAGTCAGTGCTCTTAACCGCTGAGCCATCTTTCCAGCCCCGTTGTAGCTTCTTCTTATACTGAGGATCTAACTAGTGTGGTAGTATTTTTCTTCCATGACAAAAATCATTCTATAGTCAGATCTCTAACCAGGAGTAGCTGTTACCAAAAACACAACAAAACAAAAACAAAACAATAACAACAACAACAACAACAACAAAAACTCAAAAAACAAATAGAAAACCCTAAAAACAAAACAAAACACCTTTCAGAAAAATCTAGAATATTAGTATGAACTTGTAATATCTAAGAATGAATGCAGTTTAGGGCTAGTCTGATTCTTTATTTTTTTTAATTGGTTCTTTGTAAATTTCATATCCTGCACCTTAGTCCCACTCATCTCCCTCATTCTCTGACCCATGCAACCTCCTCCCCAAAAGAAAAAAAAAAACCAAAACAAACCATAACATCTTTCTGTAGAAGTTGTGCTGTGTCACAAGTATACCCTTTTGTTCAACCATCTTGCAAAACTATTCATTGCAGTGAGTCATTGGTTTGGTTTGAGGCTTCTGGCTTCTGCTACACGATCAATACTGGATCATCACTGGGACTCCTCCTGGGTATTCTGTTGTTGCTGTCATGGAGATCCTGTAGCTTTGGTTCTGTAGAAGTGGCTCCTTCACCTGCTCCAGTAGTTCATAGATGGGGTGGATGTTGGGGTGGGCCAACTTGGAGCCCTGGATCTGGGCCTGGGGGGAGCTCAGTTAGCCTGCCTGTTCTCCTGTACGTCACTACAGGGCCAGCTCTCCTGCCCTCATGCCCTCTGAGGGCTGGTACCTTTCCAGTTATAGCACGTGGGGGAGCTGGGCTGGCATCTTGAGTGGGCAGCACAGTAAAGCTGGCCCTGGTGGTAGTGGAGGCAGTGAGCCAGCCCCAAGAGTGTGAGCATAGGAGAGCTGGCTAGTCTAATTCTTGGCCCTGCCCTCCTAGTAGGTGCTTTGGGAGTTTCTGTTTAGAGGCCAAATCTGTGACTGTAATCTTTTCACCTCAGAGAGGCTTGGATTGGTTTTCTTTCGAGTGTTTGCTCTTAGTGAATCGCTTCCCATTCACTGTAGGGTTTAGGCTCTTGAACAAGCCATCTGCCATTTTGAACCATTTTCTTTTTACCAGCAAGGACAGGCAGATAGTTCAGAGGAAAAATGAAAATTTTCAGAAGTTCTCCATGGTTTTATAATAAATAATGGAAAGGCTGCAGGAACATATTGCTCCTGCTTGTTGAAATTCATTTGTGATTTGTGCCCTTAGAAGGCAATAGTTTACCAGGTCCTCTGCTGGGCTGAATGAAGAGATACAGTTTTAGAATGGGAGTCTGTCGACATGCATTTTGACGATTTCAATTCTGGCTAAAATTGGCTGTAGCTCTGAAGAGCTTTTAGAATTTGATGTTGCAGTCCCCCCCCCCCATGCCTGCATCTATCAATCATCCAAGTATTTTTTCTATTCCTTCCTTCTCTCCCCTCTCCCCTTCTCTCACCCCCCCCCCAAGTCCACCAGGACGACATGGAACTCTCTAGTGTAGCTCAGACTGGTCTTGAACTGTAGTAATCTTCCTGTATCAGTCTCTCTAGTGTTGGGAATCATAGGTGAGAGCTACTTCATTCATCCTGTTCTTCATTTTACTGTTTGGTTCTTTTTCCTGGTTCCTAATCTGCTCTGTAAGTGATTGTATACACTTCAGCCAGTTGTGGTAAGTGGAAATTCAGTAATGGGTAAAGTCAGATGGTGGTGTGGAGAACTTACATAGTGGAATAGTGTTGAATCTCCAGATATGTGGCTTCAGATCTTAACAGAGCCTTATACTAGCTCTATGACTTTGAATCTTTGTTTATGTTCGTATATGTATATTCTTTTATATGGGGAAATTTGGAGACAGGATCTTGCTTTGTAGCCCAGGCTGGCCTTGAACTTAACAATCCTTCTGATTCAGTCTCCCAAGAATTGATATCATAAGTGAATGTCACCACACCTGGGTTGAGCCATAGTTCCATCTCTGAAAATGAGGCTGTGAATGTTACCATGCTTAAGGTTGTAGTGAGAATCAAATGAGAGTAAATAAGAAATTAGTACTAAGTCAGTTCTCATTAAATATTCTTCCCATCTCATTGAGAAGCCTCTGAGTAGAAGTCAGACATTTATGCAAGTGACTGTGCTTGTTTTATTTAGTTCTAAAGAGTAGCTGGAATTTACCATATCTACTGGGAATTGAGAGGTTAGAGTTATTGGATACATGTCTTCATTGAACCAAGATTGAGATTTTGATATGGCAATATAATACAATCTTTGCCTCTTAAAGGAGGCCAAAAGAGAGGAAAAGAAGGAACCAGAAAATAGAGGCTCCAACATATTGATTTCCTTGGGGGACTCAGAAGCTTAGTCTATTATTATATGGTGGGGAATATGGTAGCAAGCATGGTAGGTATGGTGTTGGAGTAGTAATTGAGAGCTCTATCCTGATCTCTAGGAGGGGAGACAGAGACACAGAGACAGACAAACAGACAGACAGACAGAGACAGACAGGGCCTTGTGTGAACTTTAAAAAACTTAAAACACACCCTCCAGTGACACTTCCTCCAAGGCCAGCACCTCCTAATTCTTCTAATCCTTTCAAATAGTGCTACTTCCTGGTCATTTGGCATTAAATATGTAAACAGTTCTTATTCAAACCACCACATTCCCCCAAAGATACATCATAATGAAAAAATGCATTCAGTCTAACTTCAAAAGTCCCCATAGTCTTTCATAGTCTTAACACTGTTTAAATGTCCAAACTTTCTTCTGAGACTCACGGAAGTTTCTAACTATTCTCCCCACCCCCATAAAATCAAAATGAAAATGCAAATCACATACTTTCAATATATAATGGCACAGGAGGAAGGGGAACATAGTAAGGAGATTATTGGCCCAAAGTAAGATCTAAAACTAGCAAGGCAAATTCTGCATTTTTTTTTTTTTTTTTTTGGTTTTTCGAGACAGGGTTTCTCTGTGTAGCTCTGGCTGTCCTGGAACTCACTCTGTAGACCAGGCTGGCCTCGAACTCAGAAATCCACCTGCCTCTGCCTCCCAAGTGCTGGGATTAAAGGCGTGCACCACCACCGCCCGGTATCAAATTCTGCATTTTTGTGTCTAATTTCAAAGGGCTCTTTGAATCTCCAACTCCTTTCAGCTTTGTTGTTTGAAACACACTTCTCTCTTTTGGGTTGATTCCACACCCAGACATCTCCAACATCATGGGGTCTCTAACACGATTCAGGCTTCGCCTTCACAGCTTCATATAATGGTCTCTCTGGGCTTCCATACAGGGATATCCTGACACATGTGTGGCTTTAGTGGCTTTCCTTAGCCAAGAAGGGAGATTTCTCAACTTCTTTCTTGTATTCTTGACTCCAGAGTCATAACCATGCAGCTTTAGCTTTCCTGCTTCATGGGGCTGGACCACGGCCCCTCCTTCAATAACATTTGCATCAGCTTTCTGTTGTTGGTTTCCTTTACTGCTTAAGCTTTCCTTTGATTCCTTTCACACAGTGGAAACTTAGCTGTTGGGGTCTTATCCTGAGGTCACTGTTCTCTTTATCTCCATTTAGCATCTGGCTTTTCTTTAGACTTTTCATCTCCTTGAGCACTGAACTTGGCTTGAACAGAACATTTCCTGGTGCTCCTTTTTTCCCTCAAATATATATTTTGTGTTTCTTTTTGTCCAGCTCCTTTGTTTTTCATTATACCTCTGCATTAGAGTGACCGCTAGTAACCATAGGACACAGTTAATATTAAGCTGTCTTTACGTCTTCTCTGCCAATGCCATTAATCAGAAATTCTTCAAATTATGTTAGCCTCACTAGACTTTTAGGACAAGGATAAAAAGCAGCCACAATTTTTGCCAAAATACCACAAGACTGGTCTCTAGGTTACTTACTAATAATACTCCCCCCTCTGAATCTTCTTAGGCAGTTCCCTAACACTTCAAGTTATCTTCAACACTGTCTCTCATGTTCCTACTAGAATGACTTCACCTAAAGCATCCAACTACTTTTCTAGTCCAAAGTCCCAGTGTCTTACATATCCTTCAACAAAATGCATGGTCAAGCTTGTCACAGCAATACACCAGTCCCTGGTACCATTTCCTGTCTGTCTTAGTCACTCTTCTATTGCTGTGAGGAGACATCATGACCATGGCAAGTCTTACAAAAGAAAGCATTTAATTGGGGGTTTGCTTACAGTTTCAGAGGCATAGTCCATTATCATCATGTTTGGGAACATGGTAGCAGGTATGGCAGGAATGGTGCTGGAGAAGTAGTTGAGAACTACATCCTGATCTATAGGCAGAAAGAGAGAGACAGAGGGAGACTGGGCCTGGTGTGGGTTTTTAAAACCTCCAAGCCTACCCCAAGTGATACACTTCCTTCTACAGTACCAATACTTCCTGATCCTTCTAATCCTTTCAGGTAATACTAATATCACTTCCTGGTCACTAGCTATTCAAATATATGAGCCTGTGGGGGCTCTTCTTATTCAAACCACCACAACCTCTAACAAATTATACCCCCATTTCTTCTTTTTCATGGACTTGGTACCTTGATAATAGAGGATAAAGTCATTGAGCAGGACATCTGAATTACACAAAGGGACTAAGTTTCATTTCAGGCAAGGTATCCTTTGGTGATAGGCTTGATTACCCTTTTGCACTTAAGGATTATGATTTCAGTGAAACATTTTGAGGTGACTGCTGAAGAAACTAGGCCAAAGCAGGTATTATTTGTGAAATTAACTATTAATGAGGCAATGAGAAAGTCAATTCTGCCCTTTTTGTGTCCTATAATTCTAAAAGAGGTTAATTACTGGAAGGCCCTGGAGCTATGTGTTCCCTTGTCTTGGAAAGAGCCCTGTTTTAGTGTAACGTGCTCTCTATGCAATGGCGTCAAGATACACAGCAGGTGATACCTGAATTTATTACTTGAGCCTTTTTGTGTTATATCCAAAGTCACAGACAGTTAGGTTTAAATAGTATTCTAGTTGTAACTTTAAGAAGCAAATATGCTGATGTGCTCCTCCTACTGTGATCCACACCTTCAGTATTACTGCTCAGATGTGCTCTAGGCTCTGCTGCTCTCCCCTCTGTCTGCTATGTTGCAGCCACATTCACTGTCTCTCAGTTTCTGAGTTCCTGTCAAGCTCTTTTCTGCTTTTGTTACTTTGTCTGTGTTGTTTTCCCTTAAAATGTTTGCTTGCTTTTCTTTCCTCTTCCCACTATAATTGTTCTACCATAATTGTTCTTTGTATAAATGCTGCTGCTTTGGACTGGCCTTCATGACTTGACAGTGTTTGAACAAATCTCATTACTTCCACATGAGCATTTGTTATAAAAGCTGCAGTGACAGGATCTGTACGTGTGTCTCACCTACACTTCTGCATTGTATAAAGTCTGTGAGGCCAGGGTTAATGGTTGAGTAGTGCATGATGTCATTCTCAGCGTCCGTCTGTGCTGCTGGCTGGTGTTATGTGGATCAGTGTGGGAAGGCCCAACTCACTGTGTGTGGTGCCCTGGCTGGGTTGGTGGTGCTTCAGGGATCCTCCTGTTTCTGCTGCCTTGGTTCTGGGGTTACTGTCATGTACCATCACATTTAGCTTTCCACATGGGTACTAAGGATTAGAACTCACGTCCTTTTGCTTGCACATTAGAACATTTTAGCCACCTCCAAGAGAAACCTTGTACCTATTAGCACTCACTCCCTTTCTTTTTTGGCCCACTCCATGTCATTGGCAGACACACACACACACACACACACACACACACACACACACACACACACTTTGTTTTTATTAAGTGAAAGTTGCCTGTCTGAATGGGAAAGTTATTGAATCTTCTTGTGCTTTAGTTGGAAAGGTGGTAATACTTATCAGATGGTTGAATGTGGTGTAATGTCGGAAGAGAAAAACTGTTAAGGGGTCTAAAGTCTGGTGTGGTGGCGCATGTCTGTAATCCTGGCACTCTGGAGGCTGAGGCAGGAAGATGAGTGGGTAAAATCAAAGCCAGCCTAGGCTAAAGATTGAGCTCTTCAATCAAAACAATATTATTATTTATAAAAATATAATTATTATTATTTACAAAGAAAGGCTTACAGTTGTGTCTAACAATTGTAAATAATAAGTGTCTGAGGGATCTCAATATGAACTAAAAATGTTGTTCTTTAGCTGTTAATAGTCTTCTGGTAGAGATAGACATTTAGATTATGAAAATAGACTGGAAAAATGAGCTTATACTCATCTATATCTAGTACTTTATATATGTAATAGAGAGTTTTATATTATTTATTTTCAGGCTAATGCTGTAAAATGTGTTTGTGTGTGTGTGTGTGTGTGTTCATGCATGTACATGTAAATGTTCACATGTGATGTGGGCATAAATGTGCATCCAGGTTCGTGTGCGTGTTTTGCATGTGCCTGTAAATGCCAGAGATTGATGTTGGGTGTCTTCGTGTTACTCTTCACCTTATATGTTGAGGCAGAGTTGCCTCCCTTGAACCCAGAGCTTGCCAGTTTGTCGTGTCCACCTAGCTGGCCAGCTTGCTCCACCTCCTTTTTTTTTGGTTTTTTGAGACAGGGTTTCTCTGTGTAGCCCTGGCTGTCCTGGAACTCACTCTGTAGACCAGGTTGGCCTCGAACTCAGAAATCCATGGAACCTTCTATCTCTTCCTCCTTAGCTCTGGAATTCCAGGAGGGTTTTAACACCTACTTGATATTCACATGGACATTAGGGATCTTTGGTCCTCACACTTGTACAGCAAGTGCTTTATACATTGAGTCATCTTCCCAGCCTAAAATGGATTCTTAACCACATTATTATACACGAAGAAACTAAGGCTCAGAGATGCTAAATGTCTTGTTTAGAGTTACATGTGATAAGAAGGTGATTTGAGCCGGGCGGTGGTGGCGCACGCCTTTAATCCCAGCACTTGGGAGGCAGAGGCAGGCGGATTTCTGAGTTCGAGGCCAGCCTGGTCTACAGAGTGAGTTCCAGGACATCCAGGGCTACACAGAGAAACCCTGTCTCGAAAAACCAAAAAAAAAAAAAAAAAAGGTGATTTGAAATTTGGTCCCAAATCTCAAACAGCAAAACTTTATTCTGATGTTTGCAAACTCTGATTTTGGTTAAAAGACCTTTAGATTTATTACATATTTTAAATATTCATCTGTCCTGGATCTTATTCTTTTTATTGCCTTAGTCAAGGGGGGGAAAATGAAGCCAGTTCCTGGTATCGTGCCACATGCCTATAATCTCTGTTATTAGGAGATGGAGGCAGGAGAATCATCACTTCAGGGGATTATAGGTATATGCCACAGTACCAGGAATTAGCCCAGAAAAAGAGAGCTACCAGCCAGGAGACTGGTGACATAGACAGTGGACAAAAAACATCTTAGGCCTTCTCTGTCCCTAGGTTTTTGTGTTCTGCTCTTGTTTCTGAGATAGGGTCTCAGTGTGTAGTTCCTATAGGCCTGAAAACCACTATATAGCCCAGGGAGGGATTTACTTAACTAAGAAGGGTTTTCTACTTACAAAGTGGCTTTTAGTTACTTTTCCTGTTGTGATAAAATATTTGGCAAGCAGCTTGAGGGAGGAAAAAATTATTTACTCATTTATTGTATTTATCTTATCCGTTGTGGCCAGGAAAGCATGGTGGTGGAGTAGCCCTGGGGCCCCACGGCAACAGGATTGTGAGGCAGTGCTGTTCACATGGCCCTAACAGGAAGCAGAACATGCAGTCTGGAACTGGAGGTGGAGATCACCGTGGAAGACCTGGTCCTTGTGACATACTCTCTAGGCATGTCCTTTCTTTTGAAAGTTCCGCAGGCTTCACAATAATACTGCATGCTGGGACTGAATGTTCAGAGCATTAGTCTGTGAGGGAAAGTAGCATAAATGTGGGTGTTCTTAACCATTTCCAGGTATTTGTACACAAAAATGATAAGGTTTTTCACAGATTTCCTTCATACACACTTAATAAATACTCAAATAGCCTGCTCCTGAGGTCTGATCATAGCTCTCTCCTCTTTGATTTGTCTGTGATCATGAATCAACTTCTTTCTCACTAAAGTACCTTATTCCTATATTTACAATAATACTAATGTTGGATGGATTATTCAAGGGCCTTCTGTTTCTGTATATGGGGCATAGGTAAGCCTTTTTGGATACTTGTATATACATTGATTATAATATACTAAGACAGTTATCAGTGCAGTGGCTGCATAAATAGCTTATTTGCATATGAAGCAGTTCCCATTGATAATATGGCTTTTTTGGTATTTTCATTCTATTTTCTATAGACTTCATGTTTTGTTTTTGTTTTGAGCAGTTTCTCTGTGTAGCCCTGGCCAACCTGGAACTTGCTTTGTAGACCAGGCTTGAACTCCCAAAAGTCTGCCTGCCTCTGCCTTCCAAGTGCTGGTATTAAAGGCATGCACATCCAAGCCAGGCCATTTGTAAAAGTAAGCTCTATTCTCCTGTAAGAAATTGTCATCTCCAAAGCTTGTTGCCCCGTTTGCTAACCTTGGCCTAGTCCTAGAAGTTTCTAGCCTCCATACATTCTTATCTAGGTCTAGAATGTTTTCAGCTTCTGAGATGTATTGCTGAATAAGCCCACCCTTTCTAGTTCTTTCTGAACTCTTGCTGGCTAGTCAACTCAGCTGATAAGGTTCAAAACTCCTCTCCATGGTGACTGATTCAGTCTGGCTTCTCTTGGCCTCTCCTCAATTGCTCTGTTTGGCCTCAAACTAACTCTGGCAATCTGTTCTAATCTGTTCATTCTCTGGCTCATTCTGTCTTCAACTTTAATCTAGTCTGTCTCTCTCTCTCTCTCTCTCTCTCTCTCTCTCTCTCTCTCTCTCTCTCTCTCTCCCTCCCTCCCTCCCTCCCTCCCTCCCTCCCTCCCTCCCTCTCTGCAACTTTTCTCTGTGTAACTGTCCCAGTAAAACTGCCTCCTCTCTCCCTCTGCACTGCCCCTCAAGTAGCTTCTCTTTCCTCTCCTTGTGAGAGTTGGGAATATCCTATTCTGTCAGATCTTTCTCTGTTTCATCACTTTGCCTGAGTTAGACATCACATTCAAACATGGGTGTTTTCTTCTACAAATTAACTTTACCTTCAATGTTTGGGATTAAAGATGTGTACTAAGGGTATGTCTATATTCCAGCCAGAGGGTTTAAAGGTGTGTGCTAAGGCTGAGCCGCACCACAACTAAAAACAGTCTTCTCCAGTAGCAGTACGATCTCAGGGTTCATAGAGTGATCATATGTCCTGCAACACCGCTTTTTGTTTTGTTTTGTTTTAAACACAGGATCTTAGAGTGGCATGGAGCTTACTATGTAACCAAAGCTATCCTTAAAATCACTACAATCCTGCCCTAGCCTTTTAAGTGCTACATTATAGACATGTACCATTGCACATGGATTTCAGTGTAATTTGAAGAAAATAAAAAAGAATTTTAGATTCAGGTTTTGTTGTTACTTGGAACAAAGTTCTGAAATGTTTATACATTTAGTGATCTTAGAACTTGATCTATAGCAAAATGTTCATGGGCTTGGCAGTTAATGTGTTTGTTTTCCCAGTGTCTAGCTAGTTTCTGTTATTATTTACTCAGTCTCTCCTGAGTGACTGAGGTTAGTGCCTGAGTGAGAAGGTGTACGATACAGTTTCATTATTATAGCAATGTGCTATGGAAGGGGATCATTAAAGATTAGCTAGTCCAGCTGCTTCTAACTCAGGGGATCAGGGCCTGGGAGACTGTGATGAGTTTTCCAGCAAGGCAGCATTATGAAGTTGTGGTAGAGTGCCTGTTTTTTGTTAGCACAGCCAAACAGATATGCGGAGTTGTTGTTGGCTGGCTGGTTGGGTCTCTCTCTCTCTCTCTCTCTCTCTCTCTCTCTCTCTCTCTCTTTCTCTCTTTCTAGTAGTGTCTTACTATATATCTCTGTCCAACTTTGAACTTGCTAAGTATACCAGGTTGGCCTCAAATTCACAGAGATCTACCTGTCTCTGGTTCCTGAGGGCTGGAGTTAAAGACATGTGTCACTACATCTGTATACAGGGGAAATGTTTTTAAAAGTATTTCCAATCATTGACTTATTTAAATATAAGTGAAGATATGGAATGTCCTGGTTAGTTTTATGTCAGCTTGACATAAGCTGGAGTCATCAAAAGAGGGCCTTAATTGAAAAACTGTCTCTATAAGATTGGGCTGTTGGGGAAGGACTGGGAGAGAGGAGGAAGGGACAACTGCAGTTGGGATGTAATGTTAAAAAAAAAAAAGATTGGGTTGTAGGCAGGCCTATGGGGCATTTTCTTAATTAATTTTTGATGTGTGAGGGCCCAGCCCGTTGCAGGTGAGATCACCTTTAGACACGTGGTCCTGTGTTCTATAAAAAAGCAGGTTGAGCCATCCATGAAAAGCAAGCCAGTAAGCATCACTCCTCCATGGTCTGTGGATCAGCTTCTGCCTCCAGGTTCCTGTTTGAGTTCCTGTCCTGTCTTCCTTTGATGATGAACAGAGATATGGAACTGTAAAGCAAATAAATACTGTCCTTCCCAACTTGATTCTGGTCATGGTGTTTCATCATAGCAATAATAACCTAAATTAAGACATGGAAGTTTTGTTTTTTTCTTTTTCCTTATTCTATAGATCCTATGTACTAACATTAATCACAATAGTTTCAGTACATAGAAGCAAACTTTTGATCATAGTTGCCCCAGAGTGCACTTCTAGCAGAGCGTTTCTCCTCAAAGGCCTAGTTGGAAGCCGTGGCCTTCATGTATGATGTATAATTTATTTATCTTTCCTGGTGTTTGAGGCTTGTTGACTTTGATAAATATCTGTGTTCTGGGCTTAACCTGTGCAGGCCTTGGGGTAGAGCTACTTAGTGAGTGGAGAGTAACAGTACACGTGAAAGTCGGCAGATAGGCTAATGACCTGTACGTCGTATTAATTCAGTTAACCCATTAACCCAGCTTGTATTAAGTGATCTCAGTGTTAGGAAGAGAAGCTTGTGTGAAAAGAAACTCTCAGTTTTTTAATGCAGGGAGGACTTGCTATAAAACAGGATCCCATAATGGAGAAAAAAAAATGGACTCTGACAAGCCTGGGTCTTACTCTAAGATCAGTCAAATTTTTTTAAAAATTTCATTTTTTTAAAATGTGTATGGGTGTTTTGCCTACATATATTTCTGTGAACCACATGTCTGCCTGGTACCTACAGAAGACAGAGAGGGCATCAGACCACTGTGACTGGAGTTACAGCTAGCATGTGGGTACTGGGAATTGAACCCTGATGCTCTGGAAGAAAAGCCAGTGCTTTTACCTACTGAACCATCTCTCCTGTACCTCAGTCAGCTATCATTATAGCAGTGTAATCTTAGACATTTCTCTTAATCTGAACCTCAGTTCTCCTGACTATACAATGTGTTGGTAAGGACAACTACCTAATAAGGGTGCTTAAAGAGGTACTCTTATGCCAGTTGTGGTAGCTCATGTCTTTCTTTAATCCTAGTGTAGGAAGGCAGAAGCAAGTAGATCACTGAGTTTTAGGTCAGTCTGGTCTTTAGAATGAGATCCTGTCTCAAAACAAACAAAGAAGATGTGATTACTGCCAGGCATGATAATGAGCTATGATCTTTTATAGAAGAAGAAACTGAGGCATGGGATTGATGTTTTATTACTGCAGTGAAACATCTGAGACTGACTGACTTATGAAGATAAGAAAATTAGATGGTTATCGGAAGAGCTAAAATGTGAACCTGAGCTTTCTGACTCCAGACTCATTGCTCTTCCTTCAGTATCACAGTAGTCTGCTTCATTAGAACATAAGCTGCTTCTCTTTCCCCCTGCAATTTTTTTTTTAAACAAAATTTTTTTAAAAAATGCCTTGATCCTGGTATCTTTTCACAGCAATGGAAACCCTAACTAAGATAGTCTGCAAGTATTTTATTGGGTACTTTCCCCCTGCAATTTTTAAAATTCAAAACTTTGCATAAAAAAATTCACACACAGTGGTAGCGTACATCTTTAATCCTAGCACCTGGGAGGCAGAAGCAGGTGGATCTCTGAGTTTGAGGCCAGCCTGGTCTACAGAGTGAGTTTCAGGACAGCCAGGACCACACAGAGAAACCTTGCCTTAAAAAACCTTTAAAAAAAATAGCAATTCAGAAAAGACACTTCTTCACATTGGATTTCATACGTTTCCTATTGAATATATTTTAATACTCTATCCACCACCAAGATAAGCTTCTAAGTTCAATGATATTTGTTTTGCCCAGTACTGTTTCCCCAGTGCTTGAAATAGTGCATTCCTGGCCTATCTTAAGTAATAAATATTTGTTAAGGGAATGACCATACATATGTAACATGTGAGAAAAAGGTTACATGAACCTTTCGTTTTTTATTATTTTTCTTTTTCTTGTAGGAACCTAACTAGTGCACTAGTAGTGTAGTGCTCTTCAGTACAGCTGTCAGTAGTTATATTTCAAATACTTAGTAACTACAGGTAGCAAATAGCTCTTCTGTTGGACAGCATAGATGCAGGGTATCTCTATCTTAGCAAATGCTTTTCTACTGTCTCCTGGGGTTGCCAGCCAGAGGACAAACTGAATGACGCCTAAAGAGTAGAACATGGTAAGAAAGGAGAGCTAGATCAGGTCATGCAGAGTACCAAAATAAGTTTGGACTCTATTCTTTAGAGCCAGTGGGTTTAGTTATCAGAAAGAGTTTGCCTTTTTAAATTCTGATTCCAAGATCTGGGCATAGGGGCACATGATCACAATCTCAGTATTTAAAAGTCAGAAACAAGAGGGCAAGAGGGTATCAGGCTCATAGACATTATATCCTATAAGAGTTTTTTTTTTTTTAAAGATTTATTTGTTTATGTTCTCCCTGCTTATACACCTGCAGGCCAGATCTCAATATGGATGGTTATGAGCCACTATGTGGTTGCTGGGAATTGAACTTGGGACCTCTGTAAGAACAACAGTGTTCTTAACCTCTGAGCCATCTCTCCAGCCCAAGTATTTTTTTTGAAGGTTTATTTTATGTATATGAATGTTCTGCCTACATGTATGCAAGTGTACCACATGCATGTTCCTGAAGAAGTCAGAAGAGGGAGTTGGATCCTCTTGAAATTGGAATTATGGGTGGTTATAAGTATTTGTGGGCATTGGGAACCAAACCTGTGTCCTCTGAAAAGATTATCAAGTGCTTTTAACTGCTGAGCCATCTCTCCAACTCTGTTTCCCCCACCTTTTAAGACTGAATAATATTTCTCTCTGTGAAGGCACATGCACATGGGTATATACCTCATGTTTTAAAACCTTTTAAGATTATTTTTAGTTGTGTGTGTGTGTGTCTATGTCTGTGCATGTATGTGCTTGTATCGGTGCCCATGAAAGCCATAGGCATTGGGTTCTCCTGGAGCTGAAGTTATAAATGGTTGTGAACTACCCAGTGTGGGTACTTATAACGAAACTGGGATCCTCTGCAATGCCAGTGTATGCTTTTAACCTCAGAGTCATCTACACAACCTTCTTAAATTTTATTACTATTCATTATTTGGGTGTATGTGTATTGTGTATGTAATGTATATATGTGAGTGTGGGCTTATGCATGTCATACCACACATGGGAAAAATCAGAGGCAGCTTTCAGCAGTTGATGGGCTCTTTCCACCATGGGTTCATGGGTCACCAGACGTGTGTGGCAGGCTGAGCCGTCCTGCCTGCCTTTGTGTTTCTTTTTACATATTTCATTTTATTTTATATGGATATGTTTGTTTTTTGAGAGGGTCTTTCCGTGTAGCTAGGCTGATGTAGATTCAGCATATATTCCGGACCATCCCTAAGCTGACAGTTTTGTCTTAGCCTTTCAAGTCCTGGGATTACAGGATTGCACTGCCATGCCTGGCCTACGCTACCTTTTCTTTATCTCTCCAGCAGTGGGCATTTAGATTGTTTCTACCTCTTAGCTACCATGGATGTTGTTGCTACAATGAACGCAGGTGTATGAATATCTCCTCAAGCTTGGCACAGTGACACATATCTTTAATCTCAGTATGTAAGAAGCAGAAACAAATGGATCTCTGTGAGTTTGAAGCCAGCCTGTCTGCAACTCTAATACATGCCAGCTAGCTACATAGTGAGAAACTGTCTCATAAACAAAGAAATTACCTCTTAAGGATTCAGTTTCCAATTATTTTGGAAATACCCCAATGTAGGAATGCTGGCTTAAATAGTAATTATACTTAAATTTTTTTCTTTCCTTCCTTCCTTCCTACTTACCTACCTATCTACAGGACTTTATTGTGTAACATGCTGGCTTTAATTTCTCAATATTTTCATGAGAGACAGCAGATTTCACCTAGAGTAAGGCAGTGAAGGGGACATGGACAAAAGTGGTTGAAGTTAAGGGGCTCCAGTGGAAATGATTGTAGACAGTGGATGGAGAGACAAGGAAGCAGTCGGTGCAGGCAGTGTATAGAAGCACACCAGATCAAAGTCTGAGAGACCAGGTGTGGCATTAGGGAGGACAGGGAGACAGCAGATCCCTATCAAAGAGAGGGGACATTTTTCCTGACCTGATTTGATCATTCACACTTTTATTTACATGGCTCTTGCTGATTAATTACCAATGGGTCATCTGTTTGAATAATAATGCTAGAAAATGCTAAAAACTCTCCTACTTTGAAATAGGAAATGTTTGTGGATGTATTTATACATGACACCCAGGAAGATGCAGATGTTTTATCTTTAAAGAAAATGTATTTTTTAGATATCAGTCTTTATTCAAATATTAATACCACATTGTCTTTTTTATTTAGGGCCATCTTGCTTCCTAATGAGCATGTAATTTATTTTCATAATGGAGGGCATTCCATCTAAATGATCTGTTTACATTTACATTTGCTAACTCACTTTGGAATTCTCAAGGACACTAGGAGGGACAAAATCCTGAGTGAAAGTTAATGAATAATGGTCAACCTTATAACTTGCAATCATCTTTACCAGAAAATAGAAGTCTAACAAATAGGTATTAACAAACCACATCAACAACAACAAATACAGCATCTTGGCTAGGTGTGTTGGCATGCTTCGGTAACTCTAGGTGGTTGAGGCAGGGGGATAGTGAGTTTGAGGTCATTTTAGGTTACATAGCAAGGCCTCAATGAATAAAATAAAATGTGTGAAATTGTAACTTGTATATATTTTATTATGAAACTCCACAAACAAACATAAAACAAGCAAAACCTTTTAGTGTTTTGAGTAGTTTAGTGCTACTAAACTTCTATCAGCTTTATTCACGTTATATTATTTAAAAATCAGCCATGTTGCCCCAACACCTACACTTGTGTAATAGGTAGGTTAAAAAGATCTTGTTAGGTCAGGGACAGTGGTATGCGTATAGACCAGCATGGCCTGAACCTCCATGGCCATACATGTGGAGGTTCAGAAGACGGTACCTTGAAGAATAGACTCTTTTATGAAGCTGTGGAGTTCCTCCAGCAGAGATCTCCCTTTTTTAGCTCTCAGGGGCAAAATAGAGATCTTTACTGTTGGCTTGTTCACGAGGTCTGATTTCACTCTAAACTATCAGCAGACCATCCTAGAAAAACTGAACATTTTGCTGGTGAGATGGCTCAGCAGGTAAAGTGCTTACTGAAAATGTCTAGTGGCCCAAGTTTAATGTAAAGGTGAAAGGAGAGAACCAACTCCACAAATGCTCCAGATCTTCAGATGTACACTGTGACTTGTGTTCTTTTATTACCCTCCCACCAAACACTTAATTTTTAAATTCGAAGAAACTTTACACCATCTTTAGTTTTATAGCTACATTTTATATTTTTTTAAAGGGAATTAACCTTTAAAATGTGCTTATTCTGGACCAAGGAGATGGCTCTTTGGATAAAATGCTTTTTAATGCAAACATGAGTCTTGTACCCATGTTATAAAGCTCGACCATCATGGCGGCCACCTATAATCCCAGCACTGGGGAAGCAGAGATAGGCAATCCTGGGACAAGGTGGCTGACTAAACTAGCTGGAATTGGCAAACTCCAGGTTCAGAGAGAGAGATCATAGCTCAGTAAATAAATTGGAGAATGATCTCAGAAGGCACCCATTGTCAATGTTGGGCCTCCACTTGCATACACATAGATATGTGCTCTACATGAACACACAGGCAGGCACGTTATATTTGCATGCACATGCCTAGAGCAAACTGCCTAAGCTAGCCAGGTAGCCAGGTGTGGTAGCACAGTCCTACCATCAGCTCTGGGGAGGCCAAGGGAGGAAAATACTGAATTTTTGAGGCGTAGGCTATATAGTGAGATCTGATCACAACTAAGCAAATATTAAGGTCCTATTATAAACAAATAAGTATGATAAGCTGGTGTGGCGGCGGCATGAAATCTTACTTAGGAGACAAAGGCAGGAGAATCATGAATTTGAGTCCAGGCAGGATAACATGAGGAGACCCTGTCTAACAGAATACGTAACAGGATCTAAAATGAATAGACTAGCATGAAGGGAAAACAGAGATGTCATAGTAAATGAAGCCAGGGTAAATTTAGCCCCAGTTCTGATTCTTAGTAAGGATTAGAAGCAAATTCAACTCTGAGTTTCCTAGTGACTTAGAGCAAGACTTGGTTCAGGGTTCAGATGTGTTCCTCATTCATTTTCTGTTCATTCAATTGATAGTTTATGCATACATCTAAGATGCAAAACAGCATAAATGTACCTGGATTTCACTGTGCAGCACTTTAAATAAGCTCTTTCTTGTTGTTTTAAGATATCTGCAAAAAGATCATTGTTAACTCTGTACTTGCCTTACAAACTCAAAATGTTGAACTTTGGAAGCTTTTCTTGATCCTTCCACTAAGGAAAATGACATCTCTGAGTTTCAAGGACTATGCTGTATTACAGAAACTATATTATGTTAAAATTATAGTAAATCTTTTACACATGTTTCCCCAATAAAAGATGAACTCTCTTAAACAAGAGAGTTGGCACACAGTAAAACTGAAGTGCTTCTGTGCCATTCAATCTTTTGGGGACGTATTTATTTATTTACTTACTTAATATGTGAATTTGCACACTATAATGTATGTGTAAAGGTCAGAGAACAACTTTCAGAAATTGGTTTTCTCCTTATACCATATGGGTTTCTGGGATCAAATTCAGCTTCTCAGGTTTGACAGCAGTGCTTTTACCTGCTGAGGCTGATTTGTCTTAATGAATAATTAATTCTGGGTTTAGAGAGGCTCTCTATAAAACTTGTTCATTCTTTTTAAAAACCTATAACCTTGAGAAGACATTTTGTATCCTTTGCAAAAGCATTTGCTAGATAAACAATTAGTTGCCTGTGGTGTGTCTCCCCCACCCAGCAGGGTCGGGGGAGAGGGAGATACATATGCCCAAGCCTGTGTGTGGGGTCAGGAGGTTTCAGGTCTACCCGTCTATCACTGTCCCCTTCGTTCATTTGAGACAGGGTTTCTCGATGAACCTGGAATGAGCCTGGTGGCCAGCAAGCCCTGGCAATCCCTCTGCTTCTGTGCTTGCCCGTGACTGTCGTGTTGGGTTTGTAGATGCGTGTGTGGCCATGCCCAGCTTTGTAGGGTCAGGCTTGGGTCCTCATGCTTGGATCTTTGCATCTTTGCAGCCCCTTGTTCTGTTTGGATGAGCCAAAAAGCCATTTCCTTAGTTATTTTAATGGGCTAAGTGATGTGGTAGTTGGAATTTGACATTTTGTATATGAGCATCGCCTTTATAGGCAGGCATAAAAGTCAGTTGTTGAACTTTAGTATGAAAAGATCTTCCTGTTAACTGTAAAAGCCGTTCCCATATTGAGATCTTTTTGTCAGATCTGTAGAATTCACAATTCTCTATTTCATCTTTAAATTAAAGTATTTTCTAATGAAATATGGTGTACAGAATTTTAAAATACAGAAATCTAATATGTAGTCTGATTACATTTGATAAGACAGTAGAGACAGATATCCACTATAAAATCTGGGCTTCTTTGTAAAACATACTGGTAGAATTAAGGAAAAATCTCCTGGAACTGTTTTCTTCAATTTAGTAAGAGAATGGCTAATGTCTAAAATGAAATTGAAGCCATGTGTGATGTCACACTCTAGCTCTTGGGAGGAGGCAGAGGTAGGTAGATCTCTGAGTTTAAGGCCAACCTGGTTTACATATTGAGTTCCAGGACTATATAGCGATACCCTGCCTCTAAATAAACAAATAAATAAAATAATGTTGGACCATTAAATTTGAATAAAATGTTTCTTTTATTCACTTTATTCATTTATCCACCCAACAAATATGTTTTTATGCCAGGCTTTTTTTCTGAGGATTTAGTAGTAAATATAAAACATAAAGTTTCTTGATCTCCATGTGTGAAGGGTCACAGGGAGAAGAGAATCAGGCTAACAGCTTCAGTGAGTTCAGAGCTGTTCAGAGAGCTCTGGGATCTAATGTCATGTAGCTAGGCTGAGTCTGGCCTTTCAGATCTAAGAACCAAGTAGACACAACTGAGAAATGGGGATATGAGTGTTACTATCTTTGCCATGATTTCCTTCAGATTCTGGCCATTGCAGAACTACTCATTATTCTCTGAATGTCTGGCTTTCTTGTGTAATTTTACAAATGATCTTTCCTTTTCCTATTCTCTATGGGGAATTCCTGTCACTCATCAGAACACAGATCAATGATCCATTCTTTTGAGACTTTTCTCTCTTCTTATTAATTAGAATTAGGTTTAGCTACATAAAACAGAAATTTTGGGGTGGGGGTGGGGGGCTGTTGATAGTGTACGATTTGGAGCCAGCTAGATGGTTTAAGGGTGACGGTGCTTGCTGTCAATCCTGACAACTTGAGTGCCATCCTCAGATCTCACACAACAGAAAGACCGACTCCCACCAGTCATTCTCTGACCTCCACATACATACATGCACCCAGAACTCCACAGCAAGTAAACAGATGAATGAAGAATAAATAAATGTAAAAAAACACCCAGGATTTGGGCCAGTGAGATGGCTCAGGATCTATCCACATGGTGGAAGGAAAGACCTGACTCTTGTAGTTTTCCTCTAACTTTCACATTTAGGTTGTGGCATGAGCTCCTCCCCTCTACAAATAAAATGTAATTTAAAAATTTTAAGTATAGTGGTTTTGTTTGTTTGTTTTTGTTTTGTTATTTGGTCATGCATAAGAAGACAGAAGTGTGTGGTTCAGGACTAAAATGGTTGTACCATGAAATCAAAGCTACTTCTGCCATCTTTGGCTTAAGTAGTTTATTCTCAAGGTCAAGGAAAAGAAGGCTGCTAAATTCCAATCATCATGTCCTCATTCTAGGCAGCAGGAAAGAGTCTAGGGAGAAGAGGGCAGAAAAGAAGGATCTGTCTTAAGCTGATGCTATTCCGTTTAGCAGCCTTGCCAGAAGGACTACAGAGCATTTCAGTTGCATTCCATCAAGCAGAACCTAATCAGTTCTGCTTGATCCATCTGATTGTTTGATATAAATGGCTCAGTCTCGGGTATTCTGTTATAGTAGCAAAATATCAACAAAGATAAGTGTCAACAGGAAAAGTGAAACCGGCTGAGAGAACAGAATTACAGCCTGTGGAGATGCTGTTATAGATGTGATGGTTGAAGATGGCATTCCTGATAAGGTGACATTTGAGTAGAGAACTCAGCATAAAAAAGTGCATTCATTTGCATGTCCTGGGTGTTTGAGGAAGGTGATGGTTTGAATTTTGATGTACAAAGGCCAAACCTAGCCGGGCAGTGGTGGCGCACGCCTTTAATCCCAGCACTTGGGAGGCAGAGGCAGGAGGATTTCTGAGTTCGAGGCCAGCCTGGTCTACAAAGTGAGTTCCAGGACAGCCAGGGCTACACAGAGAAACCCTGTCTCAAAAAACCAAAAAAAAAAAAAAAAAAAAAAAACCAAAAAAACAAAGGCCAAACCTGCCATGACACTCATAGGACAAAATTTTGTGGAGAGAAATGGCATACATATCTACTCACCCCAAATGAGGAATTCATGACAGGCCAAATTAGCGATTGCACCAGAATTGAAGTTGGTAAATCACTGAGTTTATTGTTTCCCCCAGGATGGGATTAGACTCAGGGCCTTGCATGTGTTAGGTGAATACTGGCAGTGAGTTATATTTCATCTCCTTTTGATTATCTAAACCCCGCCCCCACCCCTGCCTTGACAGGATTTCTCTGTGTAGCCCTAGATGTCCTAGGACTTATCCAATACTACTTGCAGTAGTATATATAGGTGAGGGGATACTGACAGCAGGGAGAGTCAAAGAAGGTTTTATCACTAAAAAGGCCAGCCCACACCTGTAACAACTCAGGAAAGCTGTGTCCCTGGAATTCTTTGCACAACTTGCAGCAAACTCTAAGAGATAACTTTCTGCAGCCTGGTTAGTCATTCTCCTCCCCAAGCATCTTAATTCTTCTTTAACTCTTGAGAAGAGCTCTTTTCAATTTTGCAAATTTCTGCTTTCACAGACAGGCAGTTTGTTTACCTCCTTAGTCCCATGAACCTCTCTGTTCTTCGCTTTCAGTTTGGAAGCTACTACTGTATAACACATACCCAGTGTATGCAGTGCTCAGGGCTTCCTCATGCTAGACATTCTACCAACTGAGTCATATTCCTGCTCTACTATCTTTCTTTGTTTAGTTCATCCAGACTGTTTGGTGTGACCTCTCAGTGTGATTTTGATTTGCATATTTTCTTGTTTATTTGCTTTTGTAAATCTTAGCAGAGCTAGATTTTCTACTCACTTGAAAGCTTAGGCTGTCTTAGGCTGGAGAGCTATCTCAGTAGTTAGAGCACTTTGTTGCTCTTGCATAGGACCCAGGTAGGTTGCATTCCCAGCACCCACAAGATGGCTTACAACACCCTTAACTCCAGTCCAGGAGATCTGATGTCTTCTGACTTCTGCAGATACCAAGCATGCAGGTGGTGCACATATATACACATTCAGCTAAAATATTACTACACATAAGATAGATAAATTTAAAAATTAGGTTGTTTTTGTACCATTGAGCTGTATAAATTTTTCACACATTCTAAATGCAAATCCCGAATTAGACCTGTAATTTAAAAAAACAGATGTGGTGATGCACACCGGATATTCTAACATTTGGGCTGTAGAGGCAGGAGGATCAGAAATTCAAATTATCTACACAGGTTCTTTGAGTCCAGCCAAGCTGGGATACATGAGGCCCTGTTTCAAAGAAAAAAAGCAAGTATATAATTTGAAAATATTCTTTCATTCTATAACTTGTCTTTTTGCTTTTCCTGATGGTGCTCTTGTTTAGTTTGTGGTACAGAGATTGAACCTTAGGTATCAAGCAAGGCAGGCAAGTATTCTACCACTGAGCTATATCCCAGCCCTCTTTTTTTACTTTGAGACTTAGTCTTTCATTACGTTTCCAGAGCTGGCCTTGAACTTGCTCTGTAGTCCAGACTGGCTTGTGATCCTACCACCTCAGCTTCCCAAGTACCTGAGAGTATAGTCCTGTACCAGTAGACCTAGCTTTTATGTTGTTTGGAATAGAGTCATACTATATGTAGCCCAATCTAGCCTGGAACTCTAGATCCTCTTTCCTAAGTTTTTTGAGTTATTGGGATTACAGGGGTTTGCCACCACACTGGCTGGTAGTTTCCCTTTGATGATGATGATGATGATGATAAAATTGTTTACTTAAATCCAATTTATTTTCTTTGGCTTGTTTGTTTATTTTATGTTTTCAGTAACTTATCTGGGAAGTTATTGCCAATCCAAGGTTATGAAGGTGATTCCTCCATTTTCACTTCTAAGGGATTTATATTTTTAGCTTTTAAGTCTTTGGTTCTTTTGGGTGTTATTCAAAACTCTTCCTTCTACTTGCTTTATGGTCTTACGTGGTTCATTTGCCCTTTTTTAGATTAATTTTTCATTTGTTAAGTGGAGACTGTTCATTTCGCTAAATGTGGTTACTTTAAACTCTTGAAATCTTTTACCTATATGAAATGATACAGGTGATATAGGGGGAGATACTTAGATGTATAAAGAACTTTTCAAGTATGGTTGAATGCTACTTTTGTAAAATATATACATACAAATATATTTTCTGGATAAAATACTGTTCTGAACAGATGGCAACATGTAGCTATTAAATAAAACTAAAACTCCTGGGGCTAGAGCGATGGCTCAGTGGTTAAGAGCACTTCTCAGCAGTCCTGAGTTTAATTCCCAGCAGCCACATGGTGGCTCACAGCCATCTATACTGGTATCTGATGCCCTCTTCTGTTTGTTTGTTTGTTTTTGTTTTTTTGTTTTTGTTTTTTTGTTTTTGTTTTTCGAGACAAGTTTTCTCTGTGTAACCCTGGTTCTCCTGGAACTCACTCTGTAAACCAGGCTGGCCTCGAACTCAGATATCTCCCTGCCTCTGCCTCCCAAGTGCTGGGATTAAAGGCGTGTGCCACCACTGCCTGGCTGATGCCCTCTTCTGGCATGCAGGTGTACATGAAGATAGAGCCCTCACATACATAAAATAAAGTGCTTTATCTGTATGTCTGAGGAGCTTAATAACCAATACAGAAATAATATCCCTCCTTATTTAGACCCTTCCTCCCTCAGTGTAGGTTTTGAGAAGGGATATGGGACACACAAACTCAAATCTAAAGCTTTGTGTGTTAGGCAAATAAGTGTTCTACCTTTTAATACATCCTTAGCTGTACCTATACCCACATGGTCCGTATAAATTCATTCAGGCACACATACTACACGTAATAAATAAATAAATCTTTAAAATATTTCTATCAGTTTGAAACATTTTATTGGATATCACTACTTTAGACTGTCCATCTAGATAAAGATGAAGATTCAAAAAATGTATAGCTCCACTAATTTTTATCATTATTATGTTTTCCCCAGTAGTTCCTTTTAATCTCATCTAAAATAATAATGTCAGTTAGTTAGCTATTTGACAAAGAACTGTATATATAATACCCAATCTATAAAGGAAATTCTTAAAATAACAAAAGTAGATGAGTTATTTTTAGGAGCTAGGACAAAGGCAGGGGACTGACTAAAAAAGATATAGTTGGGTTTTTTGTTTTTTTTTTTGGTTTTTCGAGACAGGGTTTCTCTGTGTAGCCCTGGCTGGCCTGGAACTCACTCTGTAGACCAGGCTGGCCTCGAACTCAGAAATCCTCCTGCCTCTGCCTCCCAAGTGCTGGGATTAAAGGCGTGCGCCACCATCGCCTGGTAAAGATATAGTTGGAAGTGATGGAAATCTTTGCATTTTGATTATAGGATTGCAGTTATTTGTATAATTAAGTGCATTCTTTTTTTTAGAGTTCAGAACTTTATTCCTTAAAAGAATGAGTTTTGCTATATGTAAATTCTACCACAATAAATTCATTATTTTTGGAAATAAAACCTTTTAGTATTATTTTCCATTTTGAGATTGGAGAAAACTGGGAGTGGTTAGGACACTTGCTTGTGACTTTCAGTTGTTGTGTGGTAAATTGCAGAACTTGAACCTGAATCTAGAACTTGTGGGTTTAGCTGATGTCTGTGTGACATCATGGCCAGTATACAAATTCTCTTACAAAAGGATAATCCCTTGGAAGCTTGGAACTCTGCTCTCAGCAGTTCCCCCAGAAGTGACTATCATAGTCTTATTTTAATTGTTTGTTTATTTTTGAGACAGAATCTTACTGTGTAGCCCAGCCTTGAACTCACAGCAATTCTCTCTTAGCTTCCCCAGTGTTGGGAATATAGCTTCACATCACCATACCTGGTTTATTCCAAATATTAGACTCTGTCTGATCTCTTTTCTGTCATTTACTAGTTGGGATTGAATTGATGTTGTTATGTCCATATCATGGTCTCCTGTGTCTGTCTGGGGCTCTCAGTTTGGAGCAGCAGGAGACCTGTTCCACAGCTGATGAGTTTCTTTGACTATGAAAATGTTTCACATTTTGTCCAATCAGCAGCACAGGGTGTGTTCTCAGTAGGAGAGAGTACAGATGTTTATAGGGCCAGTTGTGCTGCCCAGCACATGTTTTAGTCTGTTTCATGCTGTTCTAACAGTGCCACAGATTGGGTAATTTATAACAAGAATACATTTATGTGCTCACAGTTCTGGAGTTGGGAGGTTCAGTAATGAGGTGCAGGTGTTTGGCAAGGCCTTCTCGCTGTGCCATTCCATGGTAGAAGAACAGAAGAACAAAACAAGAGAGTAGAGAGAAAGCACGAGAAACCTCCTTTATCCTTCTGTGAGGACCCCTCTCCCAATATAGCAGCATTAATCAGTGGATTCGTGAGAGTGGATCCCTCATGGTGTCTGAAACACTCCACCTTTTACTGTTACAGCGGCCATTAAGTTTCCTACACATACTTTTTAGTGGATACTACTTTCAAGTCATGACAGCATTTTAACAGTCTGACTTAACACTGACTTACTAGGCAGAGAACTGGTTAAGGAGAAGAAGATCCATGTTAGGGAAAGTATTCAAGTAGTCATCTGTGTTATCCGCACAGTATCACCATCATTGTTTGTATCTGCATATCACTTTACAGTTAGTGGGTTTAACATCAAAGTTTAAGTCTCAGCCTGGTTCTGAAATGCTTTTTTTTTTCCTAAATTGAGCTGAGAATACACATACCTTATTTGATATATCTTCAAGTTGTAGCTTCAATTTGTAGATGAGTGTAATGACCCCATTAATCCTAGCTTTGCTTGCCAGGGCTTTGCATTGGGCAAATTTATAGAAGTTCTAGCTTCTGAAATGAACAGTGGCATTTCCTGTTTGCCCGTTCTGAGAGTCCTGTCCTTGGGAACCCATCAATTCTCCACCTTTCATTCCAGAACCCTGAACAGACTTAATTAATCACAGAGCCGTTGTCATCAAGCCAGATGTTTGCTGCCTGCCTTCAGCATTTAACTTGTTCCCTATCCTGAGGTGCAACAAAAGTTAATGACCTAAAAAATTGCCCATCTATCATGTAAACCTAGTTAGGAGAGAATTGTTTGGTTTTATGGAGTGTAAGTAATATATCTGGAGACGCGTATTCAAATGTGTGTGGCTCATGTGTAAGATATGGCTCTCTAAACAAGATGGAACAAATTGTCTGGTTAATAGAGCTTAATGGCAGGTTTTCCATTAATCAGAATGGAGAATGTCCTTCATTAAGATAATTAACAGAGCACTTGTGTAGGTGATAGTTATTGCACACAAATTTCCAAGTTTATTTCTTTCCCTTGAATAAATTTGGTAAGAAGTCTTGGCTATGTTTCTCTTTTTGCTTAAGATATTCAGTGCCATCAGATTCCCTCTTCGGGGAGCATCAAGATGGCTCAGTAGCTAGAGATGCTTGCTGTTAAGTCTGACAACCTAGTTCTACCCCTGGGACCCACATAATGGAAGAAGAGACCCAATTTCTGCAAGTTGTCTCCCAATCTCCTCATGGCTCCACGTGGCACTGTACATGTGTGCATGCTTGAGCGCACAAATAAATTTAATAAAAATTCCTCCCCTTTTCTTTATAGCTGTTAGTAGTGTTTATCTTACTTTCTTCAGGCATAAGGGGTGGGCAAGGCACTTGCTGTTTCTTCCTTCCAGCAGGCTCGGTGCTCGCCACCAGACACCCAGGCTTTCTCGGTAAACTATAGCAGTGTGTCATTGCCAACTCAACGAGTTAGCATCATTAGAAATAGAAAGGACCTCAGAGGTCAACTAATCCATTAACATTATGACATTGAAGTCCAAAGAGACAAAGTGACTTGGCCAGGGCCACCTTAATGTCAGAACTCTCTGTTGAATACTGGTACTAATATTAAACTGAACCTAAAATGGCTGAGTTGACATTAGACAAGTTATATCACTTCTCTGCTCTTTCTTTCTTCATCTGTCAGATGGGGAAAGAATATACTCTATTTAGTCCTTTTGTTCCTATACTATGATGCTTCCCTTCGAGCATAACTGAAGACTTTAGAAGAGATTAGAAGACTAGATGATGTCACAGGGAATGATTAATTAATAATCAATGCTCTTGTCTTTGTCTTTTCTGTAGGATCCTCAGTCTTCCACAATGAACCCTGTTTACAGCCCCGTGCAACCTGGGGCTCCTTATGGCAACCCTAAGAACATGGCCTACACTGGTGAGTGGTGTAAGAATGGATTATTATTGCTTTTCAGTTATTCTTTGGTATATTTTTATATTTATTTAGTGAATTTTAATTGTTTTTTACTCCCATTACCTGCTCTCACCGCCTCTTTCATGAACGGATCTAATTTGCTGAGTGACTTCACAACTTACTTCAGGGCTCCAAAAGCCCTAGCAAAGCTTAAGAAGCTGTAAAAGATGTATCTAAGGTCCAGTAATGATGGAAGTGGAGGTGACAGTCTCACTATGTAGCTCTCCTATCCTGGAACTCATTATGTAGCCCAGATTGGCTGGAACTCCCAGAGATCTCTTCCTGAATGCTGAGATTACCGGTGTGTGCTGACATGCCTACCAGTAGAAGAGAGACATGTACCGTGCTCACCATGGTACATGCCTGGAAGAGGACAGCTTCCTGTAGTTGGTTCTCTCCTCCTTCAAGTGGGTTCTGGGGAATAGAACTCAGGTAATCAAGCTTTGTAACAAGTGCCTTTAATGGCTGCACCATCTTTCTAGGCCCACACTTTTATTTTAAAGTAAAAAATCCCATGCAGTGTAACTTATCACCATTTCACAGAAGAGAAAATCATAGTCGTAGTGGATATCACAAAGTAACATAAAATTAGTTAATTGAATCCAAGTCAGTTGATTCTGAAGACTGATCTTTTAAATTCTTACAATCCAGTGTGGCTTTTTCATGTTTTATGTATGTTGTTGTGTTTGGAATGTTGTTATTCTCTGACTATCTCACCTTATTCCTCAAGAAATCAAGTTTTAAACCAGCATGTTAGCTCACACCTACAATTCTGGCACTTGGGAGACTTAGACAGGAGAATTTCTCTGAGTTTGAGGCCAGCATATACCTGACATAAAGTAAGTGCCTGATAATAGTTACTCTTATTTATAAGTAACAGCAGGTAGGATGTGCAGCAATGAACTGAATGGAAAAAAATGTATCTGAAGGTATCCAGCTTATATTTTACACATCACAAGCCTTCAAAAATATTAAATAGAAATCAAGATTAGGTAATATTATGAAAAGACACATTACAAGGTATGGTCAGGTTTGGAGGCTATGGCTCTCTGGTGGACTCAAACCTAATGTGAGAAAGTGCTGGGTTCAGCCTACCATCACACACACAAAAGATTATATAGCCAGTTCTGGACTGTAGAAAAGAAGTGTTGAAGAGAAAAGTAGCTGAAAATTTTGATAGTAAGATTGGAATTGGAAGAATGGGAGAGCTTTGTTCTACATTGAGCCACTGGCAGAATGGAAGCTGTGGACACAGGAAGCTGTGAACTGTGTCCGTTCTGTTTAAATTCTTCCTTATATGAGTGAAGGTATCTCAAAGAGCAGAGAGCCTGTTTGGAGTTGGCTCCCTTCCCTTCCCTTCCCTACTTCTTCCCCCTCCTCCTTTTCTTCTTTATGCAATAGTCTCTCTGCATATCCCCAGCTGTCAAGGTTCTTGTCAAACTCAGAGATTTGCCTGCTTCTGTGTCCCAAGTGCTATAACTAAGTGTGCTCCTATCACACCCAGCACAGCAGAGTTGTTGTTGTTTATATTTTTAAAGATGAGATCTCATGGTAAAAAAAAAGAAGAAAAAAGAAAAAAAAGATCTCATGGTATAGGTCTCTGGCTGTTCTGGAACTCTCTGTGTAGACCAGGATGGTCTTGAACTCAGAGATTCCCCCTGCTTCTGATGAAAGGTATGCATTCCCATGCCCAGTTAAGCCAGTGTTCCTAACTGCTTAGCTCTCTCTCCATTGGTTTTGCTGTGGTAAGGAATAAACCCAGAGCCTTGCACATGCTAGACAGATATATACCTGAGCTTCACACTCAACCTCAGCTGTTTATGTTTTTAAGTTAATAAAACAGATTTCAATAATATACATCCAAATAATCCTCTGACTTATAGTGGAAGTTCGGTTTGATAGGGTTGTAGCAGTAATCGCTAACTTTCAGCCTCACCTGTTGTGTTTATTACAACAACTCTCTTGCTATTATTAATCTTCATAGTAAAATATTTTGTTTGAGCTCTATTGTATGTTTATTTTAATAAAATTATTTCCAGTAGCCGAGACACATGGGACGGACCTAGCTTTAGCTCAGGGAGCTTGTTGCTTTTTTCCCTTCCCAGTTCAGGGTGTTCCCAGTAAAGTCGGTTCTTTGCCAGAGGCAACTAAGCTGTTTTGGCATGCCGCCTTTCTGGCTAACTTCATTCTTACGAACAGCTAAACTTGAGAAGGAAGGAAGCAGTTACACTTGTTGATTTGCACTAAAAAGATCAGGCAACATGTTATTCTGGAAAAAGTGGCAAACTTTGTCTTTGCTGGGCTCATGGTAGAATTTGGCAGTGCATTTTTTGTTTGTTTTGTTTTTGTTTTTGAAGACAGGGTTACTCTGTAGTCCTGGCTGTCCTGGAACTCACTCTGTAGACCAGGCTGACCTCAGAAGTCTGCCTGCCTCTGCCTCTCAAGTGCTGAGATTAAAGGCATACGCCACCACTGCCCAGCTGGCAGTGCATTTTAATTGAATAAACAGCCAAGTTAAAAATTAAGCTCTGGGGGGCTGGAGAGATGGCTCAGCGGTTAAGAGCACTGACTGCTCTTCTGAAGGTCCTGAGTTCAAATCCCAGCAGCCACATAGTGGCTCACAACCATCCGATATGAGATCTGATGCCCTCTTCTGGTGTGTCTGAAGACAGATACAGTGTATTTACATAATAAATAAATAAATAAAACTTTAAAAAAAAATTAAGCTCTGTCAGTGAATACCTGGATGACTTTAGATAATTGCTTAACTTCCCTAAACTGAATGTTTTGTAAACTGAGAAAGCATTATCAATATTTAATAGAATGATTATAAGAATTTATACTTTACAGGGAGAGAAGAATTTTTTGTGTGTCTACTGATCAGTGAATATTATTATCCTGAAATTTGAATTTCTGTGCTGGAGAGTTTAGAATCCTACAGGTAGCTTAAATAACATACAAGCCATATACAGTCAGCCATATACATTTTCCTAGACTAAAGTTTCAAAATCAGTCTTTTCTTTTTAAAGTCATTTCCCTATGTTTTGTTTTTTGTTGGTGTTTTTGAGACACAGTCTCACTGTGTATACCTGGCTACCCTGGAACTCTGTAAACCAGGCTGGCCTCAAACTCACAGAGATCCCACTTATCTCTGACTCTCAAGCACTGGGATCAAAGGCATGCAATGCGCCAACCCTGCCTGCCTTCCTTTTCCTGTTATATTATTGTACTATTTGTTTTATTCATTTACTTTACCTAGACTAACAATAAGACTCTTAATGTTCCAGCATTTTTGTTTTTACTTTTAGTATGGTGAGACTGGATGCTATGTAGTTCCAACTGCCCTTTAACTGACTTTGTAGCCCAGGGTTAACTTTGAACTCTGAATTCTACTTCTACCTCCCAACTACTGAGATTACAGATATGTACCACCATGCCAGAGTGGGTCCCAGCTCTGTGAAGGGAAATTCGGGTTTCAACCCTCTTGAGGGCCCATACATATCTGAAAGGACCAGAGTCCCACAGGGCCCTCCAAAACCAAGTTCTCAGCACAAAGGAAATTAATATTCCTCAGCGAGACAAAGATAAGGGATAGATGAGGGAGAAGGGAGAAAGGGGACAAGGGAGTGGGGCAGGGGGGCGGTATTTACCCCAGAGAGACAAAGGACAACTTTGGATAAAGAGGAGACAGCCATGGGCCATAGTCAAATGGCAGTTTATAAGGAAAAGGGGAAACCCCATGTTAGGAGGAGATGTTTAATTTTAGTTGGTCAGGTTAATTAGGTGAGCCAAAGGGAGGCTTTTGATTGCTGGACTTCAAGACTTTGATAGCTGGACCTTTATAGTCAGCCTCAGGAGGAAGAAATGGCCAAATAAGGGAATGGACATTGGCGACTAGCTGTAGGAATGTATGCTGATGGTTTTTAGCAAGGAGGAGAGGGAAAGATAAAAGAACAGAGCCTGGCTTTCCCATGTTTGCCATACTCAGGCTGGCTAGAGCCCTTCAACATCCATATTTACTAACCTTAGTATCTATAAAAAGCAGTTTCTTTTATTGTTTGTTTGTTTGTTTAGGTTTTTCAAGACAGGGTTTGTCTGTGTAGTCCTGGCTGTCTTGAAGCTCTCTCTGTAGGGCAGGCTGGCCTTGGACTCAGAGATCCACTGTGTGTCGTCCACACTGCTGGAATGCAGAAATGCTACCAGCGTGTCACTCAGAGAAGCAGAATGCAGTCTGTGATAGAGATCCCAGCCTGTTTCCCTAGGTGAGAAACACCGGGGCAGGGACAGATGCTGTGGTTCTCAACCTCCTGTGTACCCAGATTCTGCTGGGGACCAAGGGAGTTGGGAACAGGGGTCCGAGAGTGCTTCCCCCATACCCCAGGTAGGAAGGGGATGGCTGAGCCCAGGACAGGATGGAATCCAGTTGGTCTCTAGTGAGTGTTGGAAGTATGGAGGGACTGGAAGAGAGACCTTCTCCAGGAGGATTAGGCACTCTTTACAACAATGGTCTACCCCACCTCCCCAACCCCTTACCCCACAGCGATCCTTGATGAAGGGAGGGCCCTTGCTTTATTTTTTTAATCCCAAACTGCTTTATTTTTATGGTGGATGTACATGCATGTGTCTTATTCAGGATGAATCAGGGATTAATGCCCAGGAAGGGAACTTAGACATGTCATTAGCGTAGAGAACTCTAAGTTTTTATGCTGGGGTGATTGGTTGTCATGGTCCTCTCAGTGGGGTGTCATAGTTAAGTGTTCCAGGACAGGTAGACCCTGGCCAGGAGCTGGTTTCAATTCCTGCCATTCTCAATTATGAGAAATCCCAGGTTTTTGAACTGCTTGAACCTTACCAGGTCTTCTGTCCACTTGCCTCTGCCTGTTGCGAGCTGAGATTAAAGGTGTGTGCCATTACCACCTGGCAAAACTCAGTTTCTTTGATGACCAGGACCACACCTTACCAGAGCAACCTGACATCAGCTCATTATTTAGACTTCCTGTTTGTTTTTCTTCCCTTCTTCATTTTTTTTTGATCCTCAAGGATTTCATTTTCTTTCTTAAATTTCTCCTTTGTCTAAGGATAAGATGCTTGTCCTGTTGTATCCAGCTTCTGTAGAGTTTGTACAGGAAACAGATTTTCAAGTTATCTTTCTTTGTATATGGCTGGAAATGGAAGATTGAAGTGAGATGAGTTGCTAAATATAGTACATTAAATATTTGTTACTGATGATAGTAATGACTACACCAAACAGTTTTTAATTGCCATTTGGCAAGTATATGCTAGGAATACATAAATTATTTACTATTAATGTTAAGTTTCATAATACTCTCTTTTGTAGATAAAGAAATTGTGATAGTTTAACTTGGGCCCTGTGATTTGTCTGGTAGTTATAACTTCTAAAGGGTACAGAAAGACTTGAACTCAAATTTTATGAATTTATAGTATGTGTAATAAGCAAGTTGGTCTGTCTTAAAGATGTGCTAATTTCATAGCAGCTAAAGATAAGTGATAAAGATAAAAATGTGATAAAACATCATGATTAAGAACAACTTGGGGAGAAAAGGTCACAATCTATCACTGAAGGAAGTCAGGGCAGGAATCTGAGGCAGGAACCAAAGCTTCTGCCGTGGAGGGCTACTGCTTCTTGGCTTGTTTCCCATGGCTTGTTTGGCCTGCTTTCTTATATAGCACAGGATGCTCCAGTTGGGGGAAGGAGGTTAGCATTGCCCACAATGGGCTGAGCCCTCACTAATTAAGAAAAATGTCCTACAAGCTCACCTACAGACCAATTTTGGGAGGCTTTTTTTTTCAATTATATTTCCCTCTTCTCTGTAATAGCAATTCTTGGGGGTTTCTTACACCCCTTTTGCTTCCAAATAACTGTAGGACATTTCTTCTCTTGCTCTGACCCATTTTAGCTCCCGAATAAATGACACAGAGACTTGGTGTTTTTATTAACGAGCTGCTGACACTATGCTTAGCTATTCTTACATGACTGGGCTGCTACTACCCAGCAAAGTAACAGGGTCTTGCCCTGGCTCCATCTAGTCCATGTGTGTCCTCATGGCTGCTCTCTGATCTCAACCTCATGGTGAATCCTCTGGTCCATCTACATGGTCTCTCTACCTCTTCTCTCTCCCTCTCTGTCTTCAGGACCCTCCAATTGGGATCAGAAGTCCTGCCCTATTCTCTTCTCCTGCCCAGTTAGTGGCTGAATCACCACTGTATTAACCAAACAGAGATGATGGGAGATAATTTTTACATAATAGTGAGACCAGAGATGCTTGACTGTGCCATTGTCTGGACTACAACCAGATGTCTGGGCATAGAAATCAGCATCTGAATACACAGGGCACAAAATCAACACTTCTCAAATAACTCTAATAAAATAAAAACCCAATCAGCACAATATGCTAAGGGAGAGGTTGTCTTTTTTACTTTTCCTTAATAAGGAACCTTTTCTCTGAGACTCTAGAAATGACTAGTGACCTGTAGTTCAGTGATGGAGTTTGGGGGTTCATGGGAGCAAAAGTGGAAGAAGTCAGAGACCTGATGTCTGTCTGTGAATATAGCCTGGTCTACATGGCGGACTCCAGGACAGCCAGGGCTACAGAGAGACAACTTGTCTCAAAACAAGCAAACAAAAAAGTAGAGGAAGTCAGGCCCATTGTGGTGTTACTTCAGAGGAGGTGAGTTATGAGGAAAATGAAGTTCTCTTTGAAGCTTAAGATTGGAAATACTGTACAACTCTGGGATACAATGTGTCAATTGACAACATTTTCCTCTTACTCTTTCTGAAAAGGACTTTGCTGTGTGCTTTAACACGGAGCTCAGCATTTTACAGAGAAATTCTTGGAGATACTGTTCTTGCTACATAGTTGAACATCTTAAGAAAGTAGCTGGGCAGTGGTGGCACATGCCTTTAATCCCAGCACTTGGGAGGCATAGGCAGGGGGATTTCTGAGTTCAAGGCCAGCCTGGTCTACAGAGTGAAATCTAGATCAGCCAGGGCTACACAGAGAAACCCTGTCTCAAGGAAAAAAAAAGTGACTGAAGAATAGAACATGCCATATACTTTGAATTGTTTACCTATAGATTGTGCTATGGGTTGGATATTTGTGTTCCTCCAAAAATGTGTATGTTGAAGGCCTAACTTCCAACAAGATGTTAGTAATAGAACATAGAGCATTTGGAGGTTAAATTAGGTCATGAGGGTGGGGCCTTCGTCGTGGAATTAGTGTTCATATGAGAAGAGATACTAGAGTTCATTCTGCTATGTGAGGCTACAGCAAGAACATAGCCATGCAAGCCAGAAAGAACCCTTTCTGGTACTCACTGTGGCATCCTGACCTGGGACTGCTAACCTCTAGATCTGAGAAGTAAATGTATGTTTTGAAGCTCACTTAACTTATAGCATTTTTAAGTTTGACAGCCCAAGCTGCCTCCAACAGATAGTCAGTGCAGCAAACTTGCATACCTTTTTCCTAGGTTCAGTTTAGCAGTGGGTAGTGATAAGACTTTTTTTCCCCAGAAGCTTCCAAAAAAGGTTTGTTGATACAATTTTGGAATGTAGTTAAGATTTATATATACTTATCTTTCCTTTCCTTAAAAAAAAGTTGTATTTTTATTTTTTATGAGCATGAGTGTTTTGCCTCCATGTATGTACATGCACTGCATGTGTGCCTGCTGCCCTCAGAGTCTCTCTTCTGGCATTAGATACCCTAGAACTGGGGTTACAGAAGGTTGTGAGTTGCCATATTGGTGCTGGGAACTGAACCCTGGTGTTCTGCATGAGCAGTGATTGCTCTTGAGCATTGAGCCATCTCCCAAGCCCTTTTTCTTCTTCTCTTAAAATATTCTGATGATATAAGCATCCAAGTATCACCCAGAGGTCTGGTAGGTGTTCTGAACAGAAAAGGGATCTAGAGTGTCAACATGAGATGAAAATAGAGACCTGAAGCTCTGAGCAAAGGACTTGCTTTTACTTTTTCCAAGGACCTATTTTTATTTATCTGTATATTTATGTGTTTCCTTGTATGTATGCTACATGTCTGTAGGTGCTGAAGTAAGATCAGAGGATACTGGATTCCCTGGAGCTGGAGTTAAAAGTAGTTATGAGCCACTTAACATGGCTACTGGGAACCAAACTCCAGTATTCTGTAAGAATAGCAAGTGCTCTTGACTGCTCTACTAACATCGCTTGACCTGTTTTTTAATTTATTTAATTTTGTGCTTGCTGGTATTTGCATGCCACAGTATATATATGGAGGTCAGAGGACAATGCCTGGTGTCACCAGCCCTTGCCTTTCACTTTCTTTGGAGCAGGTTCTCTCTGTTGTTTGCCACTGTACTGTGTATGACAGATTTGCTGACTTGGAAGCTCCAGGGATTCTCCTATGTCTGTATCCCATCTTACTCCAAGAGTGCTAGGATAACAGTGACCCAGCACTGTGCCAGCTTTTATATGGTATCTTAGTTACTTTCCTGTTGCTGTGACAAAGCACTGTGACCAAGGCAACTTATTAAAAAATTGTTTAGTTTGGGGCTCACAATTTTAGAAGGTTAGAGTTCAACACCATTTACAGTAAGAAGCATAGTGTCAGACAGGCATGGTGCTGGAACAGTGACTGAGAGCTCACATCTTAAGACACAACTATGAGGCAAAGAGAACTAATTAGGAAATGGCTTAGGCTTTTGAAACTCAGAAGTTTACCTCCAGTGACAGTAAGTTCCCATCTCCTAATAAGTCCAGTTCTCCAATAAAACCATACCTCCTAATCCTTCCCAAACAGTTCTGTCAACTAAGGACCAAGTATTCAATACATGAGCCTATGGGAACATTCTCATTCAGACCACCACACATGGGTAATAAGGAGCCAGACTCAGGGTGTTATACTTGCACAGCAAACTCTTTACCCACTGAGCCATCTTTCCAGGTGCCAAAGAACTTTTGTTCAGGCTGGTATGTTCATGGTTTTCTCTTCAGGTTACATATGCTATAGTGGGCCATAGGCACATTTAGGGAGGTATGGCAGAGGAGAAATTTTTAAGAAAAAGAAAAGCTTCACATAAATGATTTTGAAACAAAGACCCTTGGTTATAGGGATTGTTACAGAGGATGATGTGACTCATTGGTGAGATAGATCTTGCTAGGTTACGTCCTTGTGCAACTGGCTTATTTGCACAAATAATGCAGTCTAGAAGTACTTTTTGCAGTAAACCCTGTAACAGGCATATATGCAAGAATTTCTTATGATATACTCTACTACAGACATAGGTTCATACAGACTCCTTCCTCATGGCCTCCATTTTGATAGGTTTGATATAGCAACTTTATTTTGATATTTGTAACTTCCAGAATCTAAGCTCTACTACTGATAGGCTGTGGTACATTGATAGAGTTATTTTAACCTTTCTGAATTTTAGTTTTCTCAACAATAAAATGAGATAATGACCTAAACCAGTGGTTGGTCTATGGGTCTAGTACAGTCCCTAGCTAATGGTTATTGCAAAGCACAGCAATGAATATACCTTTTGGAGAAAAGAGATTGGAATGTAGAGATGGAGATTTAGAACTGTGTAAACTGGGAGCATAGCCCAGTAGGTTGAAGGCTTTTCTGGCATGCACAGGGCTTTGCATTTGATCTCCAGTGCTGCAAGAGAAAAACCAAACCAAATCCACCATGTGATGACATCTGATAAGTTATTACACTCTTGTGCCTCAATATATATTCTACAAGAAAAACACAATAAAAGGTCTTGAAGTTGTGGTGGTTTGAATATGCTTCGGCCAGGGAGTGGCACTATTAGGTGTGGCCTTGTTGGAGTAGGTAAGGCCTTGTTGAAGGAAGTATGTTACTGTGGGGGTGGGCCTTGAGACCCTCCTCCTTGCTGCCTAGAAGACAGTAGTCTTCTCCTGTTTCTTCAAAACAAGATGTAGAGCTCTCAGCTCCTCCAGCACCATGTCTGCGTGGACATTGCCATGCTTCCTGCCATGATGATAATGAACTGAACCTAAGAACCTGTAAGCCAGCCCCAATTAAAATTTGTCCTTTATAAGAGTTGCCTTGGTTATGATGTCTCTTTACAGCAATGAAAACCCTAAGACAGAATTTTTCCTCACAAGGGGCAAAAAATAGTAAATATAACTGTGCCCGCTATCAACTTGCTTTGTGGGTTCCAAACCCATTTAGAAAATAATTACAAGATTTAAGAATATATGAAGCCTTTATCTTACTATTATATGAATAAAAGGATGGAGAATTTAGTTATTTGTAGAAATGATCTGTGTTGGAGAAAAATAAAACTGGAAAAAAAAAAAACAGCCTCCAAACAAAACAAACAAAATCCACAGTCTGACATTCCTAGTTCCTGGTTCTCTTCCTTTTCCTTTTTTTCACTCACAGGGCACCCGTAGTGATCATGTCTCAAACAAGCAAAAAAGATGTATCAGTTTATCAGCTTTGGTAGTTAATAAAGCTGTCAGCCTACAGATACAGTAAATGACCTGATATATCTAAAAAATATGACTTAAAAATAGTCTTTTCAATGACCAGATACCTGCTCAATTCTCTGTCTGTCTGATTACCTGGAAGAGCTTTTAAGAATATCTGACAGCTGTACTTCATATGTGTATGGCATGGGTGTGTGTCAGTGTTGGTTGTCCTCCTTAAGTACTTGCTACCTTATTTTTTGAGACAGGCTCTCTGATTTTGAGACAAGCTCACTGATTTTCAGCCAGACTGGCTGGTCAGCAAATCCCAGGAGTCAGTCCTCCTGTCTCCACCTCCCCAGAACTGGGATAGCAACATATAGTCATACTTGGATTTCTATGTGGGTTCCAAACTCAGGTACTTACTTACACTTGCAAAGCAAGCACTTTACCTTTAGCCATCTCCCCTGTCTGGTGCTCTGTCTTTACATAGAACTTCCCCCAAGGTTTTCTCATTTAATTTGAAAACAGCTTTAGAGTGATAGCTCTTATTTTCCAAGAGAAACAACTGGGGGTCAGCTTCAAGGTCATACTCTATAGCAGGACCTAAACTAACCACAGATTTTTTTTTTAAATTACAAAGTAAATGCTTTTACTGCTATGGAATATGTGGCTTTCTTGGATACCAGAGTTCTTAGCATCTCAGATGAGCCAGAAAATCAAATTCAAATCCCTGAAGTTGCTTACACTCCTTTGATGTTGAAGCTCGTTTCCTCTGTTCAGAAAAGACTCCTCAGGTCACTTGCCGTTTTCAACTTCATTGAAGAACCACCTCATGGAATGGACTGTTTTGTAGTTATGGGTACTTGCCTTACTGCTAAGCCTAATGAACTGTTTTTACACTTCACCTTAGTTTGGTCACTTGATACCCTAATGCCTTCTTCTTCCCCCTTTAAGTCTTTCCTCTTTTCTTTTCTTTTCCCTTTCCCCTTTCCTTTCCTTTTTTTCTGGGGGAAGAGGGAGTAGGATATTTTCCTGTGTTTGAGGCTTCAAGGAATGACTTTGGATTTCATCCTGATACTCTTGCCTCTACTTCCCTAGTACTGGGATTACAGGCATATGTTCTGACTTACGCGTTGCTGAGGGTCAAACCCAAGACAAGCACTCTGCCAACTGAGCTATTTCCCTAACTTTTCCTCCTCATCCTCCTTCCTCTCTCTCTCTCTCTTCCCTTTTTTTATTTTTTGAAAAAACATCCCTTTTCTAACACATTTGTTGTGGTGGGGCACATGTCAGAGTATACATGTGTGTCAGAGGACAACTTGGAGGAGCTGGCTTCTTCCTTCCCAGGATTGGACTCAGGTCATCAGGCTTTGTGACAAGTCTTCAGGCATGGTGGCAAGTGTCTTTACTCATTGAGCCTCCTCATCAGCCTCGTCCTCCCTCTCTTCTTCTTAAAGCAAGCTTCTCTTGCTTTTAATCTACTATAAAATTTCTGTTTATTTTTCTTCTACTACTACTACTACTACTACTGTTTCTGAGTTGTAATTTGCTTTCAGGGTTTTTTTCTGTTCACCTATTGAAAGTTGGTGTTGCCTGAAGGCTAAAGACTGACCTATAGTGTGGTAGACACTTTGAGCTTCAGATTTGTTTATTCTGTCTTTTAAACATCTTCATGATTGTCTCATGCATTGCTCAGACTTACATTTAAAACTGAGCATATTACCTTATTTTCCCTTAAAAGCTCTTTTATTCTAGCAGTCTATAGTTTGTACCACTACACCTTCTCAAGTCAGAAAATATTCACCTTGATAAACTTTTCTCTCTCCTGCATGCATGCATGCAGAGGGGTGGTGTGTGCATGTGTATGTGTGTATGTTGCTAAGATATAAAAATCCTCTGTGTGTGTGTATGTTTTGCTAAGATATAGAAATCCTGAGTAGGAAAGGCAAAGCTCCTTATTGCAACCAGGAGCAGGATTTCGGAAGAAGCAGTTAGCACCCTCTAGTGTTACAGTCTTTATGTAGACTTTAGCTCTGTAAGTGTTCCAGTACCCATATCAGGACCTTTAGTCCTTGGCAGCTGCTAGTCTTATATCTCTCAGCCTGGATTCTAAGACTTTTGGCCCTGAGGAGTTGATAGCTCTCTGTAACTATTCTGGTGACGAGTCTTCAATTTCTATTATTATTATTATTATTTTTTTAAATTAAGACAGGGTTTCACAGTATAGTTCTGGCTGGTATCGAACTCTGTATAGACTTAATTGGCCCATCTGCCTGGCTTTGGCTCTTTTTTTTTTTTTTTGGAAAATCTTTTAAATCCTTTATTCAAAAATACAAATGTAACACACCGCCACCCACACACGGCGCTCTGCACACAGTAGGGTTGCAAGTCATGGGAAGTCACACCCAAGTGAGGTCCACAATCCCTGACAGCAGGTGGGAAGGCGATGGGATGACGCCACCCACAGCCACAGATCCTTCTGTGACCCGTGACCCCATGCAAGTCCATGGACGCACAGTAAGTCCCTGCGCACACAGCACAGTCCAGCTGCACACGGCCCTGTGCGTGGTCACAGTGGCTCCAGAATGTCGTCCGCAAAGCTGTACAGACCCACTGAACCCAGCGGGACTCTCAGCATGCTCAGCTCTGGTTCTAACGCGTCGTCCCACACATCCCCTACAGCCTCTTCTGCCACCAGGAAGTCGTACTCCTCGGCAGCATACTTCTCCCAGTTGGAGAGCTCCTGGTCTGTGTCTCTCGGCAGTGCTGCCTGCTCCCGCTGCTCACGCTCCAGGTATTTATCCACATTGAAGAATGTGTCGAAGAACATGCCCGCAAGCTTACAGCGCTTCAGGTCGCTCAGTGTGATCCGGCCAGGGCTTTGAGGTTTGACCAGGTCGAGTACCTGGCACACGAGGTCGCAGAAGGGCAGTGGTTCCACTGTGCGCGCCTCTAGACGCCTTGCCTGCTCCTCATAGAAGAACTCGAGCTCGAACATGGAGAGCGTGCCATCGCCGTCCAGATCCATGCAGCGGAACCAGTACTCGATGCTGGTGGGCGTGGTCTTGTCCTCCTCTGAGAGGAGGAACCACACGAAGTCCGCATAGCTGATCTTCCCGTCCTTCTGCAGCTTCCGGTTTCGGGTCACAGCACCAGAGAAGATCCTGTCAATCATCTTGGAGGAGATGGCACCATCCGCATGCCGTGCCAGGTCGCGCCTGTCAATCATGAGGTCGTGGTCTGCATCCAGCTCCCAGAACTTGCAGTAAATGACATAGAAATGCTCGTAGGAGAAGAAGTCAGTCAGCTGGTTGATGTCAGGTTCTACCTCCAGCAGTGACACGGCCTGCAAGAAGTTGCTCCTCCGCAGCTCCTCACAAGTGATCCTGCCTGACCACGACCGGTTCACGGTGTAGAAGATCCTCTGGATGACCGTGGTGATATAACGAGAGTGGAACTCCGACGCCTCCTTCAGGAAGGACAGGCCAGGGTGGGAGTTCACCACGTCCTGCAGGAAGGGCACAAAGTCCTCCTGCACAAGGCTGTTGCTCCCAGGGCTGCTCAGCAGTTGCAGGAACTTGGAGGCGTCATCATGACAAGTCAGCAGAACCTTCCTCCACATGGCCACAAACTTGTGCACAGACACGGAGCCCTTGAGCTCCCCGCCTGCAGCATAGAACAGTGGGGTCTTCCAGTAGAGTGGACAGCGGCAGGCCTTGGAAACCACACTCATGTCACCCAGCCCCGCCCTCTCCTGCGGAAACTGAGTGAACACCCGCTCCACATCAGCGATGATGTCATCCACGTCCAGGGTGCTGGGCGAGGGGCGCCCCCGGGGGAAGTAGAAGGCGGGGAGGAAGAGGCCAGGGGGCGGAGCGGGCAGCGGGGGCTCCTCACTGGAGGCCTCGACTGCTCTGTATCCCGTCGTCCTCCGCGGTCCGGCCCGGGCGCCGAGGGGCAGCGCACAAGCGACGTCGTGGGTCGCGGGGTCAGGGGTCGGGGTGTGGGGTATGGCGGGGTAAGGGTTCTCGGGGTTATCTGAGGCGGGGTCAGGAGTGACCAGGTCAAAGGTGGCGGGGTCAGGGATCGCGTCCCGGATGCGCTGCAGCCCGTCGCTCAGTGCGCGCTGCGTGTCGGGATCGCTGAGCCAGCGCAGGAACAGCTCATCCACCTTCATCTGTAGCTGTGGCCGCAGCAGCTTCCCGGGCGGCATGGGGACGGCTGGGGGGGGGGGGGGGCCCATGGACGGACCCGGGGACTCACGGACCGGCGGACACGAACGGAGGGCCCGCCACTGCTTTGAAACCGCTGACGGCCGCAGCACTGACAGACTTGGCGCGGGGTGATGACGTCAACCCCCCCCCCCCCCCGCTTTGGCTCTTGAGACCTGGAATTAAAGGAATGTACCACCATGTTTGGCCTTTTTAGTCTTCTTTCTGCTCTCTGTGTCCCCCCCCCCACACACACACACCTCCATCTCTCCTTTCTTCCCCAGTTCTCATGTGCACACACATGCACACCACATTCTCTGTGGCACATATGAGCCAACATACATATTCACACACACACAATAGAATGTAATAAGGATTGGAGAGATGTCTCAGCAGTAAGTGCACTATCTGCGTTTACAGAGGACCTGGGTTCTTATTTCAGCACCCATATGGCAATTCATAAACATATAACTCTATTTCCAGGTGATCCTACAGCTTCTTCAGGCCCCTGGGGCACCAGGCACCGAGGCAGAACACATATATACAGGCAGGCAAAATATTCATACACATAAATAAAAAATCTTTTTAAAAGTAAACAAAATACAATAAAAAGTAATAACATTGCCGGGCGGTGGTGGCGCACGCCTTTAATCCCAGCTCTTGGGAGGCAGAGTCAGGAGGATTTCTGAATTCAAGGTCAGCCTGGTCTACAAAGTGAGTTCCAGGACAGCCAGGGCTACACAGAGAAACCCTGTCTCGAAAAACCAAAATAATAATAATAATAATAACATTTGGATGTCATTATCACTAGTTTGCATTAATTATTGCTGCAATTAGTTATTACAGTAATAACTACCATTAGTTACTATCATTAAGGTGACAAGGTATTTTATAAACATTGTCTCCATTTGCAACTTTTCAGATAAGTGCTGTTAGCATTTTTCGTGTATTTATTTAGTTGCATACTCATTTAGTTTCAACTAAGCAACATTCCCAGGATCTTCCAGCTTATAAGAGTCACCTTAAGCAAAATATAAAGAAACCTGTAGAGGTGCTAGGTCCTTGTTCATAAATAATCACTAGGGAAACCAGGAATATTAAAACACACAGGGTTGTCTCTTCAGTGGAAGAAATGGATACCTGTTTTCTGCCCAGAAAGCTGGGAGTGGATGTAGTTAATAACCTGATGATCCATGCTATTTATCGGTGGGCCCTGGCCAAACCTGAATCCCCCAGACTGTTATGTTTATCCCAGACTCCTTTTCCTTAGGTCTTTATCTTGAGCATAGCCTCAGTCAGTAGAAACCATCCTTAGGGGAGATGTTCCATATAATTTGTAAATTGGTGACCTCTGTGATAACACCAGATCCAACCCCAGGCCCTTAAGCTACAGAACCCATTCTTAGGGAAGAGATGGTATGTGAGTTTTGAGGTAGTTATGCTTTAAGCCTTATTGTGATGATTGTTATCAGGAAACTTCTTTCCATAACTTGCACTGTACTTAAATATGGCTAAAATAAACTGCCAGTGTCAGCCTCTAGAGCAGTGATTCTCAGCTTTTCTAATGCTGTGACCCTTTAATCCAGTTCTTCATGTTGTGGTAAACACCAACTATAAAATTATTTTTTTGGTACTTTATAACTATAATTTTGCTACTGTTATGAATGGTAATGTCTGATATGCAGGATATCTGATATGCTTTGAGACCCCAAAGGAGTCTCATCCTGTAGAATGAGAACTGCTGCTGTAGAAGTTTGATCCAACACTGGCTACTGATGTGTGGTGGCGCACGCCTTTAATCCCAGCACTTGGGAGGCAGAGGCAGGAGGATTTCTGAGTTTGAGGCCAGCCTGGTCTACAGAATGAGTTCCAGGACAGCCAGGGCTACACAGAGAAACCCTGTCTCGAAAAACGAAAAAACAAAAAACAAAAAACAAAAAAAAAAAACAAAAACCAAAAAACCACTGGCTACTGAGTTATGTTAAACCAGTTGTCCTTGCCTCCTCGGGATTGTTACTCTACCAACCCTGGTGTTTGCAGAGACACCCCTCCCCCAACAGAAACCTTTTTCCTTTGAGAATCAGTTTTGCTATGTAGCCTAAATGCTAAAATTATAGGCATGTACCACCATGCCTAACATGAATATACGTTTAAAAAAATCATCATGGGAAAATATACACAGTACAAAATTTCCCATTTTACTCATTTTTGAGAGACAGAGTCAGAGTCTTCATGCTTACATGTGTATACAGAGGCTAGAGGCCATCCTTAGGTTTCATATTTCAGGAGTTATCAACCTTGTTTTTTGAGATAGTCTCTCACCGATTAGGAACTTGCCAAGTAGGCCACTCTGGCTGGCCACCAACCCCCAAGAATCTGCCTGTCTCTACTCTCCCAGCACTGGGATTACAAGCTTATACCATCAAACCATCAGACTCAGCTATTTTTTTTTTTTGATTCAGTTTGTGACCAAACTCAGGCACTTTAGTGACTAAGCTGTCTCCTGAGTCCATCTTAGCCATTTTCAAGTTATGAATCAGTGACACTAAGTACATTCACAATGTTGTGTGACCACCTTTACTACTTCCAGAAGGTTTTCTGGTTTGTTTGTTTGTTTTTAAATCATCCTAAATGATTCTCTATCTGTTAGGAAATCCTTCCCTAGCCTCTGGTAACCCCAGGCTACTTTCTGTTTCTGTGAATTTGCCTATTTTAGTTCATTTACATTATTAGTTCAGTCATATTTGCTTGTCCATTTTTCTGTCTCTTTAGATGCCCTGGAATCTGCTTTAGCCAGTAGAAGTCATTTTGGCTGGTCTCTTGATGGTGAAAACTTGGCAGTTAGGATGCATAATTATTATATAGAGTGGGCAAAGTCCTTATTGGCATATGTATACATGCTGGCTAGTTTTATGTCAAGTTGACACAAACTAGAATACTTTTAAAAAGAGGAAAGCTCTACTGAGAAAATGTCCCTAGTAGACTGGTCTGTGGGCAAGCCTGTGGTGGGTTTTCTTGATTGATGGTTGATGTGGAAGGGCCCAGCTCACTATGGGCAGTGCCACCCCTGGACTGGTGGTCCTGGTCCTGAGTGCTATAAGAAAGCAGACTGAACAAGCCAGTAAGCAGCACTCCACCATGGCTTCTGCATCAGCTCCTGCCCTGACTTCCCTGGGCAGTTGACCTATATAAACTGTAAAGTGATAAACCCTTCCTCCCCCCCAAAGTTGTTGTATTATCCAAGTTTTAATTGTAAGAGAAGAAGGAGGAGAAGGAGAAGGAGGAGAAGGAGAAGGAGGAGGAGGAGGAGGAGGAGGAGGAGGAGGAGGAGGAGGAGGAGGAGGAGGAGGAGAAGGAGAAGGAGAAGGAGAAGAAGAAGAAGAAGAAGAAGAAGAAGAAGAAGAAGAAGAAGAAGAAGAAGAAGAAGAAGAAGAAACTTAACCCTGTCACAGAACCAGCAAGTACTTAAATTGGGGTATTCCATGTTGTTAACTATGAGTTCTCAATGAACTTATTTGGGGAGAACTATGTTTTACTAAATATGAATAATAGTTTCCCTTTTGCTACATCTCTTTAAATAGAATAATGAAGTAAAATAGTCAACATGGGAGTGAAAAGAAATTCATGGACTAATCCATCAATTTGTAAAATTGACATTGTTCTTTTATCTGTTTAGTAAATAAATGCACAGAGGTCAGAGACCATTCACCAACAACCTTTCATTGTTGAGTACTTATCAAATGCTTTAGCATAGAGCAGAAAAAAGTAGGAAAGGATACCCTAGTTGGAAATAGAATAATAGGCCATCTGCTTCCTATTAAAATTTAACTCTAGAGCTGTTTTTAGATTGTTTAAATAATTTCCTCCCTGAGAAACAGTACACATTTTGCCTTCTATACTTATTTATCTAGAACAATTATATTTTGATTATCTAAACAGACTATTCTCCTCTGAATATTTTAATGGTAGTGATAGTACTGTCTCTATATCAAAACATGACCATTTAAGCCTGTCTTTGGGTTTACCAGCCTTCTCAACTGAGACTTGGAGTGAGTGATTAGGAAGTAGTTGGCTTGTAACCATGGCTGAACATGCATGCTGCTTTTCTTGAAGATGTAACACTGTGGTAGTACAGCTCAGCACCGGGTATCTTCGTCTTTCCTGTTTCCTCAGGGCAGTAACTTTGCACTGAGCACTCATAGTTAACAAACACCCTTTACAGTTCCTCCACAGCAGTAGTTCTTAACCTTCCTAATACTGTTAACCATAATACAGTTCCCCATTTTGTGGTGATTCCCCCCAATTGTAAATTGTTTTTTGTTGCTACTTGATAACTGTGACTTTGCTACTCTTATAAATATAAATATGCAGGATATCTGATACCTGACTTCAACCCGCAAAGGGGTCATGACCCAAAGGTTGAGAACTGCTGCTCTTAAGCTTACCAGAGCCTGTGTGAGGCTGGGTGGGTGGTGGGCCTTGAATCCCATGCACTGGCTGCCTATGACTGAGGCCTGGTGAGTGGGGCCCAAAGCCAGCACTACAGACCTTCACATGTTAGGTCTGGCCTATGTTCTCACCTGTCTAGCCCTATCAGCAGCCTGGCTTCTCAGCTAGTAAGAAGAACTTTGGATTCAGCTATTTTTCTGGAACTGACAGATAAGAGTCCATTCAGTTTACCATTTTCTTTTCTTTTAACCTTTTTTTTTTTTTTTTTTTTTTTGGTTTTTTGAGACAGGGTTTCTCTGTGTAGCCCTGGCTGTTCTGGAACTCACACTGTAGACCAGGCTGGCCTGGAACTCAGAAATCCGCCTGCCTCTGCCTCCCAAGTGCTTGGATTAAAGGCGTGCGCCACCACTGCCCGGCTTTTTAACTTTTTATTAGATATTTTATTTATTTACATTTCAAATGTTATCCCCTTTCCTGGTTTCCCCTCCGAAAACACCCTATCCCATCCCCCACTCCCCCTGCTCACAAACCCACCCACTCCCACTTCCTTGTCCTGGTATTCCCCTATACTGGGGCATCGAGCATTGTCCAGGCCAAGGGCCTCTCCTCCCTTTGATGTCCTACAAGGCCATCCTTTGCTACATATGCAGCTAGAGCCATGGGTCCCTACATGTGTACTCTTTGGTTGGTAGTTTAGTCACTGGGAGCTCTGGGGTACTGGTTGGTTCATATTGTTGTTCCTCCTATGGGGCTGACAGTTCCTTCAGCTCCTTGGATACTTTCTCTAGCTCCTCCAATGGGGACCCTGTTCTCAGTCCAGTGGTTGGCTGGGAGCACCCACCTCTGTATTTGTCAGGCACTGGCAGAGTCTCTCAGGAGACAGCTATATCAGGTTCCTGTCAGCAAGCGCTTATTGGCATCCACATTAGTGTGTGGGTTTGGTGACAGTATATGGGGTGGATCCCCAGGTGGGGCAGTCTCTGGATGGCCTTTCCTTCAGTCTCTGCTCCACACTTTGTCTCTGTATCTCCTCCCATGGGTATTTTGTTCCCCCTTCTAAGAAGGACCAAAGTATCCATACTTTGGTCTTCCTTCATCTTGAGCTTCATGTGGTCTGTGAATTGTATTTTGGGTATTCCGAGTTTCTGGTCTAATATCCACTTATCAGTGAGTCCATATACCGTGTGTGTTCTTTTGTGATTGAATTACCTCACTCAGGATGATATTTTCTAGTTCCATCCATTTGCCTATGAATTTCATGAATTCATTGTTTTTAGTAGCTGAGTAGTACTCCATTGTATAAATGTACCACAGTTTCTTTATCCATTCCTCTGTTGAGGGACATCTGGGTTCTTTCCAGCTTCTGGCTATTATAAATAAGGCTGCTATGAACATAGTGGAGCATGTGTCCTTATTGCATGCAGGTAAAGCCTCTGGGTATATGCCCAGGAGTGGTATAGCAGGATCCTCTGGGAGTGTCATGCCCAGTTTTCTGAGGAACCACCAGACTGCTTTCCAGAGTGGTTGTACCAGCTTGCAATCCCACCAGCAGTGGAGGAGTGTTCCTCTTTCTCCACATCCTCACCAGCACCTGCTGCCACCTGAGTTTTTGATCCTAGCCATTCCGACTGGTGTGAGGTTGAATCTCAGGGTTGTTTTGATTTGCATTTCCCTGATAACTAAGGATGTTGAACATTTCTTTAGGTGCTTCTCAGCCATTCAGTATTCCTCAGTTAAGAATTCTTGGTTTAGGTCTGTACACAATTTTTTATTAGGGTTATTTGGTTCTCTGGAGTCTTAACTTCTTGAGTTCTTTGTATATATGGATATTAGCCCTCTGTCGGATGTAGGATTGGTAAAGATCTTTTCGCAATTTGTTGGTTGCCGTTTTATCCTATTGATAGTGTCCTTTGCCTTACAGAAGCTTTGTAATTTTATGAGGTCCCACAGTTTACCATTTTCATGTGCAGAAAAAAATCCTGCAAAGCCTGCAGTTGGGATGTTTCCCATCTTCTTCTGTAGTTTCTCAGCACACTACACTAAAAATGAGATTTTACTATCAGGATCAGACTTTGTAGACTCTGTCTCTTAATGTCTCTGAGTTCCTCTCTTCTTTAGTCCATTGTTTGATTTCCCCCCTCCCCCCTTGGTCTACAGCAGTAACTTCCTATCAAGTCCTTTATTCTCTGAGCTTCCTATGCTGTTTGTCATTTGTTTAACTGTAGTGTACTTTTCCATGCTGCATAGAGTGAATATCCTGGTCTGGGGAGACGGCAGATTTTCTGGAGGACCCAGTTTCAACTCCTAGCACTCACATGGCAGTTCACAATTATCTAATATTATTATCTTAATAACAATAGTAATAGTAATAATAATAATTGGCGTTCAAAGCCCCCAATCCTCTTCTGGCTTCCTCAGGCATCTGCCATGCATATTATACACAAACATATATGCAGGCAAAGTGTCTCTTATTCCGTGTTCCTCGCAACCTCTTCCCATTCACTTTCAAGCTAAAAGATTTCTTCACTATTTCTCCCAATAACTTAAACTGTTACCAATTCGTCCAAACCTATTTTTCATTTCCTCATCATTTTGATGATATGTTTTGCCTATAGATTATTTTAGATGGACCATATTATTTCCCCATTAGACTTTGTTTCTCCAGAAAGGAAGTGCCTAGTATCATAGTTGGTACAGAGTAAGCATTTGCTAGATGCTGTATCTATGGTGGTACTGATGGTGGTGACTATGATTGCATTTGTTTACTTGAAAATACCTGACAAAAGCAATTTAGGAAGGAAGGGCTTATTTTTAGGCGATCAGCTCCAGAGTACAGTCCATCATGGTGGGGTCAGTTTGGGCAACAGGAGCGTGAGGTAGCTAGTCACACGTGTTCAGTCAGGAAGCAGTGAGATGGATGCTGATCATCACGTTGCTTTCTCCCTTTTATTCACCCAACACTCGGGGTAGGACCCCCACCCCATCCACTTAAACCTTTCTGGAAATATCCTCCTAGACATACTCGGATGCATTTCCAAGGTGATTCTAAATCTAGTCACTGACAGTGGACATTAACCCTAACAATGATGAGGAAATACAGAGCAAATCATGTTAAATCTTCATTGACCACCATCATCAGTCTTATCCGTTCAATTAACTTTTTTTTTTTCAAATCACAAGGGAATATACCAGCAGAAAAGTGAATGAGGCAGGAAGAAAATTTTAATTGTTAAGGAAAGGGGATTTGAAATCTAATTAGAGGTGAGTTGTCAGAAGGAGACTAGGTTGAGAGAACCGGTGTTAGAGATTGGTACTAGAATGCACTATCTAAGAATAACTGATACCCTCACATCTCTGGGAGGCTGTTTGAGAGCAGAGGGAACAGATGTGCCTCGAGGGAGGGGAGGTTCTTCCAGTAAAGAATCTCAACCTCCAGCAGGCCTGACTGCTAGAGAGGTTCTTAGCACCCCATCTGGAAGGGTCCCAGTAGTACTTGGGAGGCAGAGGCAGGTGGATTTCTGTTAGTTTGAGGTTAACCTGGTCTACAGATTGAGTTCCAGGATGGTCAAGGCTAGAAACTGTATCTTGGTAAAAATGAGGGGGGGGGAGGGAGAGGAAGAGGAAGGAGGAGGAGAAGGAGGAGGAGGAGGAAGAGGAGGAGGAGGGAAGGAAGGAGAGAGGGAGGGAGGAGGAGAAAGGAAGGGAGAAAAATAAAGGGTGCCATCAGAGGCTTTGTTACATTTCTGTGCTTATGGCAAATTGAACTCTTCTCTAAGACCTCTTCCAACTCTGCAATTCAGTGCTTACATGATACATTTCAATAATAGAAGCATGACCTGTGAAGACAAAGTGAGAAAAAAATAGCCTTTAAAACAAAACAAAACAAAACCAATACCACTACCACCACCACTACCAAACCCCAGAAGCATCTTTGAACAAATTGACCCACCAGCCAGGTGTGATGATGCACTACTTTCCGTGTTTGGGAGGCAGAGACCACTCTGGGCTACATAGGAAGCTCCTGACAGCCAGGGTCATGTAAAGAGATCTTGTCTCACACACACCCTTCCCCCAGGATTTACTTTCCAAAGTAATTCTTCTAGTTTTGAAGATGAAATGTTAAAAAAAAAAATGGCAAGTGAGCAGCAGTCAAATCTAGAGGTTTACACTTTGCTATAGGAACTGTCTTAAGAGTTACTGTTGCTATGGCGAAACACACAACGAGCAAAGTAAAGAGTTTATTTGGCTTACACTTCCATATTGTTGTTTATCATCAAAGAAAATAAGGACGGACTCAAACAGGGCAGGAATCTAGCGGCAGGAGCTGATGCAGAGGCTATAGAGGGGTGCTGAGTACTGGCCTGCTCCACGTTCGCTCAGCCTACTTTCTTATAGAACCCAGGACCATCAGCCCAGGAATGGCCCCACCCACAGTGGGCTGGGCCCTCCCCCATCAATAACTAATTAGGAAGATGCCCTACAGCTGGATCTTATGGAGGCATTTTCCCAACTGAAGTTCCCTCCTCATAGGACTCTAGGTTGTGTCAAGTTGACACATAAAACTTCCAGGACAGTAAGGGTAGAGAGGAGAGGAGGGTTAGGATGGCCTTTGTTTCACTGAGGCCTCAATTTAGTCTCATTAGCTGTGTAAGATTTGTCTCACTGTCTTCATCTCAGAAATATGCAGCTAAGAATACATTTTTAGAGTTGGAATGGAGATTAAATCAGTAAAGAGTACCCAGCCAGAACATAATAGAGATTCTAAATTACATCTTTTTTTCCCCCTTGCTTTCCTTTTTACTTTAAAAAAGTAAAGAGGTTTTTGGTTTTTTTGTTTGTTTGTTTTTTGTTTTTTCCAGCAGAAGTCTTTGCATTGAGAATACAATAGTGGTTTCCATTTTTAGCAAAAACTGTGTGTGTGTGTGTGTGTGTGTGTGTGTGTGTGTGTGTGTGGTGTAGGGAAGAGTGTTGGAGCACAAGAGCCACTGTATGTATATGTGTGAGGTCACTCGTGAAGTATGGATGGTCTTTGTTGCTTCTGCTGTTGCACTGGCTACTCCAGCTAGCTGGACCAGGAGCTACCTCACTCCTGGATGATGCTTCAGTCTCTTATTTGCTATTTTTATAGCCATTTTGTGAATGAGATGGCTTTTTAAATTTCATTCCTAGTAAGTCTGTTATTGGTATATAAAAGTGCTACTAGTTCTTATATGTTGATTTTTATATCGTGAAAGTTTTACTGAATTCATTTCTTTATCTCTACTAGGTTTTTTTGTAGATTTTTTTCTATTTATAGTCACATCTCTGGCAAACAGTGATCATTTGGCTCACCTTTTACTATTTGCACACCTTTTACTTCTCTTACCTGATGTTATGATTAAGACTTCCAGCCCCAGAGCCAGTGAGATGGTATAGTGGTGAAGACATTTGCAGCCAAGCATGAAGACCTGGGTTTTATTCCTGTGGCCACATGGTGGAATGAAAGCTGACTCCTTAAGGTCTGACCTCTACATATATGCTGTGCCACAAGCACAAATGCACATGTCTGTCTGTCTGTCTCTCTCTGTCTCTCTCTCTCTCCTGTGCCACAAGCACAAATGCACATGTCTGTCTGTCTGTCTGTCTCTCTCTCTCTCTCTCTCTCTCTCTCTCACACACAAACACACACACACACACACACACGGTGGGAGAAGGCACACATATTTAAAAAAAAGACTCTAGTATTTTACTACTTCTTACCACTTCTGCTTGTGTTGCCTTCAGAAGGCTGAGGCATAAACATCATGAAGTTCAGGCCAGCCTGAGCTACAATGAGTTCTTAGCCAGCCTAGGGTACCCTGCCTCAAAAGAAATAAATAATAATTCTAATGAAGAACATTGAAGGATTTAGCTAGATGTAGTTGTACATGTCTTTAATACCAGCACTCAGGAGAATTCTGAGTCAGATTGATCTCTATAAATTCTAGTCCAGTCTGGTCTACATAGTGAGTTTTAGGACAGCCAGCCAGAGGTAGAGCTACATAGTGAGACCCTGTCACAAAATAAATAAATATATAAAAATAAAATAAATTAAAGGATGAACCTGTAGTTTTCCTGTAAAGCAAGTCATCTGAAATAACAAAGTAGGAACATGGTTGTCTGCGCCACACATTCTCTCACAGGAAGCTAAGTACAGATTTCAGTCTTGAGAACGGATCACCTAGCTTCCCAGATTATATCCCTTGACTTTTTTCTTGAGAAGTGGAATATCTCTAGATCGTTAATTAAGTGACAAGCTGGCTACTTCAGTTCTGAAACAGATCAGGGTAGAGTGATGGATTTTCTTTGGAATTCAAAGGATTTCTGTAACAGCATATTAACAAAGATATATTATTTAAGCTCCAATATTTACAGATCCCAAAGAAGCTTTTAGGGATTTAGGGAGTTAATCTTTGACTTCTGAAGCCAGCTTTCTACCGTCAGAATACCAGTGAATCTCTAAAAACTGCAGGTAGGCACTTACACACTGCTAATGTAAGTTGAGCTTGGTTGTCTTACTGGATATATTGTTGTAAAACATGTGAGAACTTTCTCAGAACATGTTCTTACCACTCTGCACCATTGCCCTGGTCTGAGCCCCATGCTCATAATTGCCAGGCGTGTGCCATATGCTCTCGGCTGTACTCCCACCCTTGCTGCCTTTCAATACAAACATCAAAGTGGCCCTGTTTCAAACATAAATAAGATTATGATGTTCTTCTGCTCAAAACTGTGTATGCTGTTTCCTTCTCTCAGACTGAAACCGTAAGTCCTCACAGGAGCCTGTAAGGCTCTACATGAGCTGAAGAGCACATTCTCTTCCTGACCATCCTTGCTGCTACTGTGTCCTGTTTGTTCACTCCAGGCACACTGACCTCTTCATTATTCTCCAGACATATCCTCTATGGTCCTCTGATAGTTAATATTGCCGTCTTGATAAGAAATAGAATCTATCTAGGAGACAAACCTCTATGTTATTTGAGGTGGAAAGACCTACCCCGACTGTGGGTAGCACTACAGGATCTTGGTCTGAGGAAAAAGAAAAAAGTTAGCTGACCACCAGCATCTTCTCTCTGCATGCGAGTCGGACCAGTTGTCTCACTCACCTGCTGGCATGATTTCTCCACAGTGAAGGACTGTACACTCAAACTGAGCCAGGATAAGTCCTTCCTTAAACTGTGTTTCTGAGATATTTCATCACAGCAAAGAGGAAAATAACTATGTACTTCTCAATGTAGGGCCTCAGCACTGAGTGGGTTTTTTTTTTCTTCAATCGTTTTGTTTTGTTTGATGCTCTAAAAGCCTGTACTATACTGTCTACTTAGTTGCCACATATTCCCTTCAAGCCTTTGGATATGGAACCTCTCAGTTTATTTTACCCTGATTATTGTTTAATGCAGTGACCTAACTGTAGTACACCTCTCCTGTCCTTTTTTGGGGAGGGTGTGGAGTTGAGACAGGGTTTCACTGCATAGACCTGGCTGTCCAGGAACTCACTCTGTAGACCAAGCTGTCCTCAAACTCAGAGACCTGCCTGCCTCTGACTCCCAAGTTCTGGAATTAAATGTGTGTGCCAGCACTGCCCAGATATTTCTGTTGTTCTCACCTTGCTTGAAGGCTTTCTTTTGTCCACACCCTTGATTTTGTTTTGATATTTATCCAGTACCTTTTCCAACCCCTTTAGGATATAAGCTCCATGAGAGCAATCATGCTTGCTTTATGTACTGACACAAGTCTCCAACCCAGTGTTTGACACAGAGTAGATACCTAAGTATTTACTGAATGATGAGCTTTGGGACTAGTCCTAGAACTCTCACTATGAAGCCGGTGGAGTGTCTCACACATGCAGCCCCAGCAGGGATTGGCAAGAGGCTTATGAGTTCTAGAGTAGCCTGGGCTATATAGGAAGACCCTATCTCAAGAAAACAAGCAAACAAAAGCTAAAAAACAATACTCACTGACAGCCACTGTGTAATCAGACTCTTCTCTTTGACACACCTTACTCTGATAGCATGTGTAACAAACCCAGTATGCCTGAGATTGAGAAATTTTATAAGTTGAAATTGAAGATGACAGAAATACATGGGGGGGGAATCTCTGCCTTCAAGAGAAAGGCTAGAATAGGAGAAGCAGATAGGCAGACTTATAATGAGACAGTGTTAGCACGACCTGTACATCCCACAGTATTGCCCCCTGATTTTACTTCCTTTTTTCCCCTGTGCACAGTAGAGGCCCAAAGGGGCATTGAATACTATATGGAACTAGAGCTCCAGATGGATGCCAGCTGTTATGTGGTCCTAGGAATTGAACCCCCATCTTCTAGAACAGCCACCAGTGCTCTTAACTACTGAGCTATCTCTCTAGCCTCCGATTTTACTTCATTTAACTGTTTAATTTTGTGAGCAGCAAAGAGGTTGGGTCAAGTTTAAGTGACTGTGCTAGTCCTTTCACATTGAAGAACCAAGCAGCACTGGCAATGAAGGCCGCCTGCCACGCTGACTGGTGGGGAAGGAAAAGACTTGCAAGTAAAAAGTTTTAAAACCTGAAAAACAAAACAAAACAAAAACCTAACACAAATCTTTGAAACACCCATTTTCAAAATTGTATTTATTTTTATGTAGATAGTTGTTTTGTCTTCATGTATGCCTACACATCACGTGTGTGCCTGGTACCAACAGAGACCAGAAGAGGATGTCAAATCCCCTGGGACTGAAGTTATAAATTGTTGTGAGCTGCCATGTGGGTGCTGGGAATTGAACCCAGGTCTGCTGGTAGAACAGCTAATGCTTGTAACCACTAAGCCATTTCTCCAGCCCAGACTCTGATTATTTCTTTAGAAAGAAATTCTAGAAATAACTATTTAAAAGTAGATTAGCCAGGCAGTGGTGGCGCATGCCTTTAATCCCAGCACTTGGGAGGTAGAGGTGGGCGGATTTCTGAGTTCAAGGCCAGCCTGGTCTACAGAGTGAGTTCCAGGACAGATAGGGCTATACAGAGAAATCCTATCTCGAAAAACCAAAAAAATGAAAAAATAAATAAATAAATAAAAGTAGATTAGATTGATTACCAGTGAGGACTTGAGGGTTGGGAGTAATCAGTGATTACAAAGTTTCCATTTGAGAATGGTAAGTTTTAGAGACACAGAGGACAGTTGTATAACACTAGAAAAGTAATGAAGTATACTGAATTACCCAAACAATATGCTAGCTATTTTTCTGATCACTATACCTCAGAGAAGTAATTTATTTTAGTTCATGGTTTCAAGGGATATCCATATTCCATCATGTCCGTGAGCACATGGCATTGTGGCATGATCTGTGAGGGCAGAGCTTGCACTTGGTCACATCATAGCAGCAGACAGGAAACCAAGATGGGACGTGAAGCAGAGCCAAATTATAATCCTCGAGGCGAGCCCCTGGTGGCCTGTGTCCACTAGCTAGGCCCCATGTCTCCAGGTTCCACAACTTCCCAGAACAATGCTAACAGAGGGGGAATCCAGGGTCAAGCACATAGCCTATGGAGGGACATTAAGCAGTATATTGATAACAGGTGGTTAAAATGACAAATTTTATATATAGCACATTAGAATTTCAACAACGAAACAGTGTGTAGACTGGCTAAATGGTTCAGTGTGTTAAAGGACTGTCTTATTCAGGATTTCTATTCCTGCACAAACATCATGACCAAGAAGCAAGTTGGGGAGGAAAGGGTTTATTGAGCTTACACTTCTGTGTTGCTGTTCATCACAAAAGGAAATCAGGACTGGAACTCAAGCAGGTCAGGAAGCAGGAGCTGATGCAGAGGCCATGGAGGGATGTTTCTTACTGGCTTGCTTGCTCTGACTTGCTCAGCCTGCTCTCTTATAGAACCCAAGAATACCAGCCCAGGGAAGGTACCACCCACAAGGGGCCCTCCCCCCTTGATCACTAATTGAGAAAATGCCCCATAGTTGGATCTCATGGAGACACTTTCCCAACTGAAACTCCTTTCTCTGTGATAACTCCAGCCTGTGTCAAGTTGACACACAAAACCAGCCAGTATAGGCCCTTGCCACACAAATCTTTGACCTGGTTTGATGCCTGAATTCCACATTCAGCAGAAAGGAGAGACTTGACTCCACTAAGCTGTTCTTTGACCTTCACACATGTGCAGTGATCTGAGCATTTATGTACACATACACGCACACAAATAAGACCTTTTTAAATAGATTTTTTTTTTTAGAAAAAAATGAATATATTGAAAACTCTCTGAGGGCTAGTGAGATGGCTCCGTGGGTAAAAGTGCATGCTTATATATGCACATGCACCCAAAATATGATAATAATAAAAGAAAACTGTATGAACAAAATAGATTCCAAAACTGTTGGTGCTAAAGGGGTTGCCTTTTAGGAAGAGAGTAGTATTGTGGCAGGAATGTGACGGTCAGTTTGTTTTACTATGTGAACGCCTATAATGTTTCTGCCATCCTACAGTGAAGAGACAGACATACTGCATATATTGCTTTTTAAAAATAGAGTTGCACTATTTTGTGACTTTTCTCTTGAAATTTGAAAGCTGTTTGTGTATGCAATCAGAAATAGTCTGTGAAAAGACTAAAAGCCAAGCTTGTGACTTAGATTGTTTCCTATCCCCTTGCATAACTAACTGAGGCCTTTCTTATGTCTCTGTAGGTTACCCCACAGCGTACCCGGCAGCCGCTCCTGCCTACAATCCCAGCCTGTACCCGACCAACAGCCCCAGTTATGCTCCAGGTAAGCAACAGGCGGAGGCAGCAGTGAAGAGGGTGGACGTAGGCTTCCATTTGTAACAACTGAGTCACCAGATGGCCCTTCTCTTTACTTTGTCCTGGAGTCAGCCAGTTCTGGCTTGATTCTCTTTGGAGTCCCCCCTGGGAACTGGGGCAGAGCAGTGTCTGGGTGGGAGTAGGAGAAGAATCTCCTTCATTCTCTCTGGGACTTGAGGGTGGCCCCTCTCCTCTGCTGGAATATATGAGACATGACTCCACGTCTTAGAGCCACTTCATCCCTCTCGAGCCTGAGGCTGCCATTGGGAATCCTTCTCTCTCTCTTTGTCCCTCCTTCTGTTCCCCTTCCCTCCCTCTCCTTCTGGGGTATAAATTTGGAATAGGGTGAGAGACTTGCCACCAGAGTGAAGAGCCCATGTTCAGGCTGAGACAGGTTGCTTGTTTTTCAGAAATAGAAAACATATAGCACTTGACCAGAGAGACTGAAATGGACTGGAAATCCTGAATGAGGTGCTAGGCATGATGGTATATACTGCTAATCCCAGCACTTGGAGGCTGAGGCCACAGCCTGAGGTCATCTTGAGTTCATAGTAAGAAAGGAACCAAAAAAATACAAACAAAACAAAACAAAAAAACAAAAAACCCAAAACCAAAAAAAGCAACAACAAAACAAACAAATAAAAAACCAGAAGAAAGAAAATATTGGAAAGATTTTTTTCCCTCTTGTTTTGGGGGCTAGGAGCATTACTGTGGTATACACACACACACACACACACAGTCACACACACACACACACACACACACACTTACACACTGTTCTAATTCCTGGGCTCAGTCAGTGTTAACACCCAGAAAACATGATCAGGGGAAGGAGTGGGCTCTATGGTTAAGAAGTCCTCGGTTTGAATCTCTATTAGCCTCCTCACTAGATGTCCAACCTTGGATAAGTTACCTCAGTTTTCCAAGGCTGACGTGTAACTGCTTACCTCAGGGTTGAAGGTAATTTACATAAGTTCTTTATTCACTCACTAAACATTTGTAAAGTGTCCTCTATACTGTGATAGAAAAAGTAAACTTGTCATCTTTGCCTGAGGACACTTATAGTTAATTTTGGAATCTGGCATATTAATAAATGTACTACATTTTATTGATAAACTGTATTAATATTATTGTATTAGTGAGTGTTATAAAAAGAACACATATCAGTACAGAGGCAGAACCACCTTCTACCTGGAGATAAGAGATGGGGGACTTCGCAGAGGAGCTATCAGAAGAGACTTGAGGCAGAAGTAGGAGGTGCGGTGGAAGCACACAGGGGAAGAAAGTACAGTACGGGGGCAGAGCAGGTGAAAGCACAGTGGAGGTGTGGGGCTTACACCCGAGTCTACAGCTAGGGAGATTCGTAGAGTAAGAGGGACTGGGTGAATCTGACCTACGGATTACAAGGAACACATTTGGAAAGGCCTTAAATGTCACATCCTCCCTCCTCTATTTTCTTATCTAGTGAATATTATGGGATTGAAAAGCTCCCAGGAATTCTTTCATTCAACCTCCCTCTGGTCAGGACATTCTGGAAAAGAGCTGTTTTAACAGACAACAACTTATATACTAGAGCCTTTGGCAGATTTCCTGTTACATGTTTTTCTGAGACAATCTGCAATTTGCTATACAGTTATTCATCTTCTTCTGAGGTGTTTAAGGCAGAAAAGAACATGGGCTGTATTTATAGACCTATATTTGAGCCCTGGAATTACTATCACATTACACACGTTCTGTGAAGTTACAGGGAGCCCTTTCCTTTCTTTCTTTTTCTTTGGCTTGTTTGTACAGTCACAAACTGTTCTAGGCAGGCATGGTGGTGCACATTTATAATCTCAGTACTTGGGAGATGGTAGCAGAGGATCGAGAATTGAAGTTACATAGCAAATTCAAAGCTAGCCTGAGCTTCATGAGACCCTGCCATCCCCTAAAGAGAGCTTATTCATGCAAAATAAATAAATGATAGATATATCCTGCATTAATACTTTTGTTCAACTGTGATCAAAACACCCAAGAAAACAATTCAGAGAAGAAAAATACGTTTCAGTTCACCATGTCACAAGGTCCAGCTCATGAAGTCTTGGTCCCATGTGCTTGGGGAGAACATCATGGTACTGGAAATGTGACTGAAGGAGCTGTTCACTTCATGGCTGACAGAAAGTAGAGAAGGGTAATATGAAAAGCCAGGGCAAGGTACAGCCCTGAAGGGCACACCCATGACCTGCTTCCTCCATCCGCTTATGGTCTTGTTCTACCACGTCCTCATAATCTACTCCAATGTGGAATGCATAAGTGGATTAAATGATTCATTAGGTCAAAGCTTTCTTGACCCAGTCATCTCTAGAAACACTCTTACATATACACCTAGATGTGTACGTTATCAGGTTTCTAGATGTTTCTTAAGTCAGCCAAATTAACCACCATAACAGGTGTTTATATGGACTGTATTAAATAGTTTATACAAGTCTTACTCTTCTAAAAGGTACTGTAGTGATGCTCCCTGAAAGAAGCCACCCGCACGCCTTTAATCCCAGCACTTGGGAGGCAGAGTTCAAATCCAGCCTGGTCTACAGAGTGAGTTCCTGGACAGCCAGGGCTATACAGAGAAACCCTGTCTCAAAAAACAACAAAACAAACAAACAAACAAACAAAAAGAGTTAAGGAGAACAGTGACATGTATACTAATGTGTATTTCCTCTAATAAGTAAGATACATTATTCTCCTGCCACAAATCTGTAATAATAGGCAGCAACAGTATAAAAACTACACTAATTATCTGATAAAATAAGCAAATCAGTGAGTTATATCTTAAAAACTAAGAGAACACTATGAAATATCCCAGTACATAAGTAATTTCAGTCCAAGTAGTGTCAAATCTGTAAGTGGGCTTTGTAACCAGCCTAAAATAGAAGGAGGTGAGTTGTGGCGGACTTTCCAGTGAGGTCACAAATACAGAAAAGGTATTGTCTTCACAGTCAGGAATCCTAGCGACCCCACTGGCTGTAGTCAGGGAGGTGGTGAGCCTGGGAAGCAGTGTGTAGTGACAGAGAAAGGAGAGGCGATGTATAGCATGGTAGTGTGCTTTCCAGAGACTCAGCTACCAAGAAAAGAAAAACAAAGGCACATTGTAGAAGGGACGCGCAGGTGAAGGAAAGGGCATTCGGGTGTAAGTGTGCACTGGTGGGAGGGCAAACAGAGGACATGTCAGAGATGCCAGAGTAGCATGGAGCCAGGCCTCCCAGCAGCTGTGGTGGCAGCGAGGACTCTGATGTCCATTTTCTTTTCTCTTTTGGCAAGTTGAGTGACAGGAGGTGGAACGCCTATGGTGCAGGGCAGCTCAGGACTAGCGCTGGAGGTAGCTGAAGGGGAGCCTCTAGCAGTAAGCTACCTTCTCAAGAGTATTCAGCACTCGTACTGAAGCACTCGTACTGAGAGATTTTAGGATTATTTAAGGATCAGTTTGGCAAGTAGCTGGCAGGACAAGAAATAAAATTCTGCTATTAGTCCAGGAATGGTAGTGCATGCCTTTCATCCCACCATTTGTGAGACAGAGGCAGGTGGATCTCTGTGAGTTCTAGGCCAGCTAGGGGTACATAATTGAGACCCTGTTTCAAAACAAAAACAAAAACTTTGATTAATTCAATGTTTCATTTGTGTCAGCAACAATTTGAAACTCATTATAGATATTAACTTATTTTATAGTACGACAAACTGAGTACTTTGTTTTTCCCAATTTCCAATTGGGAAAGCAGAAAGTTATTGAAATTCAGCAGCTAGAGCTGCATTCTGGCATCCTGTCGCTGCATCAGAACTCTTAGCCGCCTGTCATTGCTGAGGCAGTGGGCAGACACTGAAGTGTTAGAGGAGTCCGAGACTGTTAAAAACATGGCGAGTGTGCAAAGCTGCTGTGTGTGTAGAATATTACATTTCAATACTAAAATAAAAAAGAAGCCTGTATCTATGAATTAGTGCTTTAAAAAGTCAAGACATTTCTAAGCTTTGATTAAAGTAAGCCAGACCATTTACTCAGAAACCAAAATCCACAATAAGGTGTATTGTGTTAGAAAGCCCCACATTGGCCAGGCATGGTGACACATACCCATTATCTCTGCACTTTGGAGGTTGAGACAGGAAGATCAGAGTTCAAGGTCATCCTTAGCTATACATGAGTTAAAGATTATCTTGTACCACATGGGAGACCCTTTCTCAAAGAAGCAAACAAAACAGGAAGGAAGGGGGTGGGGGGAGTAGAGGTATCAAACTGGAATTAACCCTGTTTCAAATATGTGTGGGACATTTCACACACACACACACACACACACACACACACACACACACACACACACTCACTCACTCACACACTCAGAGCTGCGTCTATTACATACTGTGTGAGGCTTACCTCTACCTTCACAGGTCTGACTGTTATGGGGAAGTTCTTGTCTTCGAGGCTCAATGTCAGAGGGAACAGTATAGGTGATTCTCAGCTTCTTGCCAGAGCTGGCCATTTGTGATGCAGGGCAGTGCCTGCAAAGGAGCCAGGCACTCAGGTTTAAATTTCTTTCCTTTCTTCAAGAAGACCAAGCAATTGCTTGGAGAGACCCTATTTTTAGCAGCCTTTGTGCTCCTTAGATTCATCTGCCCAGGATACAGAGGAAAGCTCACTCTTTGATTGGTTCTGAAAAACAGTGTACTACCTGGGCTTTTTCCCAAGTGTTTACCAGTTTTAAGGATCATATTTAGGTATTTAGCCTCACGGGAGGCAAGAGCTAGCCAAGAGATCTTTTTCAGAATCTAGGGAGCAAAGGGTTTAACATATTCCTGATAATGTAACTTGGAAATGAAAGAAGACTAAATAGAAAATAATGTCAAAACTCTCTCATAAGAAGCATGTTCTCATCTTTATCTCATTAGAGTTAAATTATATGAAGTATACATAGAGTTTTCCCAAACTACAAACCTGGGGGAAAGTAGAGGTCAATCTCTGTGCAAGGCAAGTTACAAGTGTACCTTTTTTACCTTTGTCTTGTAAGCTAGAGTGTCTTACATCCAGTTTACTGCAGAGAGGATTAAGTAACCTTCAAAATTAAATTTAAAATGCCATGGCTGAGATTCAAACCCATTTGTCTGACCCTATAGCCTGTGTTCCTTCTACAGCACAACACATGTCTCTACATTGGACCTAGTTCTTTGAGAGGCCTGTAGTGGCCATATCTTCTGAGCCTTCATTTTTTCTTCATTGTAAAGCCTTCATCATGCCTGAAATCCCTCCACAGTTCTTGGGAGAATTGAAATAGTTTTAATATAGACAAGCAAAGAACAGTACCCTACTCCTGTTCATACCAGGCAGTTTAAGGTCCCTTCTCTGGAATATCCTACAGCATTCAGAGAGGTTTCTCTGCAACAAATAAACTTTCCTGGATGGCAAGTCTGTCACCCTTTCCAGGGGGAGGTTGTTCCTATCCTCCATATTCTCTGCTTCTTATGCAGCCTGGGGGAAACTGCTATCTTGAAACAAGTCTGTTATAGAACTGGAATATGTACAACTTTGCACAAATTCTTAGTGGTAATTTCAACTAACATTTCTATCCAACAGAGTTTCAGTTCCTGCATTCAGCTTATGGTAGGAGAGCTATTTTTCCTCATCCGTATTATGGCCTATGAATGTGTTATCTTGTAACAATGGTAGATTCCCTTTCCTTTCCTCCCCAAATCCCATCTCCTAGGCTTGGGCTCCCCCAGGTGGCCTAGCAGCAGTTCCTATAGCATGCAGGAACATGTCTGATGGTGCAAAATCATGGGTTGGAGACACACATGAACCATTCCTAAAGGGCAGCAATGAAGGATCATGGCACTAAAAGGCGTTTCACACCCTAATCTGGCTGCCTGACTCAAACAAATGAAGGAAAATTCTAAGGCCTGTGTGTGGCTCCTCTGTTGGCTTAATGGTAGGCTCTGAGGAGCCCCTTGATTGTGCCTATTAGACCCTAAAACACCAGTCAGATGGCCCCAGGATCATATTTTCCATTTCCATTAGCAGTCTGACATGTTTGAAGACCTGGTTGACTTTAGATACAGTCTGTAGCCTTCATTCAGATCTTGAGCTCTGGTCTCACTTTCGGAGCATTTTCTGGATGATGAAAGGTACAGGCCAAGTGTGCCAATGGGTGAGAGATGTGAGTTGAGTTCTCTGGGTAGTGTGGACTCCAGGCCCAAGGCACCACAGGAACTTGTGGGCACCTGTGAGGGTCCCAGCAGTGTAACTTGACTAGGTCCTTCTTGTCGTAGACAGTAAGGGACCATAGGAGACACTTGCCACTTTTACCACACTCACCTGGGCTGCTTAGGATGTTTTTGTAAAATCTTTGAATGTTTTCTCAACTTTTAATCTTACTGTTGGAAAATGAATGTTTTTATATATGGTACATCTTTCAGAAGATGAGCTGTGGAATTTCTTTTGCTACTGCTGAGGGCTGTGTGATCTTGGGCAACTCGTTAATGTCCCCAGGCCATAAAGTTTTTCATGTCACATGATTTCAAGGTCTTTTTAAATGCCAACATTACATTCCCTTGTAATTTTTATTATTTCAATAGTGCTAGCTACAGAACCTTTTCACTTAGGCTGCTTTTGGTGAACTCAAACAAAAGACCCTAAAAACTTAGAGAAGGCTACATCCTTCTGCACCCTTCTGATTAGAACAGTGGTTCTCAACCTGTGTTGGAGCTTCACAGGGGTCACTGAAGGCCATCAGGAAACACAGATATTTACATTATGGTTCATAACAGCAAAATTACAGTTATGAAGTAACAATGAAATAGTTTTTATGATTGGGTCACCACAACATTAGGAGTTGTGTTAAAGGGTTGCAGCATTAGGAAGGTTGAGAACCACTGAATTAGAACATCTAATATGAAGAAGTGTGGATGGAGTGATTCACAGCGTGTTTGTTCTATGCCAGGCCCTACATTGGCCCTGTGAAGATCCAAAGACCAGTAAGACAAGCTCCCTATTCTCTAGAAACTCACAATTTATTGGGGAAACATTCAACCAGGGACAGGAGCCTCTAAGACTCACAGGATAGTCAATTATGTGGGATGATGTGGGCAGAGAGTGGGCAGAGGAAAAGACTTCATAACAGAATCGAGTCTTTAGCTCCTGATTGACTACTTACTCCATGTGTGCTGTGGGGTGTAGAGAGAGAGGAAGCAAGAGCTAGTCGAGTAGAGCACAACATGAGAATAACGCTCCCCAGCACACTCAGAGTGATGGCGGCTTGTGCACAATGGCGTGGGTTGGAGGCTGAGATGATAAGAGAATTGAGGGAGATTTGTGACTCAGGAAGAAGAGAGTGGTTGAGAAGCAGGACCAGGCTATACAACCTCAAGGCCCACCCTCAGTGACCTATTTCTGCCAAGGCTGTGCCATCTAAAGGTTCCACAGTCTTCCAAAATATCACCTCTAGCCAAATACCAAGTGTTTAGCCTTCCGTCAGCCAATGTAAGATATTTCAGTTCAAACCACAAGACACCGTCAGTATTACATCAGAGGAGTCTCGAATACAAGGTTGAATCTGTAGCCTATAGGTAACAGAGAACCATGGGATGTTTTTAAGAGACCAGTATGGCTACTGCTTGGAAATTAAAAGGGACAACTTAAAAAGACCAGACGCAGAGCATTTTCAGTTGACGTGGCTCAGTAGGCAGAGATGGGAGCTTGAATTGGAGTTGGCCATAACTGTAGGAATGGAAGCACAGGGCTACCAGAACCATTAAGACTGATGATGTTTTCAGTACTGTGAAGCAACCGGGGAATGGTCAGTACTGCCAGTTTACAATACAACAAAACGGAAGCTCAGACAATTAACTTGACTTGCCCACGGTCTCACAGCTAGTAGGTGGCAGAGCCCAGGCTAGATCCCATTTCCTTACTCAGTACATGGTTCAGGATGATGGTCCCTTGCTGCCTTTCTTTGTAAATGTGCTTAACAGATTGTTCTAGTGTCAGAGGGCATGAGGGTCCCATCCAGGAAGTGAACAACTCAGCAACTAGATCTCGGCAGGCTCATAGACAGGCCTCCGCATGGTTTTGCTCTGTTTTTATTTTTCTACTCTGTAATTTTTACACATCTGTAGTAATTACGTAAAGTCTTAAGTGGATGGCTTAATAATGTTTTCATGTGATACACCTGTAGTTAATGATCACTTAATTCAAAGGATAAAACATTTTTAGGAAGTAATCCCTTTTGGCACCCCAAAGCAGGCCCGCCTGACAGAGAGCTCTTTCTAGTGCCATGCTGCTAAGAGTTCCTGTTGGCACTGGTCTCATCCAGCAGCCGAACTCTGCATTGCTATCACTGTCAGGAAGGATTGCTGTAGAGCTGAAGAGAGATGCAGACTCAGCAGTTAATGAGGAGGTTAAATTGACTGTTAAAAGCTTACTTTCATTTAGTTTTTACATGTATCTTTTTTTTTAAAATTATTAACTATTCAAGCATTAAGGAAAAATACAGAAAATGTTGTTTGTTTTCTGTATAATAAAACCAGAATAAACGTCTAGTTTATTTGTAAAATGTAAAAGTTTAGCCTAAGTGATTGCTTAGGAAAGACAGTCAACAACACAGTGATACTTGCTTCTTTCTTGAATGATCTGCAACATTATTTTATGGTGACATGCTGTCTTGTTCACTCCCTGGTTGCTGTGTGGCTGAGTTGCATCCCCAGTAGACCGTAAGTACCTTGTGTGCAGTGATGTAACCCACGTGTGTTCTTGTCCACCGTGGCACTCCCCTCAGTGCTGAGTGCAGTTAGGCCTCAGTACTCTGCAGCTAATTTTAACTTCATTTGTCACACAGTCCTTCAGGCAATTGTCAGACTTTTGGCTTATAATGAAAATCATAACTCTGCCCCACTCAGAAGAAGAAGGAAAAAAAGTCAGAACAGAACAAATTGGGACCTCTAAATTCTCCAAATTGTTATGGCCAAATTGAGACCTTTTGGTTCTTGGAAGAGGCATACTGAGCTCTTAGGGCATGGACTTGCTCTGTCTGACTTCTCAGAGCTACAGATTTGACACAGCAGTGATTTGCTTGTGGGTGGTTGTGCCCTCCAGCCACACTGAATGTCAGTCCCTGAATTTGGAGACATTGTGATAAAACTTTTGACACTAATTGGATCCTTCATTAATTCCTTTCATATTAGCATCCCACCCTCTGGAGACAGACACCCAAGGTGTTTATTTAAAGAAGATTCCCTTCTGCAGAAGCGCCATGCTGTCCTGGCTGTCTAGCAAGGGCTCTGGGCTCTGCATGGAGTTATGCTGTCTCCATTTCTCTTGCCAGATTCTCCTTTTAGTGTCACTTTCCTGCCCATGATTGCCTTCCCATTCCTCAGCATTTGCTGTATATATTGCGGGCCATTGATGCAAGCAGAGTCAGCCTGTGGAACTACATTTTGAATCTAGTTCAGAAAAACTCAGCGGAGTCCACAACCTCCATAGCCATTATAACTGTGATGGAAGGAACAGAGATGTCAGTTGTAAACCAGGCAGCAAAGACACTGTAGAATCTCTGGAGGTAGTAAACCCTGTAGGAGTCTATAGGACCACCGTACTTTCTTATGCTTCCCTGTCTTTCCTTACCCACTTATTAAAATATTTCAGGTTCATCTGGTTGTTGTCCAGCCCCTGTACTGTTAAGATACTTTAGAAAACTCTGTGTCCAAAACTCCCAACATCTTTTTAGAATGGAAATGATATTATAAAGAAAAAAATTAATCATTTTTTAACCTTAAAATAGAAATTTGAATCAAAAATGTGTCTCCTCTGGTGTGTGGAAGGATAGTTTTCTTTTCCTTCCTTCCTTCCTTCCTTCCTTCCTTCCTTCCTTCCTTCCTTCCTTCCTCCTTGTTTCCTTCCTTCCTTCCTTTCTTTCTTTCTTTCTTTCTTTCTTTCTTTCTTTCTTTCTTTCTTTCTTTCTTTCTTCTCTCTTTCCTTCTTTCTCTCTTTTTCTCTTCTTTTTTATAAAGGCATTTCTCCCCCCCCCATTTCCTCTCTCCTTCCCCTCAGGATACCAAGACGGTAAGTTTTTGAGTCATTCCCCACTTCTAGAACACTTAATAAAATTTCTCAAGCTGAGCTTTGAGCTATTCTGGAAAGTCTCTACATATCTCAAACTAATTTCTGTAACAAACTACATACCTACCCCAATTTTGACATGTATTTTCATGATGGCCAAAAGATCATCTCTAACTCATGATGAGCTGTCTCATTTGGAGCAAGAAGTACCACCTATTTGGAGATATTCAGATATATGCAGGAAGTATGTTTGTCTGACCATGGCTGGTATGCAGAAGGAGTTGGCAAGGAGTGCCCGTTGCATGGCTGATAGCAGAGCCACAGTGCTCTGGCCTTGAGGCGGCCATGCACAGCTCAGTCCATTAGAAGAGATGCTGTCCCAGGGAGGCTCATGTAAAATGGTAGTTACTTGTAGTATCTCTTTGGAAGCAACTCACACTTATTAACCATACCTCAGATAAGTTTCAGACCACAGGGAATTTTTAAAAAGACTCCCCATTAATTTGGCCCACCACACTGTCAAAGATAGCCAAGTTTGCTTCATGTTAATGAGAAGGTGGTAGCAGAATATACCATAAGTCTTAGACTAGAAGGTCAGGTGGAAAATGGTGATATTCAAGAGCATCTTCATGGTTTTTATCATGAGTAGAAAAATCCCAAGTCTTAGTATTTAAGTGTAGGTTTCTTTGGATTTAGGTCATTTGGAAGCTCACTTCAGCACTCCTTCCAACCTACAGTCCCATCTCAAAAAGGCTGATTCATTCTGTATGTCTGAGCAGACCCCTTGAGTTATGTTTCTGTCTAGCACAAGACCCTTGCTTTTGTGTCTGTAATTGGTGATACCAACTTTTATTTCTGCCTAATGCCATTCTCGTGTCTCCCCTTCAGCCACTCTGCTGATGAAACAAGCCTGGCCACAGAGCTCATCTTCCTGTGGCACTGAAGGCACCTTCCACCTCCCAGTGGACACCGGGACTGAGAACCGAACTTACCAAGCATCCTCTGCGGCTTTCAGTAAATACAGCCTGTCTCCTCCTGTCCTGGTTCCCCTTGGTTGGGGCTGATTTGTTTGTAGCAAGAAAGGAAAGAGTTTTTTTAAGTGACATTTTTAATGTAAACACTGTTTTAAGAGGTTCTCCTTCCTACTCAGGAAAGAACATTGGACTTTGACATTCAAGAAAGATGACCATCTTTGATCATGCCTTTAACTTTAGGATACCATCCCCAGCAGTGAGAGGGGAGCATTCCTGGGTCAAGAGCTTGGATTTGTGAGAGACTGTTACTGAATTTTAGGGGAAAGGACCAGGGCCCATTTGAACAGAGGCGGCTCTTCTCATTCATTAGATTTCTTGACTTTAACACTATTGGCATCTGGGTCAGATAAGTTCTTTCCTATGCATGGTAGGATGTTTAGTAGTATCTATAGCCTCTCTCCATTAGATGCCAAAAACAAAGCACCATTGTTACACCCCAAAATGTTTCTAGATATTCCTCTGGAAAAGAAATGTGTCTTCTATAGAGGAAACATTGCCCAAGTTCATGTAAGCTACACCATGGGAATATGATATGACATGGACAGAAGCCAGCAGCCAGATTGGGCATGCTTTTTCTGAGACTCAGTGGGATAACTGATGTCACCTTTGCAGCTGATTAGTAACACAAATGATTCCAGTGAGGAACCTCATTTAGAAAGTACTAAGTGGAAGAACTTGTGCCTGTGGCAATTGTCGGTCATGGGAATGGTCAGCTTTGGATACGAGGAACACTAATGTCTGAGTTTATGCCACCAGGACCTGGGCAAGCCCTTAGCAGGATGTTGTAGGAAAGTAATCTACTAGGTAGGCTAAGAAAATTCATTGACTCTGTTTTCTTTTCCTTTAAATATCCAATGTCATTGCTTCTCAGCTTTTTGGTTGAGATCAAGTGTAAAATATCCAGGGTTGGGGCTAGAGATGGCTCAGCAGTTAAGAGCACTTGGCTGCTCTTTTCAGAGGACTCATGTTCAATTCCCAGCACCCACATGGCAGCTCACAACCACCAGTAACTCTAGTTTCAGGTGACCTAGTGCCTTCTTCCGACTTCTTTGTGTATTAGGCATGAATGTGGGACACATATATGTATACAGGCAAATTCATACACATAAAATAAAAACATCTTTAAAAATAAATAAATTAAATATCCAATGTCAAGCCTGGCATGGTGATACACGCCTGAAATCCTACCGGTAACTTAGGAGGCAGAGGCAGGTGGATCTTTCTGTAAGATAATAGCTAGCCTCGTCTACATAATGATTTCCAGGCCAGCCAAGGCTACATAGTGAGCCCTTGTCTTTAAAGAAACAAACAACAACAGCAAATGTCATTTTCTCCCTGTTGTCATTGTCCTTACCCGTCAGCATTTACTAACTCAGCATGGCATACCTTTTTGTAGATTCTGCTTTCAGAATCAGCCCCTCATTCAGTCAAAATTATAGTCCTATGAAGTTTGGAAGGACTTTCATCCCTTTTTGAAAGCAGAATTTCAAAAAGGTAATATGCCCAATGCTGTATAATTAATATGGCGGCACAACTGTAAAAAGATAACTTTCGGGCTAGGACTCGCATTGTGATTCTTCGTGAAGCTGGTTTTACTCTTTCAAAAGACGAATGAGATGAGCATGGTAGCTCAGCACCTGTAATCCCAGTACGCATGAGGCTGAAACAAGGAATCACAAATTCAAGGCCAAGCTAGGACAGAGTAAGTTTTAAGTCACCCTGAGCTACACAGTGAGACTTGATCTCAAAAAGAGTAACGAGAGGAAGGGCAGCAGGGGGTTGGTGGTTCCAGGTGCTTCAAGTAGAACTGAATGAATATATGTAAAATTATATAATGTAAATTGATTTGTACACACTTCACAAATGTAGATGAACAAAGGCACAGTTACTTCAGTGTAGCAGAAAGAGACCTGGGGTGGAAGATACAGGACTCTAGACTTGATTTCATATAACTTCGGATAATTCATAGCTATGCTTTGTTTATTAGTCTCTTGAACTGTACAATGGTGGCCTTGGGTGAGGTCACCTTTAAAGTCCTTGCTAGCTACTGGGCTCTTGAGTCTCTCCCTCAGAAGTTATTACCTATATCCTTCCCACAAGATCCTCCCTTCTGGCTGCCCTCATCAGTAAGCTAGCCTTAAAGGCTTTGCTCATATATCTTTAGAAATAATGGCCTCATTCCTTCTAGAGGTTGCCCTTCTTACAGCTAGGCAGTCTTGAGTGCCTTACCTTCTGTGCTAAAATCTTCTAAAAGTCCAACAGAAATGTCCAGTAGTCACATGTTACTCTCCCCTCCTAGACAGGCCATCAAGTTTCTAGATAGGACCAAAATGTATCACTTTCAAGCAAGTAATACATAAATGAATGTAATTTTTTTTAAATGGATTTGAGATTGATTGACTGACTGACTCATGCAGGCTCACAAAGGCTCCTCCAAGCATTCAGATTTTGTTGCTTTTACCTTCAGGGCACTTTGACAAATTCATACCAATTTAACCACTACTTGCTAAAGCCTGTCCATAATCAGTATCCCTCTTACTCATTCAGTGCTTTATTGTTTAACTACCAACAAGGAGACATAGAGGTCACAGCAAGATTCAGACATACAGTGCTGCTTTATCCAGACTTTGTCCAGATGTATAAATCTAATGATCAATAAACCAATTAGTGTAAAAGGTATCCTTGATGTGAAGATCGATGTCTTTGAATATAGGCAGGGCTCTACAACTGAAGAAGATTTTTGACAGTGAAGCAGTTCAGAGAGGGCTACAAAGGCTTTATCTTGCTAATTCGTGCCGTGTCTTTATATTCTACATTTGATAGAGCCTAAAACTATAGCTAGGAACCTTAGACAAATAGCAGGCAGGCATCATAAACAAAGCCTTTTTATAAGGCAGAGCGGGCTCTTCTAGGCGCAGAACTCCTTTGTTTCATGACACTGCCTTTAGTGAAATGGGGATACAAAGGCCAGCACACCAGATGCCGGAGATTGTACTGTAGAGCAACGCAGAAACAGCTCTACCCAGGTTAACATCAGCTCTGAACTCTGGAGCCAGCTCTAGAACTATAGATATGCCATGAGATTTAGAAAATGACAGGATTTCTAAGTTACAGGTTCTTCCTCCGAAAGGAAGCAGGTTGAATGTAAGCCTCAAATGTCTTTTAAGGGTATAGCATCCCAAAGTTCCCATTCTGTGACCTTCAGATTTAGCATTCATTTCAAAGTAGCTAGGCCTCCAGGCAATGAGTTGGGTCCAAATTTACTTGAGTAAAAATCCATGAGATGATTTTGCAATAAGCCCAACAACTTCTCTTACTTAGACTCACAAAGTAATAAATCCTAACTTTTATATATCTAAGCCTGGGATAAGTAACCCTAGATTTTCACTGTTCCCCAGGATGTGGTCCTCATCCCAGGAGGTGATGTCCTCATAGAAGTACTGTGGAAATACTCAGGACTTAGAATTTCAACATCAGAAATGTCCTCTGAAATGATCTAGTCCAAAGGAAGATACTCCTGAGGCAGGACTGACTGGAAAGGATCTCAAGAAAAAGGCTTGCATGGTTTCTGCAGTCTCAGGGAAGATCCTCCTGCCCCTGAGGGTAACCTTGAGATGCATTGTGGTTACTGAGTGCTTCTTTGTGCAGTCACTTTCTGCTTAGCATCTCTCATCTGTGAAGTTCTCATCTTAGAGATTTCTAAGATCTCTCCAGCTCTGTGGTTCTGCTTCTCATCCCAAACTTCTAGAGCTGCAAAGCAGGCTATAGCCAGCCTTTCTTTGACTGCCAAGGGTATTTATTTGTATTCCGAGTGTGTGTGTCTTGTTTCTTAACATGAAGGTGGAACGTTCTTCTACAAGGTTATTCTTAGATGTATAAACCAAATTCTACTGCGGTCTCTTAGAACCTTTTGATTCTCTGCAGAGGGGCAACCCTGATACTTGGTAATGTGATTGCTTTTGTTGCTTAGATGGATTGATGTACCTTCCCTGGGAAGGCTAGAAATTTCAGAGCATGTTCTCCAGTCACATAAAAGAAAGCTGCCTTCATTGCTGGCTTGTTAAAGAATTGTAAAATTTTAGAATCTTAGAACCCTGGAGCTTGTGTTCCAAGTTGAGCCAACCTAGTCACAGAACAGCTCTTGCCTCTTGTAGTTTCTGAGAGCAGTCTGTGCTTGTGTGCCCGAGGAGGGGACACTTCCTACTGTCTCTGTTCACTGGGAGGGAAAGTAAGAGCTCACTTATATGGACCCCGTCAGTCATAAAGTTAGTTGGTCCCCATGCCGCTTGTAACCACTACTCTGTTGGTAGTGCAGTTGGAGACAGGCGGCTTCTGGTTCACGGTAATCTCTATAGAAAAGACAATCAATTCTGGCAGGATCCTCCACATTTCAATTTTGAGTTTTGTTTGGGTGTCTGTTTTTAGTTTGCTGTACTAGAGATCATAGTTTTGTCAACGGTCTGCCCCTGAAGCTACATCCCTAGCACTCTCACAGCTTGTTTGTTTGTTTTTAACCTTTAAATTAAGGGTCAGCAAACTTGTATATAAACAGATACTTTAGGGTCAAGGGTCATATGGTCTCTGTAACTACCATTTTGGTAGGAACAGTTGGTTCAACCTGGTGGTTGGCATAAGCCTATAATCCTAAGCTACTGGGAGGTTGGAGTAAGAAGATTGAAAGTTAGAGGCTAGACTGAGTCAAAAAGTGAGTTCAAGCCCAGCCTAACCAATCTAATAAGATTCTATTTCAAAATAAGATTAAAAAAGAGGGACAGAGACAGACAGACAGAGACAGAGACAGACAGACAGACAGACCACACTTAGTATATACATGTGAAACCAGCTTGAGCATCATAATGAGTCCCTTTCCTTGAGTAAAAAAACAAAGGATTAGGAGAGAATGGGGAAAGCAAGATAGAGAAAGATAAAACCACAACTGTCCTGAGATGCTGGGTAAGGAGCCAGAATGAGAACAGAGCAATAAGAAATGAGGGAGTAGGGGGCGTCTCTAAGTGTACACCTGCCTTTTCATACAGGCAGCTCAGAACCCCAGGCTGTCTGTCAGCTGAAAGGGCCCCAGAGAGATGAGACTGTTTGTTTCTAGTTTCTTCTTTTTTTTTTTTTTTTTATTTTTGGATAAGAACCCTGGAACCCAGAGAACTAAAACATACCCAAGTCATACTTGCAGCTCATGGGCATCAGGACTGAGGGAGCTGCCTGAGGCCAGGGCTCTGAGGATAGAACCCTGATCTCTTGTCTGTCCTATCTGTGTTTGCAGCTGGATTCAACCCATTCTTGTGTGAGGAATTGTTACTGGGCCCTGCTGCCTTCAAGCACTGCTGTTCTGCCAACTAACTAGATGTCTCTTTTATTGCCTTGGTACAGGATATACTGCAGGGACACCATACAAGGTTCCACCGACCCAGAGTAATACTGCTCCACCCCCCTACTCCCCATCACCCAACCCCTATCAGACGGCCATGTATCCAATCAGAAGTGCCTATCCCCAGCAGAATCTGTACGCCCAGGTAGGTACACACGGAGGACCTCTTCTTCAGGAGTCTCCAGCAAGGATGGGGTGGCATGGGATGAGGAAGAAAAGACAGTTAATGGGCCTGGCCAGCTATCACCGTATGTCACTGAAGCAATACTCCTGCAAGACTGCCTAGTCTGCCCTACTCCCAAAGGGTGAAATGTGAACTCATTTAAGCTAACAGAGCCCCAAATGTTAGAGGGCCATTAGAAATCATCTAGCATAGCTTCTTTGTTGACCAAGTGGCGAAGCTGAGACTGTGGTGGAGAAGGACTTGTCTCAGGTCACACAGTGAGTTCTTGGCTGGGTAAGGCTAAGCTAGCACATGTCTTGATCTCCCCTCTTCTAATCTCACACCTTCCTTTCCTTCATAAAAATCTATGAAATATATAAATATATATATATTCTTTGTGTGTGCTACAAGCCCTCTGTGACCTGAGGTGAGTCACTTTTTAGTGTGTCTTATTGGCCCCATTTGGATTTCTTCTGCTGGGGAATGTGTGTAACTGAGTAACTGATAGGAGGCAAGAACTTTATAAGATGACAGCATGACCATGACACATTGTTCTGAAGTGACAATTCTACCTGAGGTATAAGTAGTAAGGAAAGTACTTTTTGAGTTTAAAAACTAGCTATGCTGCTAGGCAGTGGTGGCGCACACCTTTATTCCCAGCACTCCGGAGGCAGAGGCAGATCAGTCTCTGAGTTTGAGGTCAGTCTGGTCTATAAAGCAAGTTCCAGGACAGCCACAGGACACTATGCAGAGAAACCCTGTCTTGGGGAAAAAGTAGCTGTGTTGGTGCTGGAGAAATAGTACAGTGGTTAAGAGTACTTGCTGTTCTTGCAGAGAACCTGGGTTTGATTCCCAGCACCCACTTGGCAGCTCACAACCATCTCTTACTCCTGTTTCAGTAGATTCAATGTCCTCTTCTGGCCTCTATGCAAGTGGTAGACAGACATATGCAGGCAGTACACATATTCTCACACACACATGTTTAAATAACTAATATAAGGCATTTTTTAAAAGTAGCTATGTAGGGTATACTATAAAACTGGGGCATGACAATGTGTGCTTCTAATCCCAGTATTGGGAAGAAGTTCAAGGTCATCATCAGCTACATAGTGAGTTCAAGACCAGTCTGCCCAGAAAATAAATAAGTAAGTAAATGGAGAAAATAGGAGGCTTGAATCAACTTTTTTCAAGTATGGCATAGTAGCTTGGCCTATGCTCTCTAACCTCTAAGGTTATATACAGTGAGGCTCTTATTATTTACTATTAAGATCAGAGAATTTCAGGATTAATCTCAGATGCTGCTGTCTCCTCGCAGGGCTCAGCAGGCCCGTGAACTGTATAGCCCAGGAGGCAGCTATGTGACCTGGGAAGTGTGGCATCACTTCAGACTACTGTCTCCATCCTCACTTTTGCTCTAAGTGGAACTAGGAAGAGACATCTTGGGAAATGCCACCCAATAAAGACGAATGAACATAAACAACATTTGCGCCAGTGTGTGAAAGTCATTAATAATTCTCCCACCTGCATGGCAGTGCCCTGGTGGCTCCATGCTGAGAAATCGACCACATTCCTATCTGTTAAATTAGGGGCAAGGGAACACCTTGGAATCATATTTTTAAAAGTTTTAAATGTTGGTGCTGGGGCTAAAGGAGAAAATCTCTTCCTCGGCAGCTGGCCGTAGCAACTCTAGGAGTGCAGCAAGGTAGAGTGAAGGGTGAAGGGGGCCTTAGGTTTTCCAACCAAGCTGAGTCCTAGCATTGAGCTGACAGTGCAGAATGAGACACCGCCGAGCCCAGCCTAGAGCTGTGTGCCTAGGCCAGAGTGCCTCTTACCTGGTCGCCTAAAGCCTAGGGAAAGCAGCTCCTCACCCATCTCCTCTCATGCTTCCTACCCTTTCCAAGAAGCCATGTAACCTTAGCCTCTCTTCCCAGGGAGCCTACTACACACAGCCTGTGTATGCCGCCCAGCCCCACGTCATCCACCACACCACGGTTGTCCAGCCCAACAGCATTCCCTCTGCCATCTACCCAGCTCCTGTTGCTGCCCCCAGGACCAATGGTGTGGCCATGGGCATGGTGGCAGGCACCACCATGGCAATGTCAGCAGGTAAGGGCAATATCTGCCTAAGCATCCTTTGCTCTCTTTCAGGAATTCCTCACATTGAGAGCAGTAATGGAACTGGCTGCAGCCCAGCATGAGAAGCCCTTGCCAGGGCGGGGGGCTTTCCAGGAAGACAAGGAGGGAGGGGCTAAAAGCTAGAATTTAGAGTCTAAATTATCAAAGGGAGAAGAAAGACTGCACGCAAGATGGTGGGCATATTGGGCAAGGCTTAGAGTATTAGATGGATGGAGGCTAAGCAGAGATGAACGAAAAGGGAAGCGCAAGTAGAAGACTCAGTGTGGTACTTTCTCAGGAAGGAAGGGCTAAGGCATGTGGGAGATGGGGGATGAGTGGAGGGGCCTGCACCACTACTGAGGAAGGGCTTAGAGAAAGGCTTGAAGCTTTCAGGAGAGAAAACTAACAACTTTCCCTAGGGAGAGAAGGGGCTGGGATTGAGCCTCTGGCTATAGGCTGGATCAGGAGAAAAGGGAGGAATGTTGACTGTGGGCCTCCAGGAGCAGCAGGGGTCCAGGAAGCAGCACACAAGCACTCTGTTGATTAGTGAGGAGCATAAGGGACTTTCCCATACTTAGTTATAAGAGCTGAGAGAAATAGGAGTCCCTGACGACCCTTTCTGGTAATAAGTCCTGCCCCTAAGGAAGCTTGGGGATAAAGGTAGGAAGTGTAGCCTTAGAAGTGTGGGCAGAAACATGGGCATTCCCGTGAAGGGCATGAAGACTAGAGGGTTCTGACTGTCTTACAGAAACCCGAGTTTTGAAGAACCAATTAAGTTGCCACCTGAAATACGAAAGAGGGTACCACGGCTGCTCAGTACAAAAGCAGTCTGCTAGGTACTTGCTCAGTGCCAGCCTGTGTTAGGATCCTTAAGGCAGAACAGAGCCCTGCCCTTAAAGACCTAGGTGAGTTTAGAAAGAAGATAGAACCAGGAAAGCTAATAGTTACTGCTCAGTGTGTGTGCAGTAAAGGAAGCGTGCAAAGAAACGTGAGGGGGGTCCTTAGAGTAGGACTCTGTCTTCACCCACCCGAGGTGCTCACAGGCAGTCCAGGGTGACAGGGACATGAACAGGAAGAACAGCCATGCATTAGACTGCTTCCCTCCTCCATCCCTGTACCCAGGTTACGACCTCCCTGGGTATCCTCTTCTTTCTCCACACTCAGGTACCCTGCTGACCACACCCCAGCACACTGCAATTGGGGCACACCCTGTCTCCATGCCCACGTACAGGGCCCAAGGAACCCCGGCGTACAGCTACGTGCCCCCGCACTGGTAAAGCCTGCAGCCCATCCAAGTGAGTAGGGTCAAGGGTAGGGGAGAAGGGGTGGGAGTTGGGGGACACGTGTAGGAACTGCCTCAAAAGACCTGGCTTGGGTTTGATGTCATAGAAACAGGCAACAGTCATTACTTGTTACCTGCTCCAGGTTCTTTAATGTCACTCTTATAGCTATCTCTCCCAAATGTCACAATTTTCATGGTAGTTCTGATCTTCAGCTGTATGTTTTTAGGTAAATAGTTTAAAATCACTTGACCAATTAAAATTGAGGTCGGGTTTTAACGCTTGTCCTCTGCTGTTGAATTCTGTGTTCTTTGTGAAGTCTTCTAAAGGTTCAGTTCTTCAAAGGAAGTCTTACCTAAATCATGTGCCAACTCTGATTATAGCCCAGTGGAGACCCTGGTGCCGGCTCCCTCACTGTCCTCAGCAGCTCGACATAATTTCCATGGACCAAGAGCCTGCTGCTCCCTGGGAAGGCGTAGAGGGCTCCGTTTAGGGCTCCCAAGCTGGGGGAAGGAAGTCCAGTGACGTCTCAAGAGGCCCGTGGAGTGTCACTCTCTTTAATGGTATTCCTTTCTTCCCCAGATCTGGAGTCACATTGTATGCAGCTACTCGAGTCTTACCGGTGCTGAGCAGTCCCCTAGCAGCACCACTTCTATTGCAAGAAGAGACAACGGAAGTGCAAGGGTCACTTTATGCATCTTTAATGGTTTTGATTTTTATTTTTGGTTTTTGTAAAAGCTGCTTTTTCTAATCTCCTAGGAGCCTCCCCTCGTGCCTCCCTCTTAGCCACTGCCCTTCTGCTCTAGCCCTTCTTCCTGCCTAACCAGGCCCAGTCCTCTCTGCACTTCCTCCCTTCCCTAAGCATCCTGTCCCTGGGATCCCAGGCTAGTAGCAAGCAGAGAGTGAGGTTTATTGTGATGGTTCATCTAAAGGCTAGATTCCTTTGGAGAGCAGAACAGATGTGGCCCTCCGTGTGGAGTAGGAACTTGGAGCTGTCGTTAAGGCCACATCTCTGTCAGATTGTCGTTTTCTGAAGCAAGATTAGTTCAAAAACAAATATCTTCTAAGAACCATCACAACAGACCAAGAACAAACCCACCTGGTTATGTAGGAATGTTAGCAGCTTCATGTCCCCAGGCTCAGAACCTGGGAAGGCAGAGAACTTGGGGAAGAGTGGAGGGCGGGAAGGCACCGGGAACGTAGTGTGAAGAGGGCAGGAGGGTGCGCAGCTCTGGTTTGAAAGGTCTCTGGCCACAGTGCCGGGCCTGGACCTCCTGATTTGCACAGTGATGTTAACTGACCTGGCCCTTCCTTCAGCGATGCTTTGACCTCAGACCTGCCAAGCAGCGGCATGGTGGTGGGGGCCCAGCATCTAGAGGCTTCTGAGGCCAGGTGTATGCTTAATCCCACACTCAGCCTGAGCCTCGGGACCTACTCTGAGGAGCTTCCTCCTGATGCGAGTAGGAACTGGTGGCATTTCTCTCCCTTGCCCTTCTGCCCTTCCCAGTGCCGGGGCGCGCACGTCTGTCTGTGGGGCTGGCAGGCAGGCCAAGCTCTTGGTTACCTTGTGCCATGTCACGGCCAAAGTGAAGGAACCACATTCCGGGTGGGAGCTGGCGGTTCTGAAGGTCAGGATAGTGAAGGAAAACAATAGCAATAATCATTTCATACTCATGGAACTGAAGGGACCTTAGCATCCACCATCCCACCCATTCCCCTAGCTGACAGATGAGGAAACTGAGGCCCAGAGAAGCAGAAAGGACTTCTCTGAGCCTCACTGTAAATTAGCATTAAATGCAGCCTTCCTACTACTGGCATTTTACCTACAAAAATTTTGCTAGGGATGGATTGGCTTGACTTTGTAAAAATTAAGTCAGCAGTGCCCACATCTGGTGAGCTCTGGAATGACCTCGGCTTGTTTCTGCTATTTTCCCTCACGGACTCCAAAGGTCGGGGCTGAAGACTTAGTCAGAGGCTACATAGGGCAGACGGCAGAAATAGAAATTACATTTGGAACCCTATGAAGACATCTGGAATGCTCACCCTGAACCTGACTCCACTCCAGGAAAAGGAGTAGTGGGCTGGCTGGAGGAGAGGCTTGTGTGCACTTAGGACAGTAGCTCCTTATCCCAAGAAGACAGGAAGAATGGGAGCCACCAAGAGAGGTGGACATGGATGAGGCCAAGCAGATACAGTCACATCTGGGAGAAGAAGAGGTACCCCTGGGACAAGGAAGGTCTTCCTAGTCTCAGTCAGGAAATGGATTGGCCAGCCACCTTCCTGTGCCCAGCTAGCAGAGCCGATATCCTCATTGGGTGGAACAGGAATGTCTTACTGTGTAAAATTGGATCACTGGTAATATTTCAGACTTGAATTATTTTCATTTTAAATTCATTTTAAACTTGGACATCACTTTCCTATTTCCCAAGTTCCCCTAAAGGAAAAACAAAGGAAACCGTTGAGCTGGAGTGACCTCAGAAACAGTCTGACTGTCCGCAGGAGGTCAGCGTTCTTCAGCATCAGTGGCAGAGAGCCAGAAGTTAAGGCTCCTACCTTCCTGGTCTTCCAGGAACTTCAGGACCAGGAAAACTCCGCCATTCTGGGGTGCTGACAAGGTTTCATTTTAAAACAAAGTTTTTCAGTGTTAATCTGGTCTTATAATACCTCTCCCTGTCCTCTGTGGTTTTGTAGAGGTGGATGAAGGTTGCTAGAGATCATGTCTAACATGTTAAAAGAATGCCAAAATAATGGTGGTGATAATTGTAGGATGCCTTTGTCAGGTGCTTCATAGGTTTCAAAGCACTTCCCGACCTTTAACATACTGACCATGAGAGCAAACAACAGGGTCAGTTATTCCACTCACTTGACAAATGAGGCAATAGATTCTAAGAAGAAATGAAATGGCCCAAAGTGAGGTCAATGCTGGAATCCTGGCAGGCTTCCTAGACCCTACGGTCTCCAGGTGACCTGGTGGAGGAGAATAAAACAGACCCAGGAATGGCCTTTTAACGTTTGTTCTTTCCACACCAATAAGTAAAAGCTGTTTTCACCCCTCACTGTTCATGTGGGTTAGCCCTGAGAGATAAAGGCATGGCGCCTGCTATTTAATTCATAGAGAATCCAAGGTTCAGAAAAGTACAGGGAATTTCTGGTTAGGAATCCCCTGCTGGCTTTATTCTCTCCAAGCCTGATCTAAACATAGACCCCTGTTCGGAAGCACCCCGCTCTAGACCTCATTCCCATTTCTCATTCAAGATCAGAAAAGCCCCAAGGTGAAAACCAAGTATTGACATGCTTTAGTCTAGAAGAACCAGACCCATTAGCTCTTTGTTTGGTAGGAGCACAAGAGCCCCAGTTCAGCTGTCCTCACCCTATTGTTTGACAGAGATCCACAAGGCTAGCCAAGCTGAGGGAGTCATTGCAAAGGGACTGAGCCCGAGGGCACAGGGTGGTATGTGCCTCGGGTTAGGTGAATACAGCTTCTGGCAAGGTGACAGGTAGCTGGCAGGAGTACTCTAGTATCAACTAAACAGTCTGGATGGCTCAATGGTCAAGACAGGTGAGGCCAGAGCTGTAAGGGTCCCCTCACCATAGGACGAGGGGTGTGTACATGACACTATGAGCTGCTACACTGGCATCACCATACACAGACACCTTGTCCACACCCCTTCATCTCCCCAGTGCAGTGCCGAGGGAGTGGTGCCTCTGTTCACCAGCCTCCCTTCTCACCATTTGATCATCTCCACCCCCCCACCCCCACCCCCCGGGGCCAGGACACCTGGAAACTGGACTACTCACAGTGAGTGAAAGCCTGGGAGTCTCCTGTCATGCCTAAAACAAAAACAAAAAACAAAAGCCCTACTCTTCTTCCTATAAAACATTTTTCCCTTGTTATCCCAGCAATGCCCTCAAGTGCATACCCCCTTCCCTGAATATTCATCAGGGACACACATCTATCTGTCCAGACCTCTTTGTATGTAAGTACTTTGACTTTGATTGCCAAAACCTCTACTTTCAAGGTGGAGGCAGGGTATGCATCATGATGCTATGAAGGGGTCAGAGACTTGCCAAAGGACACATAGCTCATGAGTGAAAGAGCCAAGATTTAAACTCTTCTGATCCTCTGCTCTTGTTGCTGCCTCCTGCTGGATCTCAAGCGGAAGCTTGCTTGAAGGAGGGGGCTACTTGCTACCCTACACAGAAGCGTTTATGAAGACTCGGGGAGCTCCAGTCCATCAGCTGAGCAGATTTTTAAGAATTTCTGCTTTGGGCCAAGACCTATAATGGGCCCTGGAGACCCAGAGATAGATAGGGATTTGCCACAAAAGACCTAACTCAGAACACACTGAAGGTGACAACTGCCCAGTACTGAAGATAATTGAGGACAGTATTGTCCATCTTTCAACAAAGAGTCTTGCTTCTGGGAAGTCTGCACACTCTGGCCATCTGGCTCCTGTCCAGATCAACAAGATACTTAAACGGGACATGGCTTGAGATGAGCCTGAACTACTGAACACATGTCTGTACTGGAGCACCAGGCTTACGTGAGAACCAGAGACTGTGTCCCATGTATCCCAGTGCTTTCCAGCCAGATAAACAGTTCTAAGCTTGAGACCTAGCAGTGTTTCTTTGGAAGGCTTGATGCTCTGTTCTAAATAGCTTTCAGAAATGAGTCATGGGGAACACACAAGTCCCTTGGTCACCAAGTTCTGGCATCCTTATTGTGCAGACATGACACATCAGATAAGGCATTGACTGAACCGGATTTAGTTCCCTGCATATCAGACATCTTGCCCCTGCTATGGGCTCAGGTCTTCAGTGTTCTGACGAATCAGTCATCATCCCATGTGTGACCCATGTTCAGCGAGCGAGCTCTGCTTTCCATCTTGAGTTAACTGTATCACTGCTGAGTGTGTGGCCCCAAGTTTATTGTCAAGCTTGGGAGACGAGAGAAGGGCAGCCTGGGTTGGAGTGGACCAAGGGGAGCAAATCAGTGGAAGAAACTTAGCTAGGTTCTTTGGTCAGGCCACACCTGAGCCTCTAGACAGACTTCTGTGGGTATGCCATGCTGGCAGCAAGGTTTGTCCTTTTCCTACCCCTGTTCGCTCTCCTAGAAAAAAACATTTGTGAAATTTGGCATTATGTGGTTCCAGGACTCAGCTTTCAAAATTCCCAGTAGGCCAGCTTCAACATTCCATGGCCAAACTCGCCTGACCTAGACTTGGGTCCCACTCCCTCAGTTTCTCCTGTGGGTATTTCCTAATTTATATACTGTTAATGCCAGCCAGAAGGCTAGCTAAGAATATAGGATTTGAAACTGGTGGCCACAGAGCCAAAGAGGGACACAGAAGACAAAGAAACACTTGCTTTACTTACCTGTGGGTGCTACTTTAAGTAGTCCTTAGGTAGCCCTGCTGTGGCAGCGAGTCCCTTTATCCATTCCAGCCTGAGGGACAATTTTCTTTCCCAAGAGATTTAAAACAGCTTTACAGATAGCAGCAACCCACGGGAATCTGCTTTGGGCTTGAGCCTAGCATCCTCTCTCCTTGACCCCAGCTCAGCCATCCTCCTCATGCATGAAAGTCAGACTAAATGAAGAATAGGACTGGCCCAGAGACCTCAGGTCAGCCAGATTGACTGGATCTGTCTTGTGAACCAAGCTCCTTACAAGGTGATACAAGGCTAGGCCTCCTGCACCTTGGAGTTGTCTTTTACCTTTGAAGGCCCAGGGCCTGTCCCCTTCCTGTCTTCAAGGCATCTGCACCCCTCTTTCATATCACATGACAGAGAAGCTTGTTCTCATGGCATGGACCATCCCTGTGAAGAGAGCGTTGTGTATGATTTTTGTATTTTTTAATTCATTTTAACCTACAGGTTGGAATCTAATTTTTAAATTTTATTGGAACTCACATTTTAAAAACAAATAAAAAACATTTAAAAATAATAATTATAATTATAATAAACCTTTGACCGGTGTCTTCCAAGTAGTTTGATCAAATAATTTATAGGTGTTTTCAAGATACAGCCTGGAGTGTAAAGATTGGAAAGCCCTGTGGCCACGCTTGTGTGTATGAAGTGTAAATCTGGCTTTGTTGTTTTGGATTCCTTTGGGTTTTGTTTTGTTTTGAAGATTAGATAGTGATCACTCTGAATGGTTGAAGCCAAGAGTTTGTAACTATGATATTTACTGTAAGCTGTAGAACATTCAACAACTATTAAAAGAAAGTTTCCAAAAAAAAAAAAAAAACCCAACAAAAAACAAACCGTGGTTCTTGGGTGAGGGAGGCACAGCCCTCCTCCAGCCACTGAGTCCTGCGCTTCTCCTCCCCCAGGGAATTCTAAGCTTCCTTTAACCTCTTTTGAGTACACACCTGGAACCCCAGTACTTTGGAAGCTGGGGTAGGATTGCAATTCAGAGACTGAGGATACACCCAGTGATTAGAGCACAGGCTGCTCTCACAAAGGGCCAGGGTTTGAGTCTGAGGACCCATAGTGTTCACAATAGTCCATAACTCAGGGGATCCCATGCTGCCTTCTGATCTTTGAGAGCACCATTTATACATAAAATTCATACACATTTATACATGAGTGCATGTGTCTCAAAAAAGAAAACAAGCAATGCTGTGTTCCATGTCTTCTCTGGACTGGGATGGGGCACAGTGATTGGGAGCTGTGGAGTGGCAGGTTCAGCACCTGGATCATATAATATGATGGAAGTCCAGGGAAGCTGTTAATTGCTGACCTCTACTGGGGCTGTGGTAGTGAACTTGTGTGGCAGGGACCCCCAGCACCAAAAGAAAAAGAGGGGAAAGCGGCAACAAAAACCCTGTGGTTTCTTGAGTGGCTTGTGGCTGGTGCTTGCTGCCCACTTCTTGGTCACCTTTGAGGTCCTCATACCTTGCTGCAAGGGAAACTCTGCTATTTGTCCCATGTGGGAGGGCAGTTAAGGAGGGAAGGGCCTTGGCTAAGGTGAAGGTAGAATTCATCCTTCGTCTGGTTCCAGAATCCAGGCCTATCTCAAAGGTGGTTTCTTAAAAGACAGGATCTTCTCTTCTCAGAGCAGTGAGGGAGTGTCAGGTAGGAAACCAAGGGGAGCTTGGTGGCTTATCACAGCACTTACTACAAATCCACAGGGCCTCATACAGGCCTGTCATTAAGGACTCCCCCCCCCCCCACCCCGTCTCCTGTACATTGACTCTCCTGTCCCTTCAGGGTGATCCACTGCCAGTGCTGCTCAGGCTTTGTCCTAGTTACTTTTCTTTTGTGAAGGCACGGTAACCAAGGCAACTTAGAGAAGAGTTTATTGGGGCTTAGAGTTTCAGAGGATAAGTCCATACCAGTGAGACAGAGAATGTGCACATGGGGGCTACATGGAAATGGCTTTTTTGTTTTGTTTTTTTTGTTTTCTTTTCAAAACAGGGTTTCTCTGTGTAGCCCTGGCTGTCCTGGAATTTGCTTTGTGGACCAGGTTGGCCTCAAACTCAAGAGATACTACTGCCTTTCTGCCTCCTGAGTACTAGCATTAAAGATATGCACTACCATATTCCCTGTGAGGCATATGCTTTTGAAACCACAAAGCCTGCCTCCCAAAAAAGGCCATACCTCCTGATCCTTCTCAAACAGTTGCACCAACTGGGGACTAAGCAGTCAAATAAATGAGCCTTATGGGCATAATTCTCACTCAAGCAACCATAGACTTCTTGGGCATCCATCCACTTTTCTTTCCCAGGGCCTGGTCCTCACAGTTCATGTTCCATAGCTAATAGGCCAGAGGCTTAGCATACTCAACTATAATAAAAGTGCCCAAAAGTGATCCCTCCAGAAGTTGAAGCCAGGTGTGTGCCCCTATGTTTAGTCAACTCAGTTGCATTAGGTTCAATAATGTTTTAAGACTTTCCAAGGATGGGCTGCAGTACAGAGACACCAGGCTTGCATAGCTTGGGTAAGGCCTTGAGTTCCATCCCTAATGCTATAAGATCAGTAAAACCCTCCATGGGGCAGGTATTGCCAGAAGCCCCCTGCTAGACCAGTGCTTTGGCTGGTGCTACAGTGGAAATTGGTACACCAAGCCTCACTTCCCCTCCTGACGTCCTCCCAGCCTTTCATCCTGACCATGATCCATTGTGGACCTGATTAAGGAACCTTATCTGAGACAGGATAGAACATCTCAGGCTCATTTCTGTGTCACAATGGCAGGACTATTTTTGAGAAGTGGGCAGAGAGCTAGAGATTGGACCTTACTTGTTCTCTCCAACTCCCACCACCACCCACTGAAGAGCTGCAGGGATTTGTAGGAAAGTTTCCAAGGGAAGGTGGGGCTGTGGAGACCAAAACTGTCACACACCTGCATCCTGTCTTTGCCTTGATGTTGGGAGGTTGATGACACAAGCAAATGAAACAAGCCATTCTTTCAGCAAGCAGGAGCAGGGCAGAGAAGTGCTTATAGTGATAGAGGCATCCTAACCAGCCTGGAAGCCTGAGCATGGTGTCTCCACCCTGACTGGTATCTGAATGTGTCTCTAATCTAGCCTTCCCAGAGAGTGGCTGGGGTCCCACCTCCTGCCTCCCTCTCCAGGACACACTCTTATCTTCACATGCCACCCAAGTGGCTGTTACCCAAATCCTAAGTATTAAGTGGGGCCCATGAGTTGGCTGCCTGAAGGGATAGACAAATTCTTCCCCCCTTTCCTGCCACTGCAAGGCCAGCCACCTACCTTCGTTTCTGTCCTCAGTGAAGCCACCTGGACCCCTCTTCCAGGCTAGGCTTTTACACCTCCAGTAGTGTTTGCATGTGTCAGTCTCTCCCATATTAAACAGCACACCACACACTCACAAAACCCTAACTTAAGGCCCCACTGGCCATGGCGACTTCCAGCTCTCACCACATCCCTTAGGAAACTCACCAGGACCCTGTCCATTCCCTAGGGCATGACAGCCTTCCTGGCCTCTCAGCCAACTCTCCCCAAATTCTACATCCATTTTTGGCCACCAGGACCCTGATGGCTCTTACTGCCAGGCCCTGGGGTCCATCCTAAAACATTTTTCTAAAACATGGACGCTCTCTGCCCAGTTGTAAATGCCCATCTGAGTGTAAGATATTCTTGTCACTCAGATCTGTCTCCTAAGAGCTCCAGGGCTTCATATCTAAACACCTTGGACACCATTAGGTGTCCCTACCTCACATCCCATAGAGTTCCAGCAGGTCTGCCCTAGGAATCTCTTGGGTCCTTCTGTTTCTCCCTGTTACTTGTTACCCAGACAGCTATAACAACTTCCTGTTCTGGGTGTTTCTGTGCTTTAGGCTGTGGCCAAACAGGCCAAGGCTTTGCCTCTTCCTAACGGCTGTGGGGGACTCAAGCCCCTGTTCCTACTTCGTGGATCACATTCCCTCCCACAGTGAGCTTCAGTGTAACTGCTGCTTCCTCTAGAGCTGTGGCCACTCACCACATGCAGCCTGTGCCCTTGGAATATATTAGTTCATGTCAACATGTGTAAAATACATGATTCTAAACAGAAAAAAAGCTCGTTCGTAATTTTCATAATGATTTTATATTGCAATGAAAATATTCTGGATATACTCGGTTAAAAATATTAAGTTTACCCTTTTTTAGAAAACATTTTGGAATGATTATGGGAACACGTTCAGTCACTCGCAAGGCTCAGCCTGTATTTCTATTGCGAAACCTGGCCTCTGGGGACCTCAGTGAGAATGAGACGAGGAGCTGTTTCCCTGGTTTCAGAGGAAGGTGCTGATGAGGGGAGGACCATTTGTCCACACCTGGCAGGGCCCTGGAAGTGAGCGATTTTCATAGAGGATACAGGGAAAGGAAGCACCTCGTGAAGACATTTTCCACCTTTTATTACTCAAGTGTGTGGGGCTGGAGATGTAGGGGCAGGGCAACAGCAGGTTTCAATAAATAAGAAATGGGATGGGCAGTGGGCCCCGCGCCTGCACGGCCCCACATAAATAACGAGGCACTGAGCCAGAGCAGAGACTAAGACAGGCTGGATTGGCAGTCACTCCTGCTACCCAAAACTCAGTCAGACACTGTACCACAGGGGCATGGAAAACCACAGGCCACAGGCACTCTCTAGCCCGCAGTATCCTCTTCCCACAGCTCCAGAGCTTGAGGGCAGCAGGGTGGACTGAGGCTCTGCACCAGAGCACCCTGTCCAAGTCAAGTCATTTTTCAGTTTCATTAAAAATAGCAGAGTAGGGGCAGGCACATGCATTAAGCCCCTTCTGTAGGCATCACCATAATAGACAGTCCCATGGGAGCCATGAAGGCTAAGGCCCAGGAAGCAGCAAAAACAGGCCAGATAAAGCTACTAATGGGAGGGTAGCAAAGTCAAGCTCCCCCCAACAGGACTCAGCCCCGAATCTGCAAAGAGCTGGAGAAGTCCTGGGAACTGAGCTCTTCTCCCCCAATGTCATAGTCAGTACCTAGGGATAAGCCCAGGATTGGAACCCAGGTACGCTGCCACCAGTTCAGGGCTCTTTGCTACCCCCTTCCCTTTATAGGGCCTGCCAAGAGAAAGAGAGTCACATCCAGGGTCCAAGACATGGGCAAGAGTGGCTAGTTCCCAAGGCACAAGCTAGGGACCAGGTACAGATGCCACTCCTTTACCAAACCAGACCTCTAAGGGACAGAGGGCTCCTATGATATGTTCAGGGCAGGCACAGGGTTACAGCACCCTGCATGGAAGTAACCAGGGCTGCAGGAATAGGATGGGCTCTTGATCTCCTGCTCACGTGCTGTGCCGCAGCTGCCTCCTCAGTGGGGCGGACGGTCCCAGCTCCAGGACTTGGCCTTTGCATCTTGGTCCTCAGTCCCAGCTGCAGCTGTCCCTCCTGCAGGAAGCCTTCAGAACCTCCCAGGACAGGGAAGAGTGTCTAACTCTAGACAGCCCATCAAATGACCAGGTTGCTTTCACTTAGCCGGACCACATAGCGGTTTTCCTGGGGGTCAGGATTGAAGGGTCAGAGCTGAGTCAAGAGGCCACCTTGGGCTTCAAAACAGTGGCATCTACCCAGAGCTCCCCATACTGCCTCCATATGCTAACACAAAAATTCCCCCGACCCCCAGCACTCACCTCAGCCTTGCTCTCTGCTGGGCTCTTCAACCACTTAGGATGACATCCACCACTTCCCAGCAGTGCCCGCTGCTCGGGAGGAAGACCAGGCTGAGGGGACTCAGGGAGATCACTCTCTGAAGGCCCAGCCTCCGTGATGGTCTTCACCTCAGATAACAATGAACTGGTCCGCTGCTCAGGAATGCGAGCCACACGGAACCTGTAGGGATAGGTGGTACCGACATCCCTCATCAGAGGGGAATCCCAGGCCAGAGAAGGCAGCACCCAGGCCACCCTGCAGTTTCCAAGATCACACACAGGTTGAGGCTGTCAGACTATTCAAGAGTCCTTCTCGGCCCCCCAGTTATTTGTATCCAGCTCCCAGCAACCCCACATCTAGTTAGAGGGTTACAGACAGACCCTTGGCCTAAGAAGTCCCAGGTGCCTTTTTCCAGGCTGTCAAGTTATTCCACAACTCTGCTATGTCTGCCCACCTTACCTGCCCACAGACAAGATGGTAATCTCGCCCTGACGTCCTGGCTTGGCACTAGCCTTGGGAGCCCTGGATGCAGTAGGCAGAAGGGTGGGAGCAGGAGTGGTGGCAGCTGCTGCCTCAGGAGACAGCAGCACTTCTGGCCACTTCTGGCTACAACGGGAGCAGCAGGGGCCAGAGAGAGAGGCCAGGCCCTGCACAGTGTGGAGGTGGTGGTGATGTGGGCAGACGTGTGGCATGCTGGGGGAGGCCGGCGGCAGCCTGCAGGAGGAAGAGTGAATGGTCACTGGAGCAAGCCAGAAAAGGATACTCCAAGGAAATGGACAGAGGTGGCATGAAAGGGAACAGACCCAAGAGGAGATCCCCAGGAAGCAAGCTGATTATCTGAGGGCCCCACCCTCACCTGGGTACAGGCCTGTGGCTTGTCTGTACCAGCTGTTTGCTGTGATATTCTTTCAACAGCTCCTCCAGGGCCGCTGCATTCTCTGTGGGAGGTGGAGTCAGAACCTAGCTCCAAACTGAAGGGGCACCCCCCACCTCAGCAGACAGCCCCTTGCCTACTCCCACATCCCTATCCCAGGGCCCAAACTATGTGCCCTCCCTCCATCCCTTACCAGTCAAGATCAAAGGCAAAAATGCAGCACACAGGGTCAGAGCCCCCATCAAACTGAGGCGTTGGAAGCAGAGCTGGGCAGGATTTCCCCCAAGCATTATTCAAGGCTCTAAGAGGAGACCCCTCTACTCCCAGGCATAGGGTAAAAGAGAAAGACCCTCTCTTCACCTTTCTTCTCTGTGATCAGGCGCACCAGGACTCCAATGGTGTCCTCATTGGCATCCTCTGTCCTATAGGCGGGATTGATCCCTGGAGAAAAGAAAAGGAATCTTGATTCTAGGCAAGATGGGGCTCAAGGCTCCCAAGCTAAACCAGGATCTGCTGGCAGAGGGCGCCACAGACCTTGCTCTGAGTTGCAACAAAATCTACGGTGGAGTTCAGGTGACAAGACAGCTAAGTTCATCACCAGTGGGCTACCTAGACTCAGAAGAGGATGCTGTCATCTTTGTTATCCTGTACCCAGAAACCCCAAGTGCTCAGTGGTCTCAGTACCATCTGAAAACCACATCCCTGCATACTGCACCAGCCTCTTCCGGGAGTCACTTTCTTGACCTCAGGGAGCTATGGGCTCTCCATGCTCAGAACTCCCAACACCTCTCCAGGCCAATTACCTCTGTGCACACCACCCTGTGCATGAAAACATTTAACAGCTTTGGGCTTAAACCTCAAGGGTGTGAGAATGGGCCACTGTGATGGGTCCTAAGCCAGTAAGCATATTTCCAACTGTGTACCCAGGCAGTTAAAAGTCACTAGACTAGCAAGAGTACAGTCCTAGGTAAAATGGTCCTGATTTGCTACCTTCCTACCCGCTCACTCCATGATTCCATGCTAGGAGCTGGAGGGGGCCCTGGAAAGCGAGTATGGGAGATGTTGTATTACTCTTGACTTGGCCATAAGGTTCCTGACGGCCCAGAGCAGTGTGTATATGTCCATGAGAGCTCTACACTTCGAAGCGTTGGTAAGCAAGACAAGAAATGAGCTCAAGGCCCTCTCCCTCTGGTTCCAGTACTTGTATCTCAAACTACAGTGGAGCTGAGACCTGAACCCTGCACAGTGCCAGCCAGAGCAGTGGCTCTGCCGGCCCCACCTGAAGTAGGGCATTCTCATGCTTCAGACCAGAGGCCACAGGTCATTTTGAACCAAACAACTATAGCTTGTGGCCCTATAGAGTCCCAATCCCACGGTGGAGCAGGAACTCACCCAGAGCAGGAATCTTACCAACACTACTTGACCCACTCGCTGTTTTACCTCTGCCTGTTGCCATAGCTCAGCCCCTTCTCCTCCTCCACTGCACTGCTGTCATCAAGGCCGCTGCACAGCACCTCCAGGAGGCCTTCCTGATTCGCCCTCTCCTGTCAGACCCTAGACCAGGAAGATTCCCTCTAAAGCCCCTCGTCTCCCCACGTGGACCCAGCCAGGTCTTACCGCTGCCTCCGCCACCAGGGCTGGGCCCGACTTCCTTTTGGGCTGTGCAATGGTAGCCCTTCCGCTTGAGCAGGTTGCACACCAGGATGCCCAGAAGCCCCATGAGACAAAAGACAGGCACGATGGCAATCACTGCGTACTGGGCAGCCGTCTCCTCAGGACCGCCGGCCCGAGTGCCATTCCCAGGCTGCCGAGGTTCACCACTGCTGCCGGAACCTGCTGCCACTTCGACGCCCCGCCGACCCCTCCGCCCTGACTCTGAACAGCACAGAGGAAGAAAGCAAGGAAGCAGAGAAAAACATAAAAAGAAGTTACTAGGCTGGAAGTGCCCCTTCTCAGTCCCAGAAAGGCTCTCTGCCTGACCTGCTGCGTCTGCCCACTTCACCACAGGCAAGATGGTGGTGATCTTGCCTTGGCCTTGCCTTGGGAGCCCCACCTAGGTCTGGATAGAAGGCTGGGAGCAGGAATGGTGGCAGCAAGTGCAAGAATCTGAATATGAAGCTGGGGGAAAACTGAAGTCCCCATACAGCCTACACTGTCGCACTAAGAAGACAAAGGCCCCCTCATGTTCTTCTTCCTTGACCACCCAATCAATTATCCAGTGAGGCTTCCTCGGGCCTCAGCCTACATCTGTTCCTCATACACATGTATGGAGTGGACAGATACGTAGACGTGATCCACTCCTGGGCAAAGGGACACAGGATTTTGCCTTCTTACAACAGAACATGAGTTAGTAGCCTCAAGGGGTGACTGGCTCAGTGGTAAAGGTCACGCATATGTGTTCATGGATATGTGTGAAGGCACGTGTGCACGCTCACATGCATCTTTAGGGTTCTTATGGACAGGACTGTACAGGATATGACCCTCCAATCCTAATAACGGTAGCTGCCTGATGTTGGACTGTCTCTACTGCTCAGAGTCAGTGGGGTGGCTGGCCATATACTGCTGAACGATTTCTGGCTGTTCTTCTGTAGGCTGTAAGAGAACCGTACTTCCTTCCCTACATGGATGCTGCATGGACTCCTAGGCTCAAGGTCACTGACCCCCTTTCCTAGCCCACCACCTACCACTCACCATCACAGCCACCAGTACTTGGAGGTGCCTTGGAACATGGCTGACATGGAACAGGAGGAACTCCCTGTGGTCCAAACCACCTGCAGGGAGGGAAGATGTCACTGAGGTCCAGAAGTAAACACCTGTCCCTAGGAAAAATTGGATTCCTTCCTACCAAGTGCCCTCAGTGTTCCCCCATCCATGTCACAGATGGGAAGAGGCCCACTCAGGGAACAGTGGGACGAGGACCCAGCACAAGCCCCCTTCACCCTGTGCTCACCCATGCTGGCAGTCTCCACACACTGTATCATGAGTTGCTGTGCCAGCCTGGACCTCCAGCCTTTTTTGAAGGCTGCAGCGGTAATGAGGCTGGCATGGATAGGAGTCCCATGAGGCTGAAAAGGTGCCTAGGGGGCAAGTTCTGCATAATGCGCCCTGCCCTGGATCCTGTGGGAGAGGGAAAAGATGACAAGGCCTGAAGCCAGGCCAGAAGCCCCTGGGCATCCAGGCCAAGGCCTCCCCTCTGCCCTCAGGAACCATCCCGGGACAGGACAGGACAGCACATCGCTCACCAGGTCAGGCTCCTTGCCAGGTGGACACAGCCAAGGAGTTATTGGTGTTGGAGTGGCCAGGGGCCAGGGCAGCAGCTGGAAGAATGCAGGTGGAGCAGAGGACATGGTGACAGAGGAAGACAATGTTAAAGCGTGGGGCCTGCAGGGTCATCTGCTCACTACCTACTTCCTGAACAGAGCATGAATCGCAGACTACACAGGCTCCTGACCCGGGCTTCGGGGTATTCTTAGGGCCTGCCTCAGGCAGCTCTGCTGCACTGCCAGTGTCTGGGCAAAAAGAGAATTATATCTGCTTCTGGAGAATACTGGAAAGCCCCAGACAGGATCAGGACCTCAAGCCCTTGAGCCTCTGAATTACAGCCCTTTTAGATGAGTTCTACCTCCTCACCCCAGACAGATGAGGAGGAAATGCTTCCGAATTCCTCTGAGATTGTCTCCCTTCCTACCGCACGCCTCCCCTCACCCCTAAGTGGGCATGTCATTAACTACCCTCTGTTTATCAAGCCTAGAGCCAAGTCTGCAGCTGGTGCTTACTTACTATTCTGGGCCCGGAGCTGAGACTGAGACCACATCCTTCTCTGTGACCTCCCCCTGTGCCAAGGCCATCCCATTCAGACCTTGCACCTAAACAGGCCATGCCACGTTCCAAAGGCACACTCTCCTAGTTATGGATTGCCGGTCCCTCTCTGGTGACCTCCCTTTGCTTCCCACTCAGTAGAATGGACTACTGCCCTGACTCCTGCTGTGGGAAGACCCTGTCCTCCAACTTGGCCCCAGCTACTAGGGCTAGGAGGCTCCAGGGCCTGAAGGCAGAATGTCAGCCTGGCTCCCAGCAACTGCTAAGGCTGCAGGCTAGCTTCTGGAGACCTCAGCTTGTTCTCACCGAGCTTCCAGAATTACAGCAGAAAGACCACAACAGATCAGACCTCAGACCTGCCTGAGGCTACAAATCCATAGGTGCTCTGACTCTAGGTCCAGAATCGGGGCTTCCTTCAATTAATACAGATCCTACATCCAGATGAGTTATTCAGTTTTTCCAGGTCCCCACCTGCCCTCCTAGCCCTGTCCCACACCTGCAAAAGTCAAGCATCTTGCCCTCAGCCATGCCTGCGAATGCTAGGAAATCCCTCCGGCCCATGTATGAATTGCTTGGGAAAGCTATATTTTCTGGTTTGGATGTCATGAGTAGAAGAGATTGTGTCTGTCTCTACAGCATTACTACCAAATGCCAGGTAGTAGATGCTTCACTGGGTCTGAAGGCCCTGGATTCTTCCCAGGAGGAGGCAAACATTTAGGTTCCCCAGAACCTGAGGCTCGGGAGCAGGACCCACGCCCTCCCCTCTTGGAGTGCTGACTGCAAGCTCAGATCCAACTACTCTACCTTCTCTGGGTCCTTCCCCAACTCACCACAAAGAGGCAAGACAGGGGCCAGCACAGCAAGGTCCGCTTCATCGTCAGGCCCTGGAGTGACATTGACCTAGGGCAGATAAAGGAAGCTCAAGAGAGCAGCCAGCCCAGGCAGCTGCCGTCTCTCTCCTAGCCACAGCATGATGACAGGACTGCTGCTGGGTGCTAGGCAAGCATTTGCCCCACATGGTGGGATGCAGGTCTGAGCAGAGGTAGAACTGACATGTCTAGAGCCAGCCTTACAGGCCAAGGCTGGAGGAAGCTGATGGCACTCCGGTTCAGGTTTCCCAGAGGAGGAAGTGCTTCCTTCCCCTTCCATATATAGCCAGGTGTCCTGAGGTATCAGAGAGGGCCAAGAGGAAAGAAGCTGGGGAAGGTCTGAGCTGGGGTTAAAAATGGCTACTGCCTCTAGGTTTGCTATTAGCCCCAGCCTCTCACAGCTCCCAGACCACTCTCACACTGCCTTAATTCTTGCAGGTTCGCAGGTTCTGCTACAGGAAGGCCCTAATCCTTCACGCCCAGCTCAAAGGCCTTTATGTGGAAATACTTCTAGAAGTCTGGCTGTAACCGCTGCTTCAGACTCTCTCCCAGGGAGGCCTGGGCATATGTGCTTGCATCTCTACCTGCCCATGTGTCATGGCAGACCTGGGAGTGTCACAATAGCTAGCATTCAGCCTGCTGGAGCCTCTCCAGAGACTCCTATATGCCAGACATGCTTCTGCACTAGGAAATTAGGAACACCAATGTCCACAGAGGACACTATGGCGAACAGATTAAGAGACAATGTTCCCACTCTGAGATGTTTCAGAGAACCACCAAAGCCAGCTCCCCAGCCCAGAGTGGAGACTCCCTCTGACACCCAGACAGCACTTCCTCAGGAGAAGTCTCTAGCTGGTGGACAAGGCTGGAATGGCAGAAAGGATTCAGATTAGACAAGAGAAAGTTCATGTGTATTTCCCAGAGACCTGACTTCAGGGTCATAGGCTAGGATAGGGTGTTGATCAGGCCTCAACACAGGCTATGAGCAACCTCTGAAACCCAAGGGTGCTCACAGGCCCACCCCTCCTCCACACCACCGAATGAGAGGGTCACAGGATGCTCGATGCCAAGCCTGACAGAGGACTTATTACTTGCCGTAAGTTCCAGGTCGCAGAGCCCCCTCTCTGCTGGGAGCCAGGCTTCCCGGCTGGAAATAGGAGTGGAGCAGAGGAAAGCTATCTGCCACCTGACCTGGGCCTGGCCCCACAAAGACCTTAGCAGGGCCAGGGGTTCAGTTACACCCAGAGGACAGGGAGGAGCTGCCGTCACATCATCCAGGGACTCTCCAGGTCACTGGCAGCAGGCCCCTCTTGGGCTTCAGGCCAACTAAGGGGAAAACCAGAGACAGGGAAGGCCAGGCTCCAGAGTAGGTAAAGGCCACATGCGGCAGTCAACACTCAACAGGTGCACTCCGGACTCATCCCTTGACCTGTCCTTCCTCAAATTCAGTCACAACACTGCCTTCCAGGTTCTGCACCATTGTCTTTTTAACTCTTCCTGGCTCTGTGTCCCCTCAAGACCACCTCCCATGACCTCTCCAGTTCGTCAAAGGATCTCATCTCCACAGACCTGACCACAAAGTCTTCAGGTTGTCTCCACAGCATGCCCCCAGCCCCAGCAGCCCTTCATACCCCCAGGCAGTTTAGAGGACTAGGACAAGGGATGAAAGGTAAGAGGTAAAACCCCAGAGGCAAGAGGCCCAAGACCACCCGGACCCTAATTGCACCTGCTGGGTGACCTGAGCCACAAGGAGAGGCTATGTGGCTGTTCATCTGCAGACAGGCCAGAAACCAAGTGATCTGGAGACTTCCTGGAGCAAAGTGAGGGTCCAGAGGCCCAGTCTTGAAGCCCGAGTGGGCCCACTCAGGCACATCCACCGGCAGCCGCCGCCCAGCACCCCCTGCCTTCTAATTATGCACCTTCTAATTACCACAAAACTGGCACTTACTGCAGTCTGGCTGCATGCCCCCTCTCTAACCAGACTGAACCCCTACTCCCACCCCCTTCTGCCTGCTCAGGCACATGCACACGTGTGCACACCTGCTGCTTCAGCCTCTGCCCCCTCGTCCTCTAGAATCCAAAACACTGCCCTGGAAACCCATGGGAAAACAAGTTCAGAGACTCTCCTAGGCTAGGGGGAGTCAGTAGAGCCCTTCCCCATACTTCTCTCCTCTAGAAGGCCAAACACTCAGTGATATCCCAAAGCCTAACACCTCCTGGAGGACAGATGCCAGAAATGGGAACACTGCAGCCCAAGAGTAAAGGGTAATGCCCACAAAGCCCTTCCAGCTCCAGGGTACCTGAGGGAGGAGAGGCCCCCTAGCCACACACAGTTGAAGAGGCAGGATTCTAGCAGAGAAGGAAGCTAGCTCCAAGTCTCCTAGCCCTGAGCATCCTCACAGCTACTAATTCCCTGTGACACGTGAGCCCCCCCCCCCCGCTTCCCTAGCCTCAGTTTCCTCATCCACAGGATGGGTTGTTTATCTCCTGTGCAGAAGCCTGTCATGAAGCTTAACCCAGGTAATGGGCTTCCAGCAGGTCACGGGATTTCCTCCCCACAGTCCCTCAGGGTGGTAATTAAGTATTTGTTGGCTTGCTTGTTCACAGCTTGTCCCCCAACCAGACAGCAGTCAGGGCAGGGGTGTCTGCTTTACTCACCACAAAGTCCAGCACCTTACCCCGGCCTGGAACTTGATGCCTCTACCACATGGGCTCAGAGGCTGGGGAAAAGAGGGACTTTTTAAAAAACCTAGCCCTCTAGAAAAGCACTCAAACAATGAGAACAGAAATTCCTTGAGTACAAGCCAGCTAGCAAAGCTACAATGGGACCCAAGCTGCCATAGAAGCTGCCAGTGGAAGCTCCCCGAGGGAGGAGCGGTCCTAGAGGCCTCACAGAAAGAGGAAGCTGTACCGCCTGCCCAGGCCTTAGGCAGCTTCCTCTTTCCTAGAACCGAATCTGTGGGTTTACCCCCGGCCTCAGCCAAGCCCCCCCCCCCCAAAGCACACTCCCAGAGATCTCCCAGGGTCTCTGTCCTCTTCTTCTGACATCTGGGTAACATCACCTGCAGTCTAAGTGTCCTGACAGACATGCTTGTGCCCTGAACCAGCTCCCCCACCCTCAGAATGGCTTCCCAATGTACCTCTGAAAAGACTCCTTACACAAATATGCACACATACGCCAGCCACCTTAAGTTTCTTTCTCAGCTCCTTCAAGCTTCTTTTAAGTCACAGAGATGAGTTACCTGCTGTTTCCTCTGCCCAGAAACCCCTCCTATCACTTTTGGTCAACACCTACTCTTCCTCCAGAGTGTAGTTCAAAGTCACTTCCTCCTGGAGGCTCCCCCAACCACTACCTCCCCTCAGCTACGGTGCCATTTGCCCAGCCTCTTTCTCACCACAAGCTGTCCTTTATGCCCAGGGCTACGCTGGGTGTGTGCTGTACTGGAGATGAGAAGCAGAAGAGAGGTCTTCAGTAGACCAGACTAGTTAAGCCAGAGAGAACACACACCACTGGTAAAGGCGTCTGGAGGCAGGGTTTCTCTTAACTTGGTTCTGAGGCCCTCTGCTAACTGGGAAGCACCACTGAACACAAGCCTGCCCTCCTCTGTTCTTCACTGTCTGCGAGGCTATGGAGCCGGTGCAGAGGCCTCTGTGAGCATGAAAAGAGAATTCGTATTTAGTTCTCTGCATAGGACTGGCACAGAGTAACCCCTCAGGAAGTACACACTACACTTCACCATGACTCAGTTTCCCCATGTGTAAATGTTTATACAGGAAGTGCACATGTCTAACCAGCAAGTGTGGAGGACAGGGAAGCTCTCTTCTGAATTCAGGATCAGTGGTTAGTAAGGGAGGGGTGGGAGGTGTGGAGAGGAGTCTGGGAAGACTGGCAAGCAGAGTGCAGGTCATGCTGAGCTTGTACTTCTCTCAGAGCCTATGGGAACCCTGAGCAGAGGAAGCAAAACACTGAGTGATGTGCCTCCAGGCAGGCAGGTGAGCTAGGCTGCCAGCCAAGCGAGGGCACCGAGGGAGAGGGAGGTGGGGTCAGGGCCCACCTGGGGTAGGGCAGGTAAGAAGGCAGAGTCTGCTTCCCAGCCTGTGGCCTTCTCTGCAGCCTCTAGAGGCAAGGGTTGCCTGGAAACACAGCTGGACACAGGCCTTCCTCAGCAGTGGCTGCACCAGGCAGCAACAAAGGCAGCATCAATAGAGAAATCCAGGTTAGTAAAGGACCCAGTGGTTCCCTGGCAACTAGGGCTGAAGTAGGGCAGTGCCCACACTGGGCACCAGTTAGGGCTGCTAAGCATTGCCGGCTTCCCTAACAGAAGGGGGCCGACCGTAACCGGGGACTGTCCCTCACCCTGGCTCACCTCAATTCCCACACAAGTGACTATTCCCTTTCAGACTTGAGTAAACTGGTTGAGGGATGTCACCTGTGGTGTCCCACGGCCTGTAAGTACTAAGGCAGGGATGGAGGCCAGAACTGCCTCTTCTCCGCCTTTCCAACTCTGAAGCCTAGTTCTGACTCTGCTTGCCAATCTGGCAGCAGGAAGGCTAGTGTAGGGTGTGTGGAAGGTGCCTCAACTTAAGGTTCACTAGAAAGACCTAAGCAAGGCCCAAAAGAGGTATGTTCCCCAGCTGGCAGCCTCAGGGCCTCTGAGAACCGCCTGCACCATGCTTATTTGTAGAGTGTGCTAATTTGTACCAGATCATACAGAAAAACACTGGAAACTATAGGAAGCAAGAAGACAGAAACTCTGGGAATTCCCAGGGGCAGGAAGAGCAGCTTCCAGGGCTGCTGTTGAGGCTAAAGGCCCAGAGTTAAACAAAAGCTGTCTATAGGCTATGCAGAAAGAAAGGCACCCCACTCCCTGCTTTCTTCCCAGTTCTAAGCAGCCATGACTATGTAGGTCACTCACTCCAGAGTGGACCCTCAGAGTCCTGTACCACTCACACTTCCAAGCAGGGGGGACTGGGCTTGGTTCTGTTCCTCAGGCCTCCTGGCCGCCACTGGGCCTACATTTCAGCAGCTCTGGTGGTAAGGGGGCAGGAGGGGCTGAAAGGGCTAATTGGCTCCTTAAGACTAAGAAAAGGGCTGAGACAGCCAGATCTGGCTCTCTCAGCTCCTCCAGTCTGAGTAGCAAATGAATGCAATCTTCTCCCTCCTGCCTAGGACAAGTCTGGAGATAGAGAAGAGTGTCTGAGACTAGGCAGTCACCCCTGGGACAGGTACATAGCTCCCCAATGGCCCTCTCACATGTCCCATCTCCTCTCCAGGCTGAGTCCCACTGGATCTCTCAACACAGGCTTCCATGACCCATACTTGCAAAAAGGAGGCTGAGATAGCTGAGTAACCTGTAAGAACTCGGTCTAGGCCAGTAAGTATTAAGGCACTTGCCTCCAACATGGAATGGCCTGGGTTCAATTACCAGAATCCACATGGTGGAGGGGAAAAACCGATTGCGGCAGGTTGTCCTGACTCCCACACCACCACCCTGTCAGTACAGAATAAACATATGTAATAACTGTTTAAAACGAAACAGGTCTGAAAGGTAACACGGCTTACCAACCCCGGAGAAGCGACAAGCAACAGTCAGCTCCTGCCCATGTCACCCTCACCTGAGGTCACATGTCACCATGTCACACTCCACCGCTTTCAAGGGCCTGCTTCAACCCACACCAACCTTTAAGAACCACGACTAACTATACCTGGACTACCTCCTTTGACCCTAAGACAGGACAGCAAGGGCCCAGAAGGTGCTGGAAAACACAAAGTTCATCCCTCATTCTTGTTGCTACTCTCTCCTCCGAAGTCAGCTTGGCTACTGCCCTGACACACCTGCATTTTGCATTGAATTGATAATGAGCCAGGACTGTCCAAAGACTGCTCAGCATAAGCCCTGACCCCGTCATCCCAACGTGGTTGAGGGGAGCAGAAATCTAGGGAGAGACTGAAGAGAAACCACAGAACTCCTGTTTAGTCTCCAACTCCTTAGGCTTGGATGCTGGGCCCTACCCAGAGGGACGGTGCTGAGGGCTGCGTGGGCCTATGTGTGACTGTAGAGCTTGGGCAGGGCCGGGCTCTGGAGCAGTCCACCTAGGCTGAGCTCTAGCTCTGTCACTGAGTAGATCTGTGACCTTGAACAGCTCACTTAACCTCTCTTACGATTCAGGGCCTCATAGGAGGTGGATATTTGGGATCTCACCTAAGCAATGGTGGCCAAGAAGCACGTCTCACAGCACAGCCTCACCAGGGTCACAGATGAACTCAGGCTCAAAGCAGACAGTGTCCAGTCAAGGCCACCCAGGTGCTTGGGTGCCGAAAGCACACCGCGAGGAACCCAAAGTAAGTCTCAGCGTGAGAGAATGCAGGCACCCGCACCGAGAGAGGTTCGTGTGTGCTGGCTGAGACCACGGAGTCAGGAAAGTAGAGGACTGGGCAGACAAGTTCAACAGTTCACATGTAGCCCATAACTTGGGGGCAATTGTGCCTACTCAGCTGACCTCATGGTGTGGGGGAAGATCCAGAATACACAGGCTAACAGCAACTCTTTACAAGTAGGCCTGGCCCAGCCCCTACCCGGGCCTTCAGGAAGTTCCTATCAGGGGACCCAGTCAGCCATCAGGTCTCCTTTGACCCTTCCCAGCAGTGAGGAGGCAGAGTGCAGGGCCCATGGCTCTGAGTTCCCTCTCACAGCTGAGTATACATAGGGCCAAGTTTGGTCTATTCTCCCAAACTCACGCTTGGACCCTGCCTCTAATTGGCCACACAAGGCCCTTCCATCCCCCTCCAGCTGTGCTAACCAAGCAGGCACACATGGGCAGTTTATTTATAGAGTGCTCGTCTTTCCCAGGGTGGCCCAGGAAAGAAGTCTGAACTTCAAGGCCATAGACCTGGCTGCGGATCCCAGTGGTACTAGGGTCTCAAAAATGCCTTCTCCTCTGATTCCTGGTTTCCTTGCGGGACTCTCTGGAGGGCAGAGGCAAAGATCTGCTAGCCTTAGGGGCTGAGCACACAGTAGGGATGCAATGCTGACTGCTGTCTCTACCTATCAGCTTAGCATGTGCAAGACTCTGGGTTCAATCCATAGTACTGAAAAAGCAACACACAGAGAGAGTCAAAGCTGGAACAGAAGTTTGCAAAGCTGTGATAGAACCTGCTGCCCTTGCTGCCCAAGTATCCAGGGATCAAGTGGCAGGATGGGAAGTTGACAGAAGAGCCACACCTGCAATGCTAGGGGCTATGTGCCCTGCCATTCTTGGAACCTCAGTCTCTCCCTGTGTATGGAGGGCTGAGCCTCCTGGCTCTGTAAGGTGGGCCCCTCTATGCTTCCTACCAATGGCAGACACAGGCACCTCCCTCTAGCAACTACCACACCAAACAGAAACCCCTCTTGGCCCCACTGTCATCCCCAGAGGCCCAAGTTCCCAGAATGGTTTGGCTTGGGTGGGGCATACGGTAGAGCTGGGGGGCTCCACAGAGGCTGCAGCAGAAGGGGAGGTTAACCCTTCTCCCCTCTCTCCCTCTCCTGGCCCTGAGCTATTTCTACCTCTATACTGGGGATGGAAATAACTTGGGCTCAGCCCCTGGAGACCAAAACAGCTATTTTCATCAGCCCCCAAAGCACAGCTCCAGTCATTCCAGGGAGAACCGAGGGACACCCTGATCCCCAGCCTCAGCTCTAGGCCAAGCATCAGCAATGATCAGAATTAGCAAGGGTGTCAGGGAAGAATGGAGACAGACACCCAGACTGGGCAGTGTACAAGCACAAGGTCACTCCAATTGCTCCCCACCACAGCAAATGAGAGAGCCAAAGATAGGGGGTTGGGGACATCTTAAGTATGATGGTCACTATCCTTGCCACCCCCAGGCTGTGCTGCTAACTCCAGATACTTCAGAGCCAGGTTACATGTTTCCAAGGCCAGCTGCAGGCTCTAAAAGGCAGGAGACAGGTCTTCCTGGTGATCTCTGGCTCCGAGGGGGAGAAGAACAAGAAGACTAAAACACCCACTTGCAATTTGCTAGCCATGTGTACATGCGAATCTCCCTACAAACTCATAATGGGGCACCTGTGCCAGACCTGCCAGGCCAAGTCTGATAGATGGGAACTCAGATATGCCAAGAGCAATTACCAGGAAAGTGGTGATCCTCTCCAAGCACCTTACAGTCAGAAGGCTTGAATTCCAGTCCTGGCACTGTCTTGACTCTATGCGACCTTGGACAAGCCACTGTGGTTCTATAACAGTCCCATCTCAGAACTGCTGTAAGGAGTCAGCGAAACAGCACATTATGAAGTGTTTAGAGTTGAGCCTGTCACTGCGCCCACCCCCACAAGTGTCAAGCCCACTTCCAGAGGGTCACCAAAAGCAGAACCTCCACATACTACCTATATCAGTATTGCTACTGCCACCTCTGAACTAGGGAGCCCAGATGCCACCCATTCTACATGAATTGCACTGACCCTCTTGTGGGAGCAGGAGCCTCAGAATGCTCTTTTCCAGAGATCAAGCAAGAACTCTAAGACCAGACCAGAACAGACCATTCATTGCTGGAGAACAAATATTCCCTCTCTCTCCAACCAGGGGCCGGAAGAAAAGAGACCTGAATAGAGAAGTGTCTTTGGATTTAGATTTCAGTATCTAAAAGACCAGGTGGCTTTTGAGTGGGAGCCTGACATCTTCTTGATCAGCTGTGGGCAAGACTGTTTCCAACTGTTCACCAACACATGGGAACCTTGGACCACTCCATTGTGTCACAAGCAGAAGCCTGCTCCCACCCCCACTGCAGACTTTCTGTCTGGAGGGGAGAGGAGAATGGAGAAGACTGACCCAAAAACAATAGAGGATCCCAAAGTGATGATTCACAGGCTATTCACACCTCTCTGCAGACTGGGAGACTGAGGCTCAGTAGGGGTAGATTCTGATAACAAAACTGAATACACATTGCGCCTTGTTAGATGTTGGGACTTCACTGTGTGTGTGTGTATGAGTGTGGAGTGGAGACTGAGACCACCTCGGGTCTTCTCTGTGCCAGAGGTGCTAGCACCCAGTTTTGGCTTCCTCTGCCTGGTCATGTCTGGGTGCAAACTCACTAAACTGAACTCCTAAGGGTGTCTTGGAGAGAGATCTTTACTCCCTAGACTCCTGATCTTCCTTGCCCCCTCAAATACTGGAAGGTGTCAGGTTCCTCCTTGTCGCCTTACTCTGTCCTAAGCAGGCAGACAGTCAGAGTCAGTCAGTCAGTCTCTCTCTCTCTCTCTCTCTCTCTCTCTCTCTCTCTTCCCTTGGTTCCACATGCACCCTGTGACCCCATGATTCAGGGCTTGCTTAAGTTATTTAGGGTTCCTCTCTTCTACCTTATACTCACAACTAGCCCGGGTCACACTACAGGCCACACACAGTGACCCCAGTGACCTGGGGTCTCTCACATACACAATCACACACACTCTGCCTGTCTCACACACACAGAGCCCCTCTGTGTCGCCCGCTAGGCTCGGCGTCACCGCCCAGTGTCCCAGCCACACGTTCTCCCGGGCCAGGCCGCCTCATGCGCCGTGTCACCCACAGTCACGGGCTGACACCGTTCAGAACACCCCCCCTTCCCGGCCGCCCCGCGCTGCAGCCGCACCGAGGCGCCGCCGTCCCGTCCCGCAGCCTGCCTTGGTGTCAGTCCAAGTTTCCCGGGCTCCACCGACCCCCGGCACGCCAAGTTCCGCAGCTTCCTCTCGCGCACTTTCAGACAGACTGCGCCGCGCGCGGTGCCGGGAGGACGCGTAGCCTGGGGGCTCCGGGACGCGTAGACAGCACCAGGATGGGACAGGACGGGGCAGGAGAGTGGGGCTGACGCATCCGCCGCGCGGGAGAACTTCCTCACAGCGGAGCAGGGCTGAGGGCCGCGCGCGCCCTCCTTACCTGGCCGGCAGCACCAGCTTCGCTCAGCGTCCGACGCGGCGCCCGGGCCCCGCTAGGCGAGCGCTCCGGGCCGGCCGCGCAGCCTGCGCGCCTTTTGAATGAATCGCCAGCCTAGCCGGGAAGCTGCGCGGCCCCGCCCCCCGCGTCACGGCTTCTGGCCCCGCCCCCCGACGTCAGAGCTCCGATTTGCAGCCCCCAACCCCGAGCCCCTCAGCGGGCCAAGGGCTCACGATTCTCCCGCCAGGCCACGCTGCTCCTCATTGCAGAGGCTACGACTAGGATGCTCTTCAGATGCATCCCTTGGGGCGCGGCGGGGAGGGGAGGGGGGTGTGTGTGTGTGTGTGTGTGTGTGTGTGTGTGTGTGTGTGTGTGTGTGTGTGTGTGTGTGTGTGCGCGCGCGCTTGTGTGATGCAGCGAAAAGGTGCTTGAGACGTGAATGCTGCTCAGATCCTGTCACCATTGCCTGCGTAACTAGGGCCACAGCTGCCACTTCCTGGGAACATTCTTTGGAATTGGTTGCGGATGAGAATAACCTCAGTGTCTTGGATGAGACCTAAGCTGGTTTCTAGAATCCCCCACCTAGTTAATAAGAGAGTCTATAAGGAATGTTCACCTGGTGAATTCCTTTGGAACCTGGCCTAAATATTCCCTTCTTCAGGGTGTCTAGTCCCTCCCCGAAGTAGGTAGCACAGGTGACACTCCTCTCCCCTAACACCAACTGTCCCACTCTCCTATCACCAATGCCAGTCATCACAGTGTCCAGCGGAGGACAGAAGTAAGAGGCCGGGAAGCCAGGAGGCCAGGACTTGGAAGGCTAAGGCAGGAAGTTCCAAGCCAGCTTGGGCTACATATGGAGATATTATTTCACAAGCAAGCAAACTCAGAAGTAACAATAAAGAGTGTCCAGCACTATGAGACATCCTTGTAGAAGCTATGGCACTAACCATTGCATTCTTGCCTCTGTAAATTGTGCTAGTGTGTGATATGGTGTGTCGGTACTAGAAGTAGCTGCTCAGCTCCCACAGCCCCCTCTTCCACACCTCTCCCCTCCCCCCCGCACCCCTCCCCCCATCATTCAAGGGATCTAAGGTGGCAGGAGAGCAGAGCTGAGAAGAAACTCGGACAGCACAGAGGAACCCAGTGTTGGGGACAGAGGCCTGGCTGGAATCAGGATAATCACAGCTCGTGAAAGAGGTTGAGGAAGGTAAATAAGTCTGTTGGGAATAGATGGGCTGGGTGGGATGGTAAACAAATTAAGTCATAGAATCTGAGCCACAGAAAGGAAAGGAAAGGTCAGGTCCCCAGAGTCTGGGAAATTCCAGGAGAACTGGACACCTGAGAGAAGAGAGGGAGGGGAAGAGTTTCCATTTCCCTGGGCTGAGCCCAGGTTTTTGGGACAGGGCAGAAAAAGTTCCAGGTTACTGGTGTCAAAACCATGAGCCCAGCAGGCCTAGTGGCCTGTGCGTATAATCCCAGAGCTCTGGAGGCAGAGACGGCCAGATCTCCGTGAGTTCTGTGCCAGCCTGGTCTACATTGTGAATTGAAAGCTAGCCAAGAATACAAAGTGATACCCTGTCCTAGAAAAAAAAAGACCTCCGATACATTTGATGTCATTTGTGCTCCCCCAAATCTGGGGATGGGGTCTATTCCACAGCCCCACATCACAGTCCATGGAGGAAACACCCTGAGGGACAGTGAAGTGCTCAGAGCTGCCTGAATGTTTTCTACTTCTGATTTTTTTTCTTTTCTCTTTTTGAGACACAGTCCCTTTATTCAGCCATAGCTATGTAGGTAGACCGAGTTGGCCTCAAACTCACAGAGACCCGCCTGCCACTGCCTCCTGCATGCTGTAGTTAAAGGTGTGCTTCACTATGCCCATTTTCCTCAATTTTATTTTGTTTTAATTTTTTATTATAATTTATGTGTATAGCATTTTGTGTGCATATATGTCTGGGTACCACTTGAAAGCCAAGTGCCCAAGGAGGCCAGAGGAGGGCATCTGAAGTTATACATGGTTGTTGACCTCCATGTCAGAGCGGGAATTGAACCAGGGTCCTCTGGAAGAGCAGTCAGTGTTCTTAACCCCTGAGCCATCTCTCCAGACTTTATTTTGTTTATTTGTTTATTTATAAACCTAGGTTTTGGGGACTGAACTCAGGTCACAATCAGTTTGCCAAGTGAGCCATCTCTCAGCCTTTTTTGAAATGTTTTATTGGTATAAGGACATTCTATATCCCGATTTTCAAATTCCAAAATAATGGTATTTCCAGTCCCACTTCATAGTCCAATAGGGATGTAGGCTTTGGACTGACAACTAGTCTGACTTTCCCAAGACAGCCCAGGCCCATCTCTACTAATAACTCTCTGGGAAGCTTTGGCCAGTGACCACCTCTGAAAACTGGGGCACCCAACCTCTGAAGGTCACTCTCAATCTCTGTGGAAGTCACCTTCACAACACAGGTTCCCTAGAGTACATGTGTCCCATTCCTGCACCCTTGGTTCGGAAGGAGCCTAATTATTATTTACTGCTGGTCTGGCCTCCTGGCTCTTTGTCTAGCTGACTATGACTCCCAAGTCTTTCCCAACAGGAACCCTCCCCAGGAGTCTGGAGACAGAGAAGGAAGGGTGACAGCCACACATTTGGGGCTGGCTTTTGATGCAGCTTGGAGAGTCACTCAACTCCAGAACAGACTCAAAATCATAGGTTCTCTAAGATCCTGGCATCTCAGGTGACCTCACCGAATCTTGGCACTCAGTCCTGAGTGCCTCAGAGACTATCTTGTGTAGAGCCTCTCACGCTGCAATTGGAGAAGACTGGTGCTCCTGCACTTCATCGTAGGTAGCACAGGTCTATGAGACCTCAGCAGGTTGGAATGAGTTTTCACAGTGACCCACAAGCATGGGGAGGGCTAAGGGCTCCAAGTCCATGCCAGGTCTGTTGAGGTAGAAATCTTGTGTCACCCTTCCAGAGCTACCAGAATATGGTTGTTTTGAGAAATCTTTGAACAGGTGGCTGCAGGCGCCCCCTGCTGGCTACATTGAAAGCCAAACCACATTTCCAGTTCCAGAACTGCACTGGCGCAAAAACTGCAGAATATCAAGTCCCTAGTATAAAATGAATAGAATATTTGTATGTTCACTGTCCAACTCCCCCATACTTTAAATTCTCTCTAGATTACTTGTAATACACAGCACAACACAAATGCTGTGTAAACAGTTATTATATTATTTAGGGAATAATTACAAGGGCAAAGTTTGGACCAACTCAGGACAGATGCAACTAAATCTAACATTTCTATCCACTAGGTATGGTGACTCATGCCTTTAATCACAGCACTCAAGTGGCAGAGGCAGGAGAATCTCTGTGAGTTCAAACTCAGCCTGGTATATAGAATAAGTTCCAGGACAGCCAGGACTACATAGAAAGAGCCTGTCTCAAAAAAACAAAACAAAACAAAAAAACCCAAAACAATAATAATAAAATTTCCATCCATGGTTGGTTCAGTTGGAAGATACAGAAGTCATGGATACCAAAAGCCACCACTAAAGTTACAGGCTTACGTTTCTTTTTTAATTTATTTATGTATTTTGTGAATATGGGTGTTTTTTCTGCATGTACGTCTGCACAACAGAAGAGAGAATAGGATCCCATGGAATAGTTATAGACAATGTGGTCCACCATTCGGGTGCTGGAATTGAATTCAGGACCTTTGGAAGAGCAGCCAATGCTCTCAACTACTAAACCATTCCTCCAGCCCTCAAGCTTGTTTCAATGCTTTGCTCTAGCAAAACTCCAGTAGGCCCTGTCCTACCTTACCTGGCATGCCTCAGATCCTGTGGGTGTGCTCCAGATCACTGGGGAGGAGCTCAGGCCATGGGAGAACTGGGGCTAAGACCAGGATCCAGTGCTGGGCGGGTGCTAAGCTGGGACTCTCTGTGTCTGAGGACTCACTTGGCTCAGCCTGCATTTAAGTCTAGACCCTAGGCCAGGTCTGGAACCCCATTGGGTAGGACTGTGTCCTGACACACTCCCTAACCAACTACTTCCCTTGGAGGTCCAGCACTCTCAGTTCTGTCTTCTCTGGTCTTGGGCCCTATTGGCCCACTTGCCTGTGCTCAGGAAGGAAAAGGTGAGGGCCTCCTTGTCCCCTGGGGGGTAAGAGAGTCTGAGAGGAATCTGGAGCCTTGAACTGACTATAGGCTGTGGGGTTAGGACTACCTAGGTCAGGCTTGCAGCCCAGTTACATAGACAGATTAAGGGTCTTGAGGTGCAGGGCCATGCCTAGGAGGGGGTAGCTTTGCTGAAGAGTTTGAGGTTAAGCAGCGAAGAGGAGATGAATAAGAGAATTTGAGGAATACATGCTTTGGTGTCACACGGATAAAGGTCAAGTCCTAGCTGTATCAGTGACAGGCTGGGTGGCCTTAAGCAAGTGACTTTATTTCCCTGAGTATAGTAGCTGCAGAGACCTGTGTTAGGAGCATCAGCTTCAAGAGGGACACTAGAATTTGGAGCTCCAGTCTTCCCCCTCCCCCAACACACACACCTTCTCTGCCTCAGCACTTGCTCTGGGCACTTTCCCAAAACACAGCATCTGGGGCTCTGGCTACATTTACTTCCAAACCTGCTCCCTGGCCTCCTCTGCAGGTCTGTCCCACACTCTACCCCTGATCACCCTTGGATGCCTGTCTACTTGCCCGTGCCCATCAAGGCTCCTCACTGGCCATAATTGGGCCCAAAATAGCACTTCCCCTTGCCACTTCCTGCAACCATCTTGTGGCTTAAGGACAGAGAGACAGAGAGTTGGTGTTTGGCAAGCACACAAAAGATGTGAAGGGCTCTCAGAGGTCAGTGGGGTGCACAGAATCAAGAATTTGCCTCCAGATACCAGTGAGAAGCTAGGGCTAGAGCTTGCTTTCTTACCCTTTGGTACCCCCTCCCCTTCCCAGGCTCAGCTCAAGATGACGACAGGGCCCCAACCAGACTCCTGCTCTCCTGCCAAGCTCTCTAGACCTACAGACCAGTGTGCTGAGGCTCACCCCAAGCGTGAGCCTTTTGCCTCTTCTCATCCTAAGAGACATTCCGTGACTTTTCTGACCATGAGAAACCTTCAAGCCTAGAGTCTGTTCTCTAGTGTGGATCCTGCCTTTCTGTGTGATCACTAGTAAGTCCTGGTCCCTAAGTTTCATCTTCCTTATGAGACAGTCTAGCTACATCCTGACCTTTGTCTCTAACTCAAAGGAATCTGCAGAAGCAGCTCCTTGAAGAGTCTTCAGCTCTGACTCGCTCTCTCCTCTGGGATCCACCAGGAGTTACTTCTCAGAACAGTTTGAATGCGAGACCTACATGTGGCTCTGACCACTGGGCTCTTCCAGACACCTCGTGTGACGACCTCCTTCTCTCCCACAAAGTATCAAGACCTGAGGCTGTGAATCCAGTTCTGATAGGTGAATGACCTTGAGGAAGGAGACATTGAGCCTCCACCTCAGTTTCCTCATCAGAAAAGGAGATAGTGGTAACTTACAACTTTCCTAGACCATTTTGAGGATCAGAGGAGCCCCACTGTGGCTTTCAGCAAGCAGCAAAAGGAAGCTGAGTTTGCTGGTCCCTCCATGTGAGACCTACAGCCCAGGAGATGTACCTCAGGGGGAGAATGCTCGCCTAACATGAGCATCGCCCTGGGTTTAATTTCAGTGTTAAATAAAATCAGTTGAATTCCAGCATTCAAGGCAGGAGGGTCAGAAGTTCAAGGTCATCCTCAGCTACAGACACTGTCTCAAAAAGCAAAAAAGACATACAGCTGTGTCTCTACTGGATTCTCCAAGGTTTATTCCATTAAGCATGAATTCAACATTTATTGAGCACTTATTGTATGAGTTCTACAATAAGTCGGCTTAGGGATGAAGCAGGGGCCACACCCTGCCCTTAGAGCATCATCCTGGCTTCTTCAGCCATCTCTTGTTCTATCTGCACAAGGGGCCGTTCACATCGGGCTCTTACACCCCTCCTTACATGCTCCTGCTCCACAGCAAACACTGGTTCTGCTTCCTCTCACCCACAATCCTGTCCTTTAAGGCAGTTCTCTATGATGACACCCCATAGTGTCTCAAGTCTGGGTGGCCGTGAGTACAGGGAGAGCTGTTGGGGTGATGGGTGCCCTGTGGCCTTTATATACATCCACTGAGCCATACACTGTGTACTTTCCCATACACGTGTTATATATCAGTGGCTTCCTATAAAAATACTGGTACTTGGGTCCCAGCTAAGGTTTTAATTGGCCTTCGGTGGGCCTGTGCCCCCAGAGAACTATAACGAACAGCCCAGGTTGTAATTTTCCAGGAGCCTCCCTTGGGGATGAGCCCAAGGCCTGTTCCCTGGGGACCGCCCTACTCACAGCAAACTGGCACAAGCTGAGCCCCTGACCTGGAAGGGCACCTGTCCTCAGGCCAGCCCATGCCCTCGCAGGCTGGCTGTCTTCTCAGTAGCAGTGCAATGTCCTAGCCCTATTCCCGTGAGGATGGTGTAGACCCAGCCCTGCCTGTGTATCTAGTCCTGAAAGTGAAGTCTGCTTTGGGCCTCTCTCGAGGGCAGAAATCCTGGAGTAGCAGAAATGGCTGAAGCACTGAGGTTGACAGCCACAGTCAGAAATGCAAATAACTGGACTAGAGGCAGGGGGAGAAGCCTAAGGTGGGCTTTCAACATCTAGATCACTGGGCTCTGACCGCCAGCTTGGGTCTCCAGACTCGGGCACCTTTTAGATTTAAGGGCCAGAAAGGGACCTCTGCGTTCCAAGAACGTATTCACTAGCCAACCACCCTGTAGGGGAGAAGAGGTTATCAGACCCCACTACTGAGAAGGAAGTAACTCAGCCTGGTCACATGGCTGCTATCAGTCAAGATTGCAAACAGAAGCTGTTCCGTGCGAAGCCTGTGTTCCGTTTCATCCTGAATTCTACACAAGCACAACCATCTCCTCACAAAAATGCTGCTAGCAAGCTATTCTATGCACGTCCTGTGGCGCTGAGGACCCAGCAGATCCGAGGGATGAATGTGAGTCAGTAAAGAACGCACTTGCACTTTCTCCCCTTTTCTTTGTGTGTGTGTGTGTGTGTGTTACCACATAGACCATTTTGTTTTGAAATGGAGACGGGGGTCTCACCAGGCAGCGCTGGCTTACTTAGAACATGCTAGGTAGATCAGGCTGGGTTTGAATTCACAGAGATGCACTGGCCAGTGACTCCCAAGTGCTAGATAGGCACATGCCATCACAACTGCTCTAAGTTGGTTTTGAACTCAAGAACACTCTGCTTCAGTTTTCTCACATACCAAGCATACAGTCTGCCAACTGAACTGTCTGTTCAGTGCAAACCAGAATTTTTTTTATTGAAAAGTTATTATTTTGTGTGTATGGGTGTTTTGCCTGCATAGAGCTCTGTAGCCATATGCATGCAGTACCCCTGAAGGCCAGAAGAGGGCATTTACTCCCCTGGGATTGGAGTTCTAGACGGCTGTGAGCTGCTGGGGTTTGAACCTGGGTCCTCTTGAAGAGCAGACAGTGCAATTAACCACTAAACTACTATTGTTCCAGTCCAAGAAACTGAATTTTTAAGGCAGTCATTTGGGCTGAACTATGAAGAGATGAGACATGACCTGCCCTCTGTTGTGAAGGCCACTTCAAGTTCCATGGGGACACCATGCTGTGAGGGGTTTTGTCCCTAGAGAGTGGCCCCATGTTGCTGGGCACTTAAATTCTTTGCAGTCTAGTTTAATGATACATTTTGTTGGACCAGAACCAGCCAGACTTGGGTGGCAGTTCTGCGCCATAGGAGCCTCAGACAGGAACTCTAAGCCCGGGTTCCATGTCTGCCTCAGACTTCCCTGTCCAAACCCAGACTGACTTGGAAGCTCTAGACCAATGCACTGTTGAAATGCATGAGTTGTAAGGAATTATAACTTTCAAAGTCCCTTGGTTCTTCTAACGAGATGGAAGCCCAGACATGGGCACTCTGACCGTGACAATGCAAGTCAGTGTCAACCCCATCACTTCTTTATCTCCTCCTTTTGGCCCAGTTGAGTCAGAGTCAGGGAGCCCTCGTCCTTGGGGAGACAGTTGGCAGGAGGCCACCATGGCCCAAGGCTGGGGGAGCCATCATTTGGTGTTTCTATTTATTGACTCTTTAAATTTCATCATCTGAGGAGAGTTAATACATGGCTGTTTGGTAGCAAGAGAAACATCATCTAAGACCACAATGACCCACCCACCCCAAAGAAAAACAAAATCAAACAGAACAAACAAACCCTATCTGAAACCAGACCTTTGGAGTTGTAGCTGAAGCAAGGGGCTGAGGGTCAGGGTGGCTCCCTGCAGCCTGGCCGTGAGGGATAGCCTTCTCAGTTGAAAACGTTACGTCTAGCCCCTCAACTCTGGGGGTGGGGATGGGGTGTCCTTCCTGAAGGGGCTTGGCAGATGGGTGTTTAGAGAGGGACTCGATTCAGTGGTCAGAGAAAGGGGACTCATAGGTCCACCCACAAGGTGACCATCGTGCCAGTGCATGAGACATGGGGAGGCAGGAGCTGGGGCTTGAGCCAGCTGTGAGGACTGAAGGCCCTTTTCTCTTACCTGAGAAAGCCCTGTCCCAGACCTACCAATGTTCCCACATTAAGGAACCTCAGGCATCACCTTGGAAATGCTAAACTCTGGGAAGCCCCCCCAGTGAGAGTAACTGAGCAAACTTTGCTTCTGGATGGGCAGCCCCATCAGGGAGGGCTGGAGTTTATGTTAAGGGACAGTGTCTTAGTGCCCTGAACATGCAGAGTGAATGTCACTGCGTGTGTGTGTGTGTGTGTGTGTGTGTGTGTGTGTGTGTGTGTGTCATGGGTGGGCATTGGTCCTTCCAGGACAGCTAGGTTAGGGTTCCAGAGTGGCCTCTCAGGCAGTAACAGGCTTTTTTCCTCCTGTCTTTTCCTCACATCATGTCCCGCCCCAGGCCACTGCATAAATAAGTGCTTTGGAAAGTATTCATCTAAAAGGTAACATAAATACTGTACATAGGAAAGGGTGCTGCCCCTTAGCCTTCACTGCCCCAGAGAGCTCACCACATATTGCACACGGCCTCCCCAGCCCTGTGGGGTCCAGGCCTGGCTGTGTCTTTGGTAGAAGCTTCAGGGACAGAGGTCGTGGGCAGCCCCCACATCTCCACCCTGCTCCCAAAGGGGAGCCCTAGGGTAGTCAGTGGGTACGAGAGGCCTCGGCCTAGCTGGTGGCGTTCTACCAGGAATGCTTCCACAAAGATGAGACAGAGTCCGCGTGGTAAGCCCCTGCGTGGACGCTCTGCTCAAGGTCTGCATGTGGCCTGGGAAGAGACAGGCAGGCTGAGGGCAGGTGGACAGGTGAGTCCTGGGCCACAGAAGGCAGGCTCACACCCTCCACAGGAGCAGGTGGTTTGTGCTGTCGTCTCGGCCCACAGTCTCGCTGCTACTGCCACCCCCGCTGCTGAGTCGGAAGTCCTCAGAGCCATCACCACCACTGATGACCAGCATTTTAGGCCTGGCTGAGGTGGGGCCTCGGCGCCGAGGGGAGTCCCGGTGATCCAGGGATGGGAGCTTCTCAGGACCTGGGGAACAAGGAGGGTGATCATTAACCTGAGGCGACTTGTAGCTTCATGTCCTATCACTGAATTTCTACATCCCAGAAGATAATAAGACACATGCCTCCTGTGGGGGATCCCCACTTCCTGTTAACCAAGATTTTCCACATTGAAAGAAAAATCTACTTACTTGGCAGTCACACTTCTTATGCCTATGTGTGTGTGTGCGGGTGCACACACATGTGCATTTGTGCTCTTTCTGTGTGTGGTACACACACATATTCATGTGGGTGTGCATCATACGGTGTACATGCAAGTATGTGGAGGCCAGACGTCTATACCAGATAGATGTCTTCCTTGCTCAATCTGGTTTTGTTTGTTTGTTCTCAAACAGGATCTCCCTACGTAGTCCTGGCTGGCCTAGAGCTGGCAGAGCTCCACCTGCCTTGGCCTCCTGAGTGCTGGGACTGAAGCTTTGTGCTGTACCGTCAGCTTGCTACTGTTTTTGTGGGGTGAGGTGGTGGGGTTAAGACAGGGCTTCTCTGGATAGGCCTGGCTGTCCTGGAACTTGCTCTGTAGACCAGGCTGGCCTTGAACTCCCAGAGATCCTCCAGCTTCTAACTCCTGAGTGCTGGGACTAAAGGTGTGCATCACCACTGCCTGCAAGGATCTACCTTATTATTATTAAAGAATTTTTAAAGATTTATTCTATTTTGATTTGTGTGTGTGTGTGTGTGTGTGTGTGTGTGTGTGTGTGTGTGTGTGTGTATGTGTGTACTGGAGAGCCATCTGATTTGAGTGTTGGGAACTGAACTCTGGCCTTTTGGGTTTTTTTTTTTTGAGACAGTCTCTGTGTAGCCTTGACTGTCCTAAGCTCACTCCATAGACCAGGCTGGCCCCGAGCTCAAGAGATTCCTTCTGAGCGCTGGGAGCAAAGCCATGTGCCAACACCGCCTGGCTAGAAAACTTTCTTAATATAAGTAGCAGATGTATACTCTGGAGCTGAAAAAGCTTAGCATATTCACCATGTAGGAAAAAGTCTCTACATGTACACTGCTCTGAATCAATTCCCAAACAAAACATAAGCCCAGAAAAGATAAAAAGAAAATAAACAAATCAGTAACATATGTACTAGACACACAACATACGCTCTGCACGAGTGAATGTGCTATACTTTTATGTGGCTGGCCACACAGTAGCTCTGTTTATACCCAGACAGGTGAGTGGTGTGACTCGTTGCCAGTAAGATGGCCACAATGTCCCTAGGTGATAAGGGTTTTTCAGTCCCATTGGCCAAAATTCATTGTGTAGTTACAGTAAAGAGCACCTTATATGTGTAGCAATAATAAAGATGGAACGTGGCTAGGAAATTAATGTCATGTCTGATTAGAAAGCACAGGCTGGGGGTGGGGTGGCTGGAGACAGTCTGTGAAGTGTTTGCATGGCAAGCCTGAGGACTTGAGTTCACATCCCCAGCACCCATGTAAAAGCCTGGAGTGCAGTGGGCATGTGTCCCTAAGTCCAGTACTGGGGAGGCAGAGGCAGGAGGGTCCAGGGGCTCAGTGGCTACTAGCCTAGCCTGATGGCTGAGCTCCAGGCTCAAAGATCATGATCTATTTTTACGAAAGGAGAAGGGGGAGGGGGAGGAAAAGAGGAAGGAGGAGGAGGGGGGAGGAGGGGGAGGAAAAGAGGAAGAAGGAGGAGGATCTAGAAAGATGGCTCAGCAGTTAAGAGCACTTGTTGCTTTCATGGAAGAACAAAGTTCGCCAGGTAGTGGTGGCGCACACCTTTGCTTCCAGCACTTGGGATGCAGAGACAGGTGGATCTCTGAGTTCTAGGCCAACCTGGTTTACAGAGTGAGTTCCAAGACAGCCAGGGCTACACAGAGACACTATGTCTCCAAAAAAAAAAAAAAAAAAAAAAGGAAAGAAAAGAAAAAAAATCACTGTAAACACCAAGCAGGGCACTGGCAGCGGCCTGTCTGCCTTGGGTTTACTGCAGCTCTTTATTGTATCATGTTCTCTGGTCCTTGACTTAATCTTGTGTTTTACTCATCATGGCTCTAAGAGCAACAGGCTATACCATATATCTATAGTATATAGTATATCAGTCATATAGCATAGCCCTGTGGGCTTACACCATCTAGGTTTCTGTAAGAGATCTATGACGTACACACAGCAATGAAATCATCCAAACACACAGCTCTCAGAACATGAGCTGTTGCCAGGTGATGCATAATTGCACCCGATGCCCTTTCCCAGTTAACGGGGCTCAGCTCTTTTCTAGATCCACACAAGCCCACGTTAGGCTCTACTGACTCCTGATTCCCAGTCACTTCCTCTTGGGAACAAGGGTTCTTGTCCTCTGAGAAGTACCTACCTCATTTCCTATTGTTTCACCTTCTAATCCTACTTCCTGTCGTGTGTGTGTGTGCGTGTGTGTGTGTCTGTGTATGCTATTCTCTATCCTCTTTTCTGGTGCTCTTTCTATTTCCTGTTCTGGACATCACTTCCTGAGCCCATTTCCCTCCCCTTATACTTCATTTCTAGCTCTGTCTTACTTCCTGAAACATTTAAGAAACACACACAACAGAATATAATTTCCATAAATATCTGTCCCTGATTAGCTTATAGCTCACTTCCTGGCTCCCATGACACTTCCCTGGACAACGACTTCCACATACACACACACACACACACACACCCATTCAGCACAGGTGCACCCACACAGTTTCATTTGAGGGCTCTGCAGCCCCTGTCTTGTAATGGGCTTCACTTCTAGCTCTCTGCTTTTCCACCCTCCTGAAGCCTCCCCTGGCAGAGCCCCTGGATGGGAGTGAAATGCGCAGACCCACCTGTGTCTGGGGGAGGTGGTGGGGTTGAACACAGAAGGTTGAAGCCGTCAGGCAGCTGGACTGCAGCCAGGAAGCGGACATGGCCGGTGTGCCCCTGGCACAGGCCAGCGGGACTGAGAGGTGCTCGTGGGCAGTTGACGGTGCTTGGGGAAGTGGGTATGGTCAGCACAACCCCAGCACTGGTGCCCACCCACAGCAGCTCCGCACACACCAACAGCGCTGTGATCCTCAGGCAGGCTGCCTTGTGCTGCCGGATGATGGCATCTGAGCCTAGGGACAGGGAAGCAGCATCTTTGAGCCTGTAGGTTGACCCAGTCAAGGCTTCCCCCAGGATGGGAGTGGGAGGTCAGTACCTGCCAGCATCCTGTGCACAGGAGGGGTGACATCTACCTCCGCCAGCTGCTCAAAGGTGTCTGGGTGATAGAGACAAACATGGGCGCTGCCTTTCAAGGTCACCCACACACCCAGGCTGGAGTCGACCATGCAAGCCACACTTCGGCTGGAGTCCTGCCCCACATAGAACGTGTGCTGTAGGGAAGGACAGAGACCAGGGGGTATTGGCAAAGTTGCCCAGGGTCCTCCTGCCTGAGCCCCACCCTTGCCCATCCCACACATAGCTCCCCACAAACTTTTCTAGATTCCTGCCTGGACTGAGAGCCGAGGCAGTCTTGGCCCTGGGCCTGGTTGATCAATTTCAAAGCTTGCCCACTAAATCCTCCAGAAGTAAAAAGGGGTGCCCTTTGCCTATGACACTTGAGTAACTAAAGCTTGTGTGAGCATAAGACCAGTGACTGGTCTCTCCCTGGATAGATAGGGAAGTGTCAGCCTAAGAGGAAAGTCACACCCTAAGAAGGGTCATGGTCACATATTAGACTAGTCACAGAGCCAGGGCCTGACCCCAAGTTTTAACCTTCAACTCAGTCAATGAAGCCCAAGAAAATCTGTGGACCCTAGGTTCGGTCCAAGCTTATGGCTTGCATGTAAATGAAGTAGGACTAAGGACCAGAGGCTTATAGGGATGCTGACATCAAGAAGGACCCTCTGTCTCACAAGGACCCCAACATTGCACTGAGAGGATACAGCAGGAACATAACTGAGGCGTTCTAATGTTTATGGGAACTTGCTGTCTTCCTCACTAGCTAGAGTACAAATGAGGACCAGGGACAGGTAGAGACTGGCCTGGTAAAAGACAGGGCTCAGTGAAAGGTCCTAACACCTAGGCTGGACGCTTTTCTGTCTCTCTGGTCTTATCTCCCTCTCCTGTGACCCCAGATCACCCCAGATCACCAATTCTTTCCCCCACCCCTGCTACCTCCAGCTGCAATGTGTCAGGGCTCAGGACAAGGACCCGGTTCTGGCAGCCACACCACAGCCGTCCACCCACAGACACCATCTTGGTAATGGGGCTCCCCTGAGAACCCAGGGTCATCGATTTGAAGTTCTGGGGATCCCAGAAACGCCCTGGAGAAGGAATGGGTTAAAGAAAACATAAAACAAGAATTTAGTTCAGTCCTAAATAAAAGTCTCAGTCTTCCATGAAGAGATGTGGATGCTCCTATTTATAAGAGAAGATATGGGGGCCCTAGGAATTGCCCAAAGCCTCATCTATGTCTAGGCCTGTGGCTTTTTAGTTCCCAATTACCTAAGTGAGAGCTCAGTTACCACCAAGGGGTAAGGGCAGGTGTGTGGGGCACATACCTGCTTCTCTTTGGTAGACTACAAGTTCTCCATTGGCCAAAGACACAAACACCTGGTTATTCAGATACCTGAGAAAAAGGAAGCAATGAGATAGGTTCCAAAGGCCGAAATGGGCTGGGGCCAAGGAAACCACAGGTGCCATGGGTCTGTCACCTAAGAGATCACCCTTTGGATTTTTATTCTCTACTCTCAAGCCTGAGGCTGAGAAGCCACACTGAAACACTCATGCTAAGTTTGGAAGACGCAATGCTGGCCTTGGTCCAGGCCTCTGTTCTGCATCTTCCTCAGAAAAGGGGGGCCAGAAGAGATGGAGCAGGGAACAGAGGCAGCCTATGTGCTGGCCGGGAAGACTCTGGGTGGGAAGGGCGAGTCCTTACAGGATGCAGGTCACGGAGGCAGCGTGCTGGAGCTTCATGCTGTTCCTGCGATCGCGGATGCTATCAGAGGACTGGTAGACGTGGACACTGTGGGTTAGGGGAGCGTCTGTGACAAGTGGTCAAATCTACCAGCCCCAGGTGTCATCCCCTCACCTGGCTCCACCTTCTCTGCCCCCACCTCCCCTCCACCAGGTACTGACAGGTACTAGTTCTCTTGGGTTTTAGGTCCTCTGGTACCCTGAGCTGACAGAATCTCCGAGACTAGACCCAATCCCCACACCCCCACTTTTGCTTTAGGACTCCCCTGTCCCTACCAGCCATCCTCTGTTCCCAGCCACACGGAACTCTGGTAGGCCTCAGGGTCTGCACTTAGCAGGTCCTCAAGGCTGCCCCTTGTGAAGGAGCCACGGCTGGAGCGGCGAAGGGCTCTTCCATCCATTGGGCTGGCACCACAGGGACCGCCTGGCCCAAAGGAGCCAGAGAGTGACAGGAAGCCAGGCTCTTGCTCTTCCTCAGAGCTGGTTGTCTCTGCAGTGGCCTCCTTGGAGCTTGGGGTCTCTTCATCTGAAAGAACAGAGATCTCTATCCCTATTCCCCTCCACTGAGGCCTCGGTGTGCCCCTCCTGGCCACATCCCTCCGACCCCTCGTCCCTGTATCTGCCAAGGCCTTTCCCCTGCTCACTCCCATCACTCACTCCCCGTTCCCAGTCCTGTCCAGCTATCTTAAGCCCAGCCACATCCGATGGAGGGACTAGCCACTCCACCAAGGCCCATCTTCCTTAACTGTCCTCCAAGGTCTGCAGGACCTTGTGTGTCTGTCCTGCCGCTTCCAGAGTCTTCATATTCCCGTCCCCACTTGGTAGAAACTGACACCTAGTGAACTGACCCCAGCCTTTGCCTCCGTTGGTGACTCCTCACTCACTGTCCTCTCAGTCCCACCCACACTCACTGCCAAAGCTGGAGGAAATGGTAGATTGGCTGGCTTGGCTCTGTAACGTCCCAGAGGGGCTGGGTGAGGACTCATCATCAGAGTCGCTGTCAAAGGGCACCAACTCAGGCTGGGGGTCACCCTTGGCAGGGCCTGGATCCATCTCCAGGCCAGATCCTGAGATGGAAATGTGTAGGCAAGGCTGAGGCCCTGGCTCAGCCAGTGTCGTTGCTTCCTCCTCAGCTGTAGCTTCGACATCTGGCTCTGGCCCAGCGGACTCCAGTGTGGTCTCTGGGGGGTTCCTCAAGGGCTCGGACTGCTCTCTAGAGACAAAGGGAAAAGGAACAAGGCATGCCACTAGGAGGCGCCCGAGATAGCACCCTAATCCGACCCCGCCCATGGACAGCCCACCTCCCAGCCCCGCCCACCACCACCGTCAAAGTTCAGTGTGTACCAGGACAAAGGCTAGTGGCGTCGTAGGCTCGCCTCCAGGGCCTTACCGCGGGCAGCGTGGTTGCAGGCCTGGCACCGCTCCGATACAGAGAATGCGGGCAGAGCAAACAGCGATGCAGGCCTCCACGTCTGGTTCCGCCCTCAAGCTTAGCAGGCACACCTGACCTACGTAGCCGTCACTGTTGCACACCCATACCTCTGGCGCCGGCTCTGGGCAGCTGCTGAAGGTGGGGGCAGCACACGAAAACTGTGGGAAACCCCAAGGGACAGGGAAAGATGAATGATAGAATTGTGTCAGTACCGCCCCGGGCAGAACAGAGGGGCGGCAGGTTTGCATGCATCTCTACACCATGTTACACATCAGTCAAATGCACAATGCCTGACGCAAAAGTCGCCCAAACCTGTATGCACACATACATGTACTCTGAATAGGACCATGAATGTATGCATTTAATTAATATGTGATTCTGGTACTATTGGTTAGGTATGAAAACTCATACAGGTGTATGAACTAGACTTCAAGCCTTTGCACATATGCACATGCCGGCCCTTACACGCTACACATGCAATGTGCGTGTGTATCAACTCCGACGCAGAGAAATCACTGTGTTTAAAATACATGTGTGACATGGTACACAGAACAAAAGCTCATACCCACGCAGCTTTGACTAGACACATCTACAGGGCCCACACGTGCACACACCTGCATGCCACTGCGAGTTTTCATGATAGGGATGGCCTTGAGGAACTCGGGGTCTAGACAGCTCTTACTGGATGCTGTAGTGGAGGAGACAGGGCAAAAGGAGATACACCCTGCTTAGCACCTTACTCTGGTCTGCTCCTCCCCATTCCACTCTCCCTAGGAAGGGCCTGGCGCCAGCTCTGCTAGAATGAGAGGTCAGGGATTCCTCCCTGTTTGTGTTTGGCCCCAGTTTTCCTTTCTGTACAATGAGTAGCCCTGGATCACTAAACTACGAACTTAATAACTTTCCAGGACTCAGCTGAGTCTATACTGAGGAAGAGGAAGGTAGGTCCTGGGTATTCAGGCCTATGCAGGGGTCCTTGTCTTAAAATGACTGTCCAGCAGTGCCTTCCCTGCCAGGGAGAAGCTGGGAGTCAGAGCTAATGCCCAGCCTACAGTTCACTGTGGAAGTCTCGGTGCACCCTCCCTATCAGCTGCTGGAGGACAGGAGGACAGTTCAGAGAGTCCTGGCTTCTACAGTCAGGACTGCCCAGGCACTGTGAGAGAAGACACCAGCATGAACCCCGGCTCACCCAACTTCCTCTTGGCCTCATCAAAAGCCTGCTCAAAGCCCAGGCGGGCATCAGGGTGGGGAAACTCAAAGATGTAGGAGTCGGTGCCCTCAGGTCGGGTGGCACACAGCTCCAGCTTGGTGGGTGGGAAGGCAAGGGAGTAGCACAGCGCTTGCTTTTCTGACAGGTCCCGGTGCATGGCGGCTGAGAGATCCTTCAACGCGTCATCCAGGCTCTGTGGAAAAGAGCCCAGGCCTCAGGCCAAGGTCTCACCACATGGGGACCCTCACTGAGGTGACCTGTCTCTCCCCAGTCCCAGACAGTGGAAGGCAGCCTCCTCCTGCCACAGACAGGGCTGGGCCTCTCTCCCCGTCAGATGTCTCCTCCCTCAGACCCTGGACCTGTCACTTTCCTTAAGCGGGAGCAAGACTATAATTTTCCCCTTCAGATAAGTGACAGGACCAACTGCTCCCTCAGGCAAAAGCCAAGACCGCCGTCTTTCCCTCAGACAAGGTCAGGGGAAGACCCAGCCAACACTGCCTTAGCTCAGGGCGCAGACCTGGTGGGGGAAGCCGAGGCTCTCGGAGAGTTTGCTCATTTGGCTCAGGGTGGCCAGGTCCTCATCCAGGCGGCTGATGGCCTTCTGGATGGTCTCCCGATTGGTGGCTTGAGATGCCCCTGGCGAGGACAGAGGAAAGCCACGGACACATAAGACAAAGTCAGGCTTGGACACACTTCCCTTACTGCACAGCCTTCAGCCGAACGTGGGATGCGTCTGGTAAATGGAGAGCCTCCAGACCCGAGCTCTCAGAAACAAGGTTAACAGGCAGCTTTCAGAAAAAAACAGGCCTGGGAGGAGGGGCCTGGGCCTGGTTCAGAGCCACGTGGCACAGAACGACCAACTCTTGGAGAACTCGCCAGGGCACTAAGAGGATGACCTGCACGGATGCGTGGATCTGGTTGCATGGAAACTAACCCGGTTCATGAAAAATGAGTCCCAAAAACAGAAAAACCAATAGACAGGCAGCCAGACTCAGGAAACCCAATGCCAGAACCCCTCTCCAACAGACTCGAGGCAGCCTCACCCTTGATGATGTCTGTGTCTTCCAGTGGCAGCTTCCACAGCATCTTGTATTTGCTGGCTGTATCAATGACGCTGGCTGCTGTGTACCTGTGGGTAGCCAATGGGGTGCTCTGGCTGGGGCAGGGAGTAGAGCCCACAACAGATCAATGGCTCTCCTGCCTGCACCACCCAGCCCCACCCTGGCCACTCACAGGCTCATGGAGCTGCGCCTCAGGGAGCCCGACTTCCGTTTCAGGGTGGTGCAGACAATGAGGTCTGTGAACAGGAAGAGGGATCGGTCCTTCTTGCCTCCAATGGCCTTCTGTAGGGTCCAAAGCGGCATTCAGGCTGAGTGTGCACAGTCTAGAGGCTGACCTGTATTACCCTAGTGCCCCCAGGGACAGCAAGTCCAAAGGAGGGGTAAGGGCTCCCCCATTTATGTGGGGGTCAGGATTCATGCAGGGCTCCTACTGTAGTGGTAGCTGGAGAGCAGGTACCCGAGGGCAGCAGGCACCAGAGAATGAACTTGGGTGGGTTGAAGGTACGTGGGGGAAGCAGCCAATGGGAGGCGCCTTACCACTTCAATAACCATCTCTTGCCTCAGGAACCGCCGCAGGGGGGCCTGGAGCTGGTGGGCAGGAGAAACAGGGGGTCTTAAAAACTAGTTATGAATCCATTAACCCCGCAATGATCGGATGGCCCACTCTATGAACAAGGTCAGTCAGAGCAACATCCTGTCCTCTCTGGCATCTCCGTTCTGCCTGGCCAGGGACACAAGGTCAGACAGAAGAGGAGGAGGACACAGAAGGGTGGGGCACTGTGGTCACAGAAGCAAGCAGACCACAGACCTGGACGTGGATGGCCACAATCCGGGTGACAGACGCAGACAGAGACAGGGCGGGATAGGGCACGGCAGGGTGGGGCACGTACGTCCTCCATGCCCTCGATGTGGGCTTCGATCTCCTGCAGCACACGGGCATGCCGCTCCGCCTCCTCAGCACTCCGCACGCCCTTGTTGATGCGCTCGGCCACTTGCTTGATGTTCCGCTGAGCGTCCAGCAGCAGTGGGTGGTCTGGATGGTCTTCTGGTGTGTGCTTCAGAAGGTCCTGGGGCGGGAGGGGGACCTGCTTAGCTGCCCTCGAGGCACTGACCTGACTGCTGCAGCATGGGACTATGGTATAGGCATCAAGGAGGACTTTCTTTCCTGCCCGGAGTCTGAGAACAGCCATGCTCCACCTCCACGCCTCCCTGTCCAACCGGCCCCATGCCTACCTTCACCAGAAGCTCGTAGCGTGGGATTCTCTGCACAGGCTTTATCATGAGGTCGGACAGTGCCTGCTTCTCCTTGTTCTCACGCATGCTTTGCTGAAACCCAGGACGAAGTGGAGGGAGTTCCCACGTGAGGCACGACACGTAAGGAACAGACATGCTCCTAGCCAAGTCCCTCCAAGGGAGCTCAAGGGCAGAGGCTGACACACTTGCTAGTAGCAGAGTGCTCTGGTCAAGAGCTCCTAGGATGCCCGGAGCTAGCCTGACGGGAGGTTAATTAACTTCACCCCTACCCCAGTCCACCTACCTCCAAGAACTTGAGAAAGGCTGGCCTGGCCTCCTTAGCTACACGCACAGCATCCTTTGCATTGAGGAAGTTATCAATATAGGCTGAATAGATGTTCACCAAGACGTCTTTGGAGAACTGTGGGTGAGGAGGCAGGTTAGGCAGGCTCAGGTGTCCCTCACCCACTTCGCCCTGTCCTAGCTTCTGTCTGTTTAACTCGAAATGGTCAGGCAAGTCTTCTCTGTCTTCTCATGCCTCAGACCCTCCTGGTAGTAGGAGTGAACAGACCCATTCTAGCTGCTGGGACTCTGCCCGTGCAGTTCGTTCCTCCATGAGGAACACCCCTCGCAGCCCAATCAACCCTTGGCACTGAGCTGCAGCCTGATTTTATGCCCTGTGCCTGCTGCCGGACTTGGGGGCTTACGAAGCCTGGTTCAGGACAGGGTACACGCTGGTGGCTGATCCTGCTGGTTGGCTGGGGGCTCTCCTTCAAGGGAGGGCAACTCGGCTTCTGTCTCAGCTGCACCAAGCACTGGCTAAGACACAGGTCTTGGAGCTCCTGATTCTCTAAGGTGCCAAGTGTTCCTGTCTCTGGACAGGACAGGGCTGAGCCTGAATAGATGAGGGAGGACCGCTCTCTAGGGAGGGCCTGTCTCGGGTGGAGCCCCGTTGGCCCACAGACAGCACCCAGGTCTAGACGGAGGCTCAGCTTCAGTGACAGAGGGTGAAGGCAACAGCATGTAATCCCACCTGGTGGCAAGGACAAACTAAGACGCACGTAGGTTAAGGCCCTGCTCTACCTCATAATGAGCACATTTAGACAGGCTCACAGCCCAAAGGAGAAAGGACTTTTTTATTTTAAAGATAGGGTTTCACTATGTATCCCTGATTGGCTTTAAACTTGCTATGTGGATCATTTCTTCTTTTTGGCTCATGGAATTTTCTGGAAGGATCCTCTACAGTTTTGCTTTTGTAACTATGTGGTTCTACGTTAACACTTAATTTGAGTTCGGCTAAGATTTATCAGTCATCGTCAAGAATTCTTGGGAATTCAAAAGTGTAACTTAAAAGTTTTCCAAGTCTAACTAAACATAAATAAAGGCCAGTTTAGGAAGAAGCGGCACATTGTGTTTACAGGAGTTTAAGAAAATGAAATGTTTTGTTTGTTTTAGGTTTTTGAGACAGAGTTTCTCTGTGTAGCCCTGACTGTCTTAGAACTCCTTCTGTAGACCAGGCTGGCCTCGAACTCAGAGCTCCACCTTCCTCTGCCTCCTGAGTGCAGGGATTAAAGGCTGCGCCACCACCGCCCGGCTTTGTTGTTGTCGTTGGTTTTTTTTTTTTCTTTTTTTGGTTTGTTTTTGTTTTAAAGATTTATTTATTGACTGATTAATTGATTTATTATATATAAGTACTCTGTAGCTATCTTCAGACACACCAGAAGAGGGCATCAGATCCCATTACAGATGTTTGTGAGCCACCATGTGGTTGCTGGGATTTGAACTCAGGACCTCTGGAAGAGCAGTAAGTGTTCTTAACCACTGAGCCATCTCTCCAGACCTTTTTTTGTTTTAAAACTTTGCTTTTGTGGTTCTTTTGGAATTCAGAGCCACCACTGAAGGACTGAGAGAGGCTCACAGGATTCTGTGACCCCCGGGAGGAGGAGTGTGGCAGATGACATGCAAGCCCAGGGTCTTAGGATAGATACTATGCAGGTTAATGCCCAGAACACAAAAAGCACCAGAGAGTATGAACCATGGTTATTAAAAAAGGAGCCAGACCGCAGTGAGCATCGATGTCACACCCGTCTGACATGAGGTCCAGGTCAGCAGCAGCGTCAGCTGCCCCAGCCAGGTCCCCGATGAGGGAGGGACACTCACCGACTGGACGAGCAGAGCTCCCACCTTCTGCTGGGCGTGCCACGTCTGCACGCAGTGCCGCACCTGCTCCAGGAACTGCTCGTGGTGCTCCAGAAGCTCAGGGATCTGGTCGAAGATCTCATCCACCAGAGACGGGTCGCACAGCAAGGAGTTCTCTGGCTGCTTCAGTGGCTGCATGTAGCCCTGGAGGACGCACAGGGTCAGTCCGTCTTCCTCCAGGGCACCCTCACCTCACCTGCACAGGTCTCTGCACAGGGAATCACCCGGGCCTGCCGCTCAGTGGCTTGTTGTGCCTCCCTGGTTAGACCAGGTTAGACCAGGAGCTCAGCAGTGGGAGGAAGACTCTGTCCTCCACATGCTACCTTTCATATGCCTAGCTCAGGGCTTTGTCAAAGGAGGAGAATGAGCACAGGGAAGATGTGGTGGATTCATGAAAAGACCTTGGAGGGAAGATAGCCAGGAGACGGGGAGAGTGGGATGCTTTCCAGAAGAGAGTCCCACCTCATTAACTCAATAAATACTGAGTTTGCCAGGCACTGCTTTAAGAACTAGAAGACAGCAGTGAATAAGAAAGACCCAAAAGATAGACACAATGTAATCTCAGTGCTAATGAGACTGAGGCAGGAGGATCTCCACAAGTTCAAGGCCAGCCTGGGCTACATAGTGAGACCTTCTCTCAAAAAATTAGCCAATGAAAAGATCTAACACAGTTTACATCTAGTCAAATGAATCACACAAAAAATAAAATCACGTTTCACCAAATCTAAGATATACTGTTATTTTTAGCTACCTTCTAGGGAAAAAAAAACTGATGCCAATTAAATTATGATATGCTACCTACTATACAACAAACTCTGGATTTATTGAAATAAGAAGGCCTTCTTGGGTTCTACATTAAAGCAGTGGTAGGCAGGACACTGGAACCTAACTCTGAAATTACTGGAGGCCTGTACTAAAGACTAGTTTAAAAGTTGTTTTTTTTTTTTGGTATCTCCTGGAAAGTCTGTGACTAAAATTTCTGTTTTTCACCTCAAATGTACATTTAGTGGCGTTTCCTAAGCATGAACAGCACGCCCCTCCGCTGGCGTCTGCATGGCGAGACTGCCCTCTACTGGCCCATGATGCAACTGCAAGCCAAAAAATGAAGGGGTTTCCTGAAAGACATATGTGATGTTACATTTATAAAATAACATTTATATTAAACATTTTTTAAAAACCTGGCTTGTTTTGTAAAACATGCTTGAAAAAGTCAAAGCTGAACAGAATACTCTTGGCTGGTGAAGAGTCTGGAAAGGCTCAGGGTGACTTGCATAGCTAGTAGCTGGCCTCCTTACATAGGGCTCTCTGACCAGTACGAGCCAGAACCTTGACCGGTCAGGATCTGTGGTTCCTCTCAGAGCAAAAGTGACACCATTCACCTCTGGGTACCTGGCAGCGGAGCAGGCACATCGTAGGAGCCACGAAGCCCCACACCAGAGAGCCAGAGACTGAGCAGGGGGCACACAAGCCATGGAGGAAATAAACAAGCTACTCCACAGTATACCAGAAGGGAGTAAGAACTCTGGAAGCAGGGGAGTAGAGGGCGTGGGGGGCCAAGGGGAGAAAGGTTGCTTTGAAAAGGCAGCATCTTAGCTGAAAATATTGGGGTTCAAGACAGGACTCAAGGATGGGGGTGAAACCTAGGAAAAGGGTATATATAGTTATGGACTGGGTTCAAATCCCACCTCTTTCTGGCTGCTGACATTGGTATGTGACTCCTTTGTTATTTTGTTTGTTTTTATCTGAGCTGGCGCACACATACACACACACCAACACACACACAAACATAAACAGCAACATATGCACAGACCAACACACATGCACAAACAGCAACATAGACACACCCCAATACACACACAGACCAAGACACATGCACATACACACACACCAACACACACATACACACACACACACACACACACACACACGTACAGGCAGTATGTGAGATGCTACACCCTTAAGATATGCATTTGGGACAGGTGCTATCATGATCTCCACTCTACAGCCAGGGCATGTGAGGCACAACTGGGCCCATGATCTGTTCCACGTTACACAGCAGACCAAGAAGTGCAGCAAAGTTTGAGCACTAGAGTCAGGCTCCAGAACTCTGGAGGGACAGGTCTTCCGTCCATGCTCCTGGGCTGCGGAACTCCCAGCCCTTGGGTTCAGGTGATATTCTCCTGCTCACCTCTACCTCTCCCCTCCCACCCAGAAATCTCCAGGCCTGCTTGCCTCCTAGAGCCCAGAGGATCCTGGTTCCAGGCCTGTCTGCTCTGAGCTCCACAGCTCCTCCTCCCTGCTGACAGGCACGAGAGGCAACACCACCATCTTTCCATCTTCACTTTGGGAAAATACATGAACAGCCTCATTTTGCCAGTGAAACCAAGGCTTAGAGAAGGGAAGAGACTCAAACTCCGTCCCTAGTAGGGAACAAGCGACTCAAAGCCTGTCTGTCTGACTGACTGACTGACTGTCCCGCCCCCAGCTCTCACCAGGGGCTGGCCATGGGTGCTTGCATGACTGACTATTCTTCTTGTCTGACGTCTTGGGGATCCCTCCTCAGGTTTCTTATGCCCAGAAGAGACCCCAGCCCCTGCCCAGCTTCTGCTTTTCTCCTTGGCAGCCACACCAGCCACTGCTGGTGGTGACGGTGGCTTCTCCACTGTCCTGGTCTTTGCTTCTGTTGTGTCCTCTGCCTGTTCCCCTCAACAGGCTCTCTGCTAAAATCCTACCCAGCCCTCAGATCTCTGCTGGGCACCCCAAACCCAGACTCTCATTCCTTGAGCCCACATGACAAGGAAGTCCTAATTCTATGTTCTTGGCTCCTTGGACATTTTGATAAAACCAGAGGCAATGTATTTCTTATATAATTTGTCACCTTAACTAGTTTCTTTTATGTTTTTGAAACAGGTCCTCATGAACTCCCTTGGATTATCTATTAGTCAAAGATGACCTTATAGTTTTGATCCTCCTGCCTCTACCTCCTGAGTGCGGGGATTACAGGTGTGTATCACCAAACCTGGTTTATGCAGGCCTGGGAATCAAACCCAGGGTTTCTTTCTTTCTTTTTTTTAAACCCAGGGTTTCTTGCATGCTAGGTAAGTACCCTTCTGAGTTACATTCCTAGCCCTACTTTAATCAGTTTTTAAGTGTTCAGATTAACACACACACATTCATACTGTTGTGTAAATGCCGACTTCATCTCCCAGCTGAAAACTCTGGACCACTGAACACTAACTCCCCACATCACCCTTTCCCAGGCCTGCCTCCCTGGGACCCCACGCCATCCAGTACTGGTTGTTGGGTAAGTGGCTCACTTCTCTTAGTGCTGTGTCGTCCAGGCTCATGAGTGTCGCAGCATGTGTTGGAATCACCCTCCTTTTCTAGTGGAGTACTACCCATACATGTCACACACCCTTGAATTCTGTGTCACCACACCAGCCACTTCTGGTGGTGACAGTGTGACTTGTCTGGCTGGTGAGGGTGACTCTCCTGAATAGCCCATGAGCTCCAGGGAAAAGACTCATGCCCCTCAGGCTCACTGCTGAATGGAGACCCCTGCACTGCCCAGAGAATAGCATTTGGTCTACAGAAGGGCTCTGCACAGATATGTGGAAGGGGAGAAGGGGGAAGAAGGAAGGGTGAGTAGTTCTGGACATTTCCTGGGGTCTACTTCACCCTGAGCTGTGGTGGCTTGAATAAGCTCATCTTCAACTGTGTTTATGGGCCCCATTTCAGCACATGCACCCAGGCTCTGGCCTCTGCAGTACAAACATGGCTGAGCCTCATCCATCATCCTGCCACAGATGCACCCTCCCCATCTGTGCTCCACCTCTCCCAGGCCAGGGGCCCAGACATGGACCTGTCTTCCTCACGCGCCCTACCTGCAGTTCCTGGAACTCTCCTGACCTGAGCAGCTTATCTCCTAAGTGTCTTTCAGCTTCTGTCTGCACCCTTACTGGAGCTCTGTGGCCCTGGGACAGCTTCTTCTTCTGCCACCCATGTTTCTAGTAGTCATGCAGACTTCCCAAAGCACAAGTCCAACCACATGCCTACCTGTCTCAAAACCCTCTGATGACTCTCCAGGAACCCTACTGTGGTCCAAATCCTTCTCCTGAGGTTCAAGGACCCCATGGTATGACCCTTGCTGGCTCCTGCAACATCACCCAAGAACCAGTCCCTCATACTCCATACCATGTAGCTCTCTGAATGTACATGCCCTCTGCAGAACAGAAACATCCCCACTGCACCTTCTCTGGGGAGCTTTCCCTGACGGCACACTGGTCAGGCACCTCCCATGCCTCTATAGCAGTGTTTTTCAATCTGTGGGTCATGACCCCCACAAGGGTCCCATATCAGATATTCTCCATATTATATTATACGTTACGATATATAACAGCAGCAATATTAGCTATGAAATAGCAGCAAAGTAAGTTTGTGGTTGGGGGTCACCACAACACGAGGGACTGTATTAAAGGGTCGCAGTGTTAGAGAGGTTGAGAACCACTGCTCTAGAGTATCCCATGCACTCAGTGGGTTCTTCTTTCCTGCATCCTTAGGCTTCCCTTTATCTGGACCAGGTCTGCCCTGAGCAGAGACTTAGCATTTAATTCTAGTCACAGAAAGGGCAAAAGGTGCACACCTCAAAACAGGGTCCAGGACTGATGAGGGGATGTGGTAACTCTAGGGCAGAGACTTCTACTCTACCTGGACCCTCTAGTCTCACCAACCTACAGGGGGCAGCCACATCCAGGCTCCCACTCTTTGGTCTCAGTCCCTATGGGAATGAGTGACCCCGCCTGTCTGCTGCTCTCAGGCCATGGCCTCACCTGCATCAGGGTGCGCAGTGACTCCACATACGATTGCTCTGTGTCCAGCAGGGTCATGGTCACATGCTTCCTCATGTCCTGTGGGGACAGAAGCAGAAGGTGAGTGGTCCTTTGTTCCTCTTAGCGTCTGTCACCTGCAGCTACATTCAGGCACACTTGCACAGAGAGAGCCCATCTGGTCCTTCCCTGGGCCTTTCCCGTCAGCTTCCTGTCCCCCAGTTTCCCAAAGCATCCTGGACCTCCATTCTGCCAGGCATTCCCTGCTGGGAACGCTCTCCTGAGTCTCAAACACACCCTTCCAAGTGGATCCCTGTTTTCCTAACCCAACAGGTTCTAGACAAAGACAAAACCCAACAACAATAAACTCTCATATTTACAAAGGAAGATGCCTCTGGGCTACACCCACTCTAGAGACTTACTCTGAAAATACCAGGTTCCAGCTTGCTGCTATGAGGACATGTTTGACCTGGCTGTGTGTCATAGCATCCCTCAGAGTAGACGCTGTCCCTTCCTGCTATAGAAGAAGAAACTACAGCCGAGGAAGTAATGTTGGCGCTGTGAGCATCAGGGTTCTGACAATGCTGGATCCCAGTTCTCATTAAAAGGTTACAGAGCTCTCTACACTGGGCCCAACTCCAGCCCTCCTTTTCCCAGTCCTCTTGTCCATTTGTGTGGTTCATAGTCTCTCCATTTCTCTCCGTGTGTGTGTGTGCGTGTGTGTGTGTGTGCGCGCGCGCGCGCGTGCGTGTGCGTGCGTGTTTGTGTGTGTGTGCACATGTGCGTGTGTGTGATGGTTCTGTGTGCATGTGTTCAGGTTCCCTCACCAAGGCATGTATGTGTGGACATAAGAGGTCAATGACGTGTCTTCTTCTTTTGCTCTTCACACTATTTTATTTTATTTATTTTTTAACACAGAATTATTCACTGAATCTGGAGCGCACTGTTTCAGCTAGCCTGGTTGGTCCGGGAGCTCAGAGATCCACCTGTCTCTGCTCTCTAGCATTGGGGACACACACACACACACACACACACACACACACACACAGTGGTGAGGTCACAGACAGTGATGGGGTCACACACACTGTGATGAGGTCACAGAAACACTGATGGGGGTCACAGACGCACACTGATGAGGTCTCACACACACACTGATGGGGTCACATACACATTGATGTGGTCATAGATGCTCACTGATGAGGTCACACACACTGATGGGGTCACAGACACACACTGATGAGGTCACACACACTGATGAGGTCACAGACACACTGATGGGGTCACAGATGCCCACTACTATGTCCAGCTTTTACAAGTCTGGGAGTGCGAACATAAGCCTTCATGCTTACCCTTTAAGCCATCTCACCAATCCTCTTTCTCTTTCTGAGGCAGGGTCTTATATAGACCAAGTTGTGGAGACTTCCCTAGTGCTTACTACATCTGGCCTTTGCACTGCTGTAGAACAAGCCAAGGCTTGGTGCACGTGCTGGGCAAGCCCTGTACTCACCGAGCTACAACCCTAGCCTAGTCTCTCGTTTTCAGGACAGGGGGACCACTGATGCTTACATACACAGGACCCAAGAGTCCCTTGAGGGTTGCTCAGCATCTACAGCCACATCACAAGGCAGCGGGTCCCTGCCCCTGTCAAGGTAAGCTCTATCCTATGGCAAGACTTTGTTAGAAGCAAGCTTGGGAATGTCTGAGTTTGTCCCACTCCTTCCCTGGGGCAGAGCTCACCTGATGTCAACTTCCATAGTCCCCAAGCATATCCAGGAAACCCTCCCAGACAGCCCCCATCCCACCAACCTGTATCCTGGCAAGGACTCCACTCCAGAACCCCATACTGACACTTGGGTCTCTAGGCTAGCCCTAGGCAAGGTGTGGGGCCTACACATTTGAGTCATGCTTGGAACTCTAGCCATCAAGGCCTGCAGATTCAAGATGCTCTACCTGTGTGGAAATTCTGGAGTGGGGGATTACGCTTGGGCCTTTCCCCAGTTCTTATCCCGACATCCCTTACTGTAGAGCCTCAGCGAGGGGACCTGTCATCGCCACTGTTCTGCCTAGGGACCCTGGGCTGCTTAGTGTCACACTCTATCAGTATTTGTTTGTTTGTTGAGACAAGGCCTTACTCTGTGGCTCAGTACACAGTCCAGGAAGCCTCGGTCTCTCTCCATGGGCTCCCACGACCAGCTTACTTCTCACTCTGCTGGCTACGGTAAACTTACCTCAGGTGCTGCTGCTCCTCTGACCCTGGACTGGGGGATCAGCCCGGTCCCTCCGTAACCAACAAGGACACTCAGAAGTGGACTGCCACTGAGCTCTACTGAGACGTGGACGCTATCTTCCTGGGATACAGGAGGCTGGCTTATTCCACTCCTGCAAGTTCTGCGCTAGGCTGTGCTCCTCAGGCTCTACCTCAGAGACCCCAATGAGGAGCAGGCCATTTATACTGGATGCTTCTGGAGCCCTTAAAAACTGAAAGCAGCTCTGGCTCTCCCACGTTCGCTCCCAGAACACCCCAGCACCTCACAAGTCCGTGCAACTCATTTTAGCCTCACGCAGGTCCAAGACACAGGCGTCATCCACTGCGCAGACGAGTCAGGTCAGAGAAGTGACATGACTCGCCCAAGATCACACGGCCTGTGACAGACAAGGCCCAGAGCCTCTCTGGACATCTTACACAGAGCCCCAGGGCACCAGCACCCTATGTTCCCATTATCAGCAGCCTTGGGCCACAGACCTCCCAGCTCTGTCTTCCTGGCCGTGTGACTTTGGTGGCCCTGTTGTCATTCTCCTTCATGAAATGGAATTCAAACCCTTTGTCCCTGGAACCATACAAGCTCCACGCTCTGCGATGGGGCACAGGGAGGTGTCCTAACTGTCCCTTCCCATTCCACTTCCCTGAGACTTCACTGGACATTTTCCGATCCGACAGGACAGCTAGACCAGGCTTTGGGCCTCACTGCTACTGTCCCCTGCCCACACTCACTGGCCAGCCATCCCCAACCTGGGTCATGGTCAGAGAAGTTTTCTGAGAGGGAGGGCTGGCACTGGGCCTGTTGGCGGCCGGGAGGCTGGGGGGTGGGGGGTAGAGGGAGCTGACGCTGCAATGCTGCCTCTCCCAGCCTCCTCCCTGCTGCAAACACCGTGGGATGTCATTCAGTTGTCAGGTAAAGCACAAGAGAACAAGGCCAGCTCCCTGTCACTGCACGGAGCACCCCCTGCACGTGTCCAGACACGGGAGCAGTGGGGGGGGGAGCAGGAGATGGAGGGACAAAGCAGCTGTCAACCAGATTGGCAGGCCCACCTGTTCCAGGCTGGCCAGCCCTTCAGCCCGCTTCCCTCGGGATCGCCTCACCCTTCAATAGCCACAGACAGGCCCTGGCATTGGGACCAAGGGGACCTGTGGGAAGGTGGACACAGCAGGGACTTGGTAAGGGCAGCTCTCCTGTCATTAAACCCAAAGACCAAGACCCTTATGTACCAAGCGTGAAGAAAGACTCCCAGAGAGAGGCCCTGAAGGCCAGATGCCCCACATCAAGACAAAATGAAGCCTGGTTATCCAGCTGTGAGGTAGGCCCTCCTGCTCAGACTCCTGGAGCACTGGAGACACATATGCACAACACAGTACAGTACCTGGATCAGGCCTAGTCCCCATTGTGCCCAGAGCATGGAACAGAGTCAGGGCCCAGACAAACACAAAAACAAGGCAGCATCCCTGGAACCTGCCTCCTCCAGTCTCCACCAGAAGGGCCTCTGGAGGCAGGAATGGGGACACCACCTTTCCTACAGCACCACAGCAGGAGTTCTTCAGGCCCCGTGGTCCCAGTGGCGGTCCTGGCTACCCTCAGCACATACATACAGCTGAGGCCCATCAACCCTGAGGAGGTTGGAAATCTGGCTTTCCGGAGACCCAAGGTGCCCCAGGAACAAATCTGCTTTCACCTGACCCATTTGACAAGAGAGTACTGTCCTAGGCCTTGACCCTTATAGTGCCCTGCCAACCCGACCAGCGCGGCCAGAGTTGGCTGTGCTGGTTGGTCATGGATGGGGAGGAGGTTCATCAACCTCTCTGCCTTCATCTGAGGTCAGCTCTCCTCAAGCCCAGCACTGACAGGCAGGCAGGGTCCTGGCTCCTGATCTAAGTTCCAGGCCCTGTTCTCCAGCATCTGCCCACGCTTCCCCATCTCCTGGGTCTGCAGCATCCTAGGCCAAGACCCAAGTTCCCGGCTGCCCCTCCCCCTCCCGGTACCTGGGCCTCCCCCGGCTCCTCCGCGGTGTCAGAGCCCCCGCCCCCGCCCCCGGCGGACTCCCCGGAGGCGGCGGCCGGGCCCAGATCGCGCATGTCTTCCAGCGCGATGGTGAACTGGGCCAGGGTCTTCACCATCTGAAGCATGCGGCCGGGCTGCCGCCAGGGCGGGTACAGCGCAGAGTCGGAGGGCCCCCTCCCACCCGCGCTCCTCGGGGGCCTCAGCCCCGCCGCGGTGGTGGCGGCGGCGTCAGTAGCAGCGTCGGTGAGGGCGCAGCCCGCGGTGGCGCTGGGGCCTCCTCCGCGCAGGGAGTGCGCGCGGCGTCGCAGGGGGAGAGTCCCGCCCTCTGCGCGCCGCCCCTTCTCCCGCAACAAGCCCGGTGCCGCGGGACCTCGCACCCCCGCCTCAGGACGCAAGTCACACACACCCGCGGACAAAGATCTCTGTGTATCTAGCGCGCACACACAGATCTGCTCCCAGGAGCCATGGAAGAACAGAGTTGGTATAGAACAGGCCCGGGCGTAGGGTAGGGTCAAGTGCACTCTCACATACAGATCCCCAAATCCTCACACCCACGAGCCTGACCCACCATCTCTCACAATGATGCGAACTTTCTTGATCAACAACTACAGCATGGCAGAAGCAGGCACCCATCCATGTAGGCATCAAAGACGATGACTAGAAACCTCACTGGCCCCAGCCAGTGAGAGAGGGACTTGGGTGTGATATAGAGAGGCTGTCCCGCAAATCACCCACATTGTCACCCCCATCCCTACCACCATCTCCTCCAGCTCAGTCAGTGTTATGTACCTGGCTCCAGTTCTGTTCCCTTCCAGTGCCTCTCCCCACGACCCTCACTGGGAAGTCCCCCTGACCCCTGAAACCCCAATCTGCCCTCCACTCAACTTCTTGGCGTTTGTGACCCTCGATCTTCAGGCTCCTTCCTCAAATGCCAGGACACGGCTAGAATCTACTCCAGGACCTGCTTAAGTAGGACTGGGGTGCGGTGAGGAACACCTTTGACACCAAATCCCACTGGGCACTAGGAAAGGGTCTATACACTGCAGCTGTGCCTTACCCCTCGCTAGCTCCGATCCTTCAACACTGGGGGTTTCCACACTCACCAAGCTCCCATCTGACTCCCTCTCCAACCTGTTCTCTCTGGATTTCTTGAGCAATGGGATAACAAACTTCCATCACCCAGGCCAGGCTCACCCTTGTTCCCACTCCTACACCCTTCTTAGTTTCACCCTAGCCAACTCTCCGAGTCTAGAAAAGACACCTCTCCCTTGCCTCAGGGCCTTGACCTAAGCCTTTCTCCTCTCCTAGCAACCAATGCCTTTTCTTTTTGCTTAAGACACAAATGTCACCTCTTCTAGGAAGCCCTACTGAGTCCTCAGAGTAGGCGTTGTGGGCCTGTTCTGTGTTCCCCACAATCTTCGGTTTTCTTATCTTAACCACAGACAGTCTGTAATAATGGATTAATGCCCATCTTCTCCCAGGAGGCTGCTGGCTCCCTGAGGTACGCCAAGGCACTGAACAAATGTAACAGACGGTTGGTTAACAGTCTAGTCTCAATGGCTTTGCTTTTTCCCTTTGCCAGCCAGCATGGGTACATTTCTGGGCATCTTTTTAGCGTGCAGGTCCCTGCATCCCTCTATCCAGCCCTGCTTCCTTAGCCCAGGGAGACTGGAAGAGGGTGTTGGACCCTGGCACTATCCAGGGACCTCTGTGAAAGTGGCAAGTACTCTTAACTGCTGAGTCATCTCTCCAACCCAGGAACTGTTTTTTTTGTTTGTTTGTTTGTTTTAAGTTTTTTTTAAAGATTTATTTATTACTATATGTGAGTACACTGTAACTCTCTTCAGACACACCAGAAGAGGGCATCAGATCTCATTATGGATGGTTGTGAGCCACCATGTGGTTGCTGGGATTTGAACTCCGGACCTTCAGATGATCAGTCAGTGCTCTTTCTTAACCGCTGAGCCATCTCTCCAGCCCAAAGATTTATTTATTATTATTTGTAAGTACACTGTAGCTGTCTTCAGACACACCAGAAGAGGGCATCAGATCCCATTATGGTTGTGAGCTACCATGTGGTTGCTAGGAATTGAACTCAGGACCTCTGGAAGAACAGTCAGTGCTCTTAACCATTGAGCCATCTCTCCAGCCCAGGAACTGTTTTTAACACACCCTCTAAGGTCTCATGTAGCCAAGGGTGGCATTAAACTGGCCATGTAGTGGAGGATGGCCCTACTCCTCTGTAAGCACCTTTCCAGTTCTGGGATTATAGGTATGCACTATGGTGCCTGGTTCGTAGCATGCCCCTGCTTGAAACCATGCCGTGCAGTCCACCAACTTAGTTTGTCCCTAGCACCTTTAAGTTTTGACATCGGTACTGAATATTGAACTTGGGACCTTCTGAATGCTAAGCAAAGGGCAGGTGGGCTTCCTTCCTTCCTGTGATGCTGGCTGTTTGAGCGTGAGTCTTCCTATGAAGTTCAGGCTAGCTTCAAACTCATGATCCTGCAAGGGATGTAGCTTAGTGGCAGAGGGTTTGTCTAGCCTGTGTGAGGTTATGGGTCCAATCCCAGAACTTTTTTTTTAAGTGCACATAACTTTTGTCTAGGCAAGATGGTGTACACCTATAACCCCAATAATCGGGAGGCGCAGGTAGGAGGCAGGAGGCTCAGCAGTTCAAGGTCATACTCGCTATATAGTAAGTTCAAGGCCAGTCCGGGCTACAAGAGGCCCTGTCTCAGGAGCAAGACAAAACAGGTCTGGGAACATACTTCATTGGAAGAGCTCTTGCCTGGAGTATAAGGCCCTAAGTTCAGTTCCCAGCACTGAAAACAAACACATAAAAAGCCTCGTGATTCTCCTGCCTCCTCCTGAGTGCTGGCATTACAAGCATGCACCCCCTGTGCCTGGCACAAATGAATTATATCTCAACTACTCCTGAAAAGGCAGGCCAGGGGGCTAGGATCCCAGGCCAGCAGGAGCAGCACAGACGGGTCACAGCCAATACTGGGTAGAGCTTAATTTGTGTTGTATCAGTGAAGGGACAATCTGTGGACTCCCTATGTCCATCGGGTCCCTCTGGATCAGAATAACCATTCGTTCAGTCTGTTGAATGAAGCGAATCCAGGAGGGAGTGTGACAGGATCTTTTCTGGCCTCTGGACTGAGAGTCCAGCACCTCCTAGGAATGTGCTGAAAAGCAGATTCACCTCTCTCCCACAGGATCTCAAACCCTACCCAAGGTTAGAGCCAGAAACCAGCTGAATCCATCTGCCTATTCCCTTCCAAGGGACTGCCTTGCCCATACTTCCTCCCTACAGCTTGTTCCTCCTCTTCCTCATCAGGATGGGCATGTTGGGGGAGGACAGAAAGAATGTCCATGTCCACGGGCAGGGTGGCCAGGTCTCAGAGGTAAGCACATGCACACAGAGGCCCATGGGCTTGGGGCTGGTTGCTTGGTCGCTGTAGCCACCTTTGGCTATCAAAGTACCTCCTCCATTTGGCCCTCTCACAAACTACCTGATTATTTCTTCTTAGTGGCTGAGAGGCAGTACACAGTTTGGGGGTCTTGGCCAGGTGCGACTTATCTGTCCATCCGTCCCTCACTAGTTTCAACAGGACCAAATTCAGAAGAGTGATTCCACTCCTGCTGGCTTCCAGGCTTAGCAAAGGTTACCTCTGCAGGGGGGAAAGCACTCACAGGAGGCTCCCCGGAGAGGAGCCAGGCTGTGAACACAGCATGATGGGAGGTCAAGAGACACAGGAGTACAGGGCTGCAGGGAGACAGTCCCGGGAAGCCCCGCCCCCTTACGGGTGGGGCTTAATACCAAAGGCAGGGAGTGCTGTGCGGTTGAGGATGGCTGTGGTGGTTTGGATAAATTTGGCCTCACAGACTCTGAATGCTTGCATAAGAAGTGGCATTGTTGTACCAGCTTGCAATTCCACCAGCAGTGGAGGAGTGTTCCTCTTTCTCCACATCCTCGCCAACAACTGCTGTCTCCTGTGTTTTTGATCTTAGCCATTCTGACTGGTGTGAGATGGAATCTCAGGGTTGTTTTGATTTGCATTTCCCTAATGACTAAGGATGATGAACATCTCTTTAGGTGCTTCTCAGCCATTAGATATTCTTCATGTGAGAACTCTTTGTTTAGCTCTGTACCCCATTTTTTAATAGGGTTACTTGTCTCTCTGGAGTTTAACTTCTTGAGTTCTTTGTATATATTGGATATTAGTCCTCTGTCGGATGTAGGGTTGGTAAAGATCATTTCCCAGTTAGTTGGTTGCCACTTTGTCTTTTTGACAGTGTCTTTTGCCTTGCAAAAACTTTGTAATTTAATGAGGTCCCATTTGTCTATTCTTGATCTTAGAGCATAAGCTATTGGAGTTCTGTTCAGGAAATTCTCCCCTGTGCCCATATGTTCAAGGTTCTTCCCTAGTTTCCTTTCTATTAGTTTCAGTGTGTCTGGTTTTATGTGGAGGTCCTTGATCCACTTGGAATTGAGCAGTCTGGCGGTTCCTCAGAAAACTGGGCATGACACTCTCGGAGGATCCAGCTATACCACTCCTGGGCATATACCCAGAGGCTTTACCTGCATGCAATAAGGACACATGTTCCACTATGTTCATAGCAGCCTTATTTATAATAGCCAGAAGCTGGAAAGAACCCAGATGTCCCTCAACGGAGGAATGAATTCAGAAGATGTGGTATATTTACACAATGGAATACTACTCTGCAATTAAAAACAATGAATTCAAGAAATTCCTAGGCAAATGGTCAGAACTTGAAAATATCATCCTTAGTGAGGTAACCCAATCCCAAAAGAACACACATGCTATGCAGTCACTGATAAGGGGATATTAACCCAGAATCTCAGAATACCCTAGACACAATTTGCATATCAATAGATTTCCAAGAAGATGGAAGGAGGGACCCCTGGTCCTGGAAAGACTGGATGTAGGGGAACGCCAGGACAGAGAAACGAGAGGGGGTTGAATGGGGAAAAGAGGGAGGGAAGGGGGCTTATGGGACTTTCGGGGAGGGAGGAAACGGGAAAGGGGAAATGATTTGGAATGTAAATAAAAAAAAAACTTAGAAAATAAAATTTAAAAAAAAAGAAAAAAAGAAGTGGCACTGTTAGGAGGTGTGGCCTTGATGGATAGAAGTGGCCTTGTTGGAGGAAGTGAGTCACTGTAGGGGCGGGCTTTGAGGTCTCCTATGCCCAGGCTACAACCAATGACACAGTCTCTTTTTGCTGCCTGCTGATTAAGATGTAGAACCCTCAGCTGCTTCTCCAGCACCAAGCCTGCCTGGACACTGCCATGCTTCCTGCCATGAGGATAATGAACTAAACTTCTGAAACTGTAAGCCAGCCCCAATTAAAGGTTTTTCTCTGTAAGAGTTTATAAGAGTCGCGGTGTCTCTTCACAGCAATGGAAACCCTAACTAAGACAATGGCTAATTAGATCCCAGCTCGGTGCCATAGCACTGGGGGTGCCAGGGAGAGGAACAGTGGCTCAGGGGCTGAGGCAGTTAATCGTTAGGGCCCTTTCAGGACAGGGTCAACTGGAGCGAGGCAGAGGGCATCACATCCCCAGCACCAAGTCAGGGTACAACCGGTTCTGTGGTTCCTCTGAGCGCTAATCTGGGGTGCTGATTTAATCACCCTCTTAGAGCTCTGTAGATGTTTGGAGTAGGGTCACAGAATTTAATTAATTAATTTGCTGATTATATGTGGGGTGGGGGGGATATATACACCACAGTCCAGGGTGGAGGTCAGAGGACAGCTCTTGGGAGTCAATGTTCTCCCCTTCACCACATGGATCCTGGGGATTGAACTTGGGTCTTTAGGCTTGACAGCAAGAGATTTTACCACCTGAGTCATCTTGCCATCCCTGAGAAGAGTGTTTGTAAGTATGAAAGCCTGCCCCATTTTCCACACCACAACTATATCCCACTTCAGACATTTTCTTTCCTCACCACAGAGCTGTCCAAACCCTCCGAAGCTAAGGGAAGGCAGGAGACAACAGTCAGGAAAGGGCTCAGTCCCACCAGACCAACACTCACCCCAGGGCAGACCACTGGGTACCGGCTCTGACAACACCCTCTGTCAGTCCCAGGAGATCCTGGTCTATAGACCTCCACCAGGTCTCTTGACAGCTTCCCCATCCATCTCTGAGGCAATCCAGACACCATCCATTCCACCTGCCCTCTGAGACCCACCAGACCTTACTTGTGGTCCTGAAGTTAATGCTGGACCACTGGAGGTCCAGTTATGACAAAGGCGAGACCTAGAGTGGACTAACGAAAGAGTCATAGTAGTGACTGGATAGCTGGAATGGAGAGATGAATAAACACATGGACAGATGCCAGGTCACTGACCCAGGGGTAGATGAACCCATGGCTGACTGCACCTAGTGGATGAGCAGCTGCTCTGATTTTCATACCATTCACCTGACTAGTTCAATAAATATTCATCAAGCACCGACCAGGTTCCAGCTAAGCACTGTGCTAGGATGATGATGATGATGATGATGATGATTTTAATGCATGAGTGTTCCGGTATGCATGTACACCTGCATACCAGAAGAGGGCATCAGATCCTGTATGGATCCCCATGAGCCCCGTGAAGTTGCAGGGAATTGAGCTCAGAACCTCTGGAAGAGCAACTAGTGCTCTTAACTGCTAAGCTAACTCTTCAGTCCCTGTGCTAGGAATTCAAAGATAAGGTCTTGGAGTGGGAGGCTGGGCATATGGTTAGGTAGGTAAAAGTACTCACCATTCAAGCCTAATGACTTTAGTTCCATTGCCAGAACTCACATAAAAGCCAGATGGGGTAGCATCCACCTGTATCCCAGCATTTTTACGGTGAGACAGGAGGCAGAGACAAGAGTGATCACTGGAAGCTCACAGACCAACTAGCCGGAGTGCACAGTGCAGTGTAGACAGAACAGAGGCCCTGCCTCAAAATGGTGGATGGTAACAACTAACTCCAAAAACTGTGTCCTCTGACTGTCATGTGCACGCCGAGTCACATGCATGCCCCACCTGCACACGAGAAGAAAGAAGGAAGGGAGGAAAGGAGGGAGGGAGGGAGGAAGGGAAGAAGGAAGGAGGAGGGAGGAAGGAAGGAGGAAGGGAAGAAGGAAGGAGGAGGGAGGAAGGAAGGAGGAAGTTTATGTTCACACCAAGAGTTTCATTAGGAAGATGGGACCTGAAAGAAATGAACAAAGACAAAGGCAGCGGGGGTGTAGGCCAGCTAGTACAACGCTTGCCTCCCAAGCATGGAGCTCGGGTTTGGTCCCCGGCACCGCATATACCTGGCATGGTAGTACATGCCTGTGATCTCAGCACTGGGGAGGCAGGACAATCAGAATCCGGGGAGGGACACCGGAGTCCCTGTATCAAAAAGAGCAAAGACAGCTCCCAAGAGAAACGCAGTTCTGGAAAGCAGGTCTCATCAGGCTTCATGGGAAGGGTCTCCAGACCTGCCCAGCTGTCTTGACTTTGTCAAAAGCTCTCTGAACCCCAGAGCTGCCCACACTGGAACACGGGGAGCCTGGAGGATCTCTCACCATAACAAATGCTGTTTGCACGGTCTTGGGACCACGACTCATCATTGCTTTGTAAGTGCTGGCTCCTTAATCACCAACCCACATCAGAGCTCTATTTCTTAGAACTCTCCCATTTTATAAACCAGGAAAGCTTAGAGTGGCCACCTTGCTGGCAAGGGCTATGACCCAGCTGGCTGCCTTCAAGCCTGCAAGCTTCCTGCATTTCCCAGACACACTGGCTGCCTGAGTCACCTTTCTCTGGTCTCTTCTTTCTGAGTCAATGATATAAAGAGGCTTCTTCGAGTCAGGACCGTTTTTTGAAGATGAACACAATACTGCAACAGGCCATGCCAGGATCGGGACGACAGTCCCTGACAACTCAGATGTGCTGTCTGGCACTCCTGCCCTGCCCCATATCCATGGACAAGGAGTTGGTCCTACATATTCCCAACCTAATGGACCATCTATTTTCCAATGGCTGCTGCCACCTCTGATCCTCGGAGACAAAAGTTACAAAAGAATTTCGAGGTATGGAGACCAAGAAGGCTGGCTATGGGGCTGTGTATTTCAGGTTCGAATCCTCACTACACCACTTAGTGTGTGGGTTGGGGAAGACATTTAATTTCCTGGGGCCCCTGCTGCCCGCCACCCCTTCCATCACCCATCCACTCCCCTTGTCACCTTAGATCACTTCCTGCTCTCAGTAGACTCTCCTTTCTGGAAGGAGAGGCCTCTTAAGGTTTCTCAGTTCCCAGGCCTCATAGGCAGCTCAAAGGGAAATGTCTAAGCCACAGAGATCTCTGGGGACTATCTGCCCCGGGGGGAGCTCTGTCACTGGAGGGTGAGCTCTGGGGACTGGAGGGAGAGCTGCAGGGCCTGAGGAGCTAAAGCACCTTCCTACTTCACAGGAAGAGTCCTGTGTGCGACCGGAGACAGGATTATGAGCGACATGAGGCACGTCCCATCTGTGAGACTCCTTAGTTAACTGTAGCCATGACTGCACAGCAATCCACGGTAACACCCACGTGGTTCTGGGCAGAGGTTAAAAACCGAAGAGTCATTCAATAATGATCAAAACCAGCTTTGTTCAAAATAATCCCAAATAGAAAACGGTAACACACTGCTAGCCCTCGCTTACAAAGCATTTGCTGTGTGTTAGGCATGGACTGAGTCCTTCCCATTACTGTCTCCTCCCCTCACAGTCACCCCAGGGTGATGTGTCAGGTGATATCTGTCAAAGCTAGTGTCCACAAAATTCTCCATCTGACAGGCTCTTCCTCCACAGCTGTGTGAACACTTCTCATACAGGGTGAGGTCCAGGGCCCCTCCCCTTCTCTTGGACACAGAACACTGACAGAAGTGTGGTCACAAGTTTTAGGTGTAGTGTGACCTCACTTCTGCCTGGCTTGCTCCACCATCAACCCCCTTTTGCGGTTTCAGGGATTGAACCCAGGGCTTCTCACAGGCCAAGCAAGGACTCCACCAATGAGCTGTTCCTTTGTTTGCTTTTATTTAATTTATTTAGAAAGTTTTAGATTTCATGTGTGTGCGTTGTCTGCATGTATGTATGTTGCCTGCATGTATGTATGTACACCACATGCACGCTTGGTACTCTTATGGGCCAGAAGAGGACGTCAGATCCCCTGGAACTAGAGTTGTGGATGGTTGTGAGCTACTATGTAGGGGCTGGAACCCAAATCCAAGTCCTCTACAAGAGCAATAAGTGCTAAACTGCTAAACCAGGCCTCTAGTCCCTGCTTTATTTATTTATTTATTTATTTATTTATTTATTTATTTATTGAGAGATGGTCTCACCATGTAGCCCTGGCTACCCTGTAATTTACAAAAATCCTTCTGCCTCTGTTTACCAAGTGCTGGGACTAAAAGCATGAGTCACCACACTTGGCTTCCTCTAGACATTAAAAAACGATAATTTTCACTTTGACACACGGTCTCACTAAGTTGCCCAAGTTACCCCTGAACTAGCTGTGGCAGGCCCTGAACATTCCCACCTCAGCCTCCCCAGTACCTGGGATTATGGGTTTGTGCCATGAAGCCTGGCAGCCTGCTTATTCATAAAACCCAGCCTACATGTTGGGAGGGAGCCCGGGCCACATGCAACTTTGACGAGGCCCCGGCCAAACATCGATATTAATTGCTAGGTCTGAGAGGAATGAGTCTAGCCCGGGCAGCACCTGACTACCATGAAACTCACAGTGAAAAGGAAACAGAGACCCAGTGAGGCGGACAAGGACACCGGGGCCCTGCAGACAGTAGGAGGCAGTGCCTGAACCCAGAGCTCTTGCTACACTGGCAGAGAAATGAAGCCGGAATGATTTCTGCATGAACCCACATTTCATCTGTTGGCCCAGGGTGGGGGTAAGGCTGGATCCTGAACATGGGCAGTAGTAAGAAACTAGAGAACCATTGGCTGTAAGAGAAGCAAGAGGTAGCCCCCCTCCCCAGGCTGGGGTCCAGGCTGCCTTCTGATGGCTAAACCTGGCTGGCCCATCTCTCAGCCTAGAAGAAAATCCCTGACCACAACACTCCTGGCCCATCCCAGACCCCAAGGTATAGCACACACAGCCAGGTCCTCGATGGGGGCTTGAGGTATAGTTTTTCTCCACAGCCCTATGTAGGCCTCACACTGATCTTGAGTGTCCTGTGCTAACTCCTCATTCCATTCTTCTTCAACATGCTACAGATCTCTACTTTGCCAGTCTTGGGAGACAGTAACAGAATCCAGGAGCACCTCTCTGCCCTCCCAGGAGCACCAAGGTCTAGGAAAGACCCCAGTTCCCACAGGATGTGTGCTGAGAACTTCAGTGGAGTGACCTACGCTGGGATCTAAGCCCAAGTAAATGGCATATCAGAGCAGTTGAATGACTTCACCAAGTTGCAAAACACATAAACAGAAGTCAGGCCAAACCTGGGGCACCCTGAATTAGGAAGTGGGGGTGACAGCTGTACTCTTTTTCCTGGATGGCTAAGAAATAGATGGAAATAGAAGGGAGGGCTTAATGTCTGCCTGCCCCAGAACTACAAGAATAATAATCAAAACAGGAATTAGCACACAATAGACACACATTGGGTACATAACATGTATCTATAGACTGGCCTTCTTGCTCTGTGACTTAGTTTCCCCTTCTGTAAACAGATGAAGGAGGTGGGAAAGTTCAAGAGGGTTCTAAAATCCCCACTAGGTTCTCAGAGGGTGATGAGGTCGTACTGGGAGGATGGCATGGCTGATGAAGTGGAGAAGTTGGGGCTCCAGGGCTGCACTTCCACCAAATACTCCTAGGTGGCAGCAGAGGCCTGCAGGACTGGGATTGTAGGGCATGTGGTTTGAATTTAACTACCATGATTTTTTAAAAAATATATATATTTTTTTCTTTTCGTTTTTTTCTGTCACCCCACCCCCTCCAGCTTCAAGAAGATACAGCTGAACCTTCTAGGCTTTGAAGGAAAAGTTTCTTATCCAAGATAAATAGAAGTAGGAGATGGGGGCTGGAGGGTAAGTCGGACGTAAGCAGATGTGAAAAGCATCTGATGAGTCCACTCTGAACTCTACCTTCCCTGCTCATTTCTCCCCTGCACCCACACTTTACAGGTCATAACTGAGGGTGAGGCCTTGGAGGTGGGAGTAGCACTTGCTAATAAATCTGGTAAGTTTATATTTTAGGGGCTCCTAGGATATACCTCCAGCCCTGCACACATGCGCTGTGCCGTGCCTGTGAAACCCCAGGATGTGATGACTTCCAGGAGACCTCCCCTAACAGCTCTAAAAATTCATTCAAATATCCAAACCACGTTCAGAATGCTACCCAGGCCAGCTGGGGCCCTAACATGGTCTGAACTCCAACTGCTACCTCCATCTAGCTGTGAATACCTTTTCCTCAGTGTCTATTTCCCTACCTGGACCATGTCAGAACAACAGCTCAGTGGCTGCTCTAGGAAGAATGGCTCTCTCCCATCTCCGCCCATTTTGGTAGCACAGAGGGAGGCTAGGGTGAAGGGTCGTGGGAACGGAAGTCTCTAGGGTTTGATTCCAGCCCCTCCAATTCCCTCCTTCCTTCAGATCAGGCACATATGGGGTGGGGGGGCTCCATTTGTACACTGTTGGTAGAGATGGGGTGTCTTGCCTGTAGGGCGGAAGATGATTCATTGGGCCTTTCTCCAGGCACCCTGGGAAAGGCCAAGCCAGCCTCAGGCCAGGGCCCCAGGGAGTAAAGGACAGGGCCTGACTGGGCTGTATATAAATCCTAGGGACTCTCAGAGCCCCGCAGCCAACAGAGGCCATCTTCCCTACTTAGACAATGCCAGAAATCCTGCTCAGGCCCAAGGAAATGAGCTGGATGGGTCCGGCCACTGCGCGTCCTCCCAGCCCCGTCTCTCCCTCCTCAGCACACATCCCTTGCTCTTGGCTGGGTCAAGTCCCATTTCATCTTATACTCTGCTTCTTCCAGGGAGCCTTAAATCTCCCTCATCAACCTCACTTCAGGCCAGGGCAGGCTCCAACTGCCCGTCAAGACTCCCAAATCAGTCCATCCTTTTTATTATGCCACAGACCTATGAGGTGCCAGTCGAGGATGCAACCTAGGGCACCAGAGGACAGAGATAAGATCTGGGCGCTCCAGACGGATAGAGGAGGCAGCAGTAAGGCCTGGAGCCCAGTTCCCACGGGGCGTACAGTCAGCAGCCTGCAGGTGTGAATAAGCCCAGTTCCCACGGGACGTACGGTCAGCAGCCGGCAGGTGTGAATAAGGCAGGTTCCCACAGGGCGTACAGTCAGCAGCCAGTGAATAAGCAAAGACAGCGAGTATCAGCGGGGTGAACAGGCACAGTGAGGCCATGTCTACACCAGCCTCCTGAAGCGAAAGGGCAGACGGACTGGTCCCCCACCACCAACACCCTTCTTTCTTTGTTTTGTAGTTTTGGTTTTTCTGAGACAGGGTTTCTCTGTGTAGCCCTGTCAATCCTGGAACTCATTTTGTAGACCAGTTCTCACAGAGTTCTGCTTGCCTCTGCCTTCTGCGTGCCAGGATTAAAGGTATGTGCTGCCACAACTCAGCTGGGGCCATTCTTTTCTGCTGGACGTATGGTATTATTTCCCAACACCGTGTCTCAGGACCTCAGGGTTTTTTTCGTTTGTTTGTTTGATTTTTTGGTTTTTCGAGGCAGGGTTTCTCTGTGTAGCCCTGGCTGTCCTGGAACTCACTCTGTAGACCAGGCTGGCCTCGAACTCAGAAATCCGCCTGCCTCTGCCTCTCAAGTGCTGGGATTAAAGGCGTGCGCCACCACCGCCTGGCTGTTTGTTTTTACTTTTGTTTGTTTCTTTGTTTTAAGGAGATAGGGTTTCTTTGTGTAGTCCTGGCTGTCCTGGAATTAGCTCTGTAGACCAGGATGCCTCTAACTCAGAGCTCTGCCTACCTCTGCCTCCTGAGATTAAAGGTGTGCGCCACCACAGTCCTGTAGGGCCTCAGGGTTTTAGGGTCTCTTCACTTGGCCAGAAGTACCCACACAGCTAGGATGTACCGTGGCCTCACCTTCCTCTGACCATACACTCCAGGGCATACTGGTACCAACTGGTTACATTAACTCTAGTATGTTTGACTCAGCTCAGACCCCACAGAAGTCTCTGTCATCGCACCAAGGGCCACCACTAGGCCTGAGCCACACTGGCAGTCATGATTTCTGCCTGACCATCAATGGCTTGTGCTTCTAGGCTTATCTGTGCTATTTCCAACAACACTGGAAATATGTGACTGGCCCTAAGCTCCTAGAAGATGCTATTCTGAAGGTCGGCCGGTGTCAGACAGAGGGGCTGCTTCACGTCCCAGGACCAAAGTCCGCCTTAGGAAGGCATCCTGACAGCTCAGAGGACCACTCCTGAAGCTTTAGCTTTGAGTCCTCAGAGTCTCTCGACTTGTAGTTGTCAACAGTAAGTGGCAGTGATGTTCACTCAGTACCATGGAGTTTGCAGAATGCCATAGCATGACATCCCCTAAGACTTCACATCCACTCAGTGTCAGCACTGAGACTTGGCACAAGTCATAACTTGCTGGGTTCTCAAGACTAGGCAGTGGGCTGGACCCAGATCCTCCCTCTGTCACTGACCACTAAGTGGCTGGGACTTTGGATAAATCACTTAACTTTACAGAGGCCAAGGACAGGAAGACAGCAAAGATCTAAAAATAGCAGTTCCATCTATGGTGGGATTCCACTCTGCTGACCAAGCACCTCACAGGTGTAGGCTTTAACCTCAAAATAAGCGCCTGGGTGGGCCCTATTATTACCCTGTGCCACAGAGGACAAGGCAGGACTCAAGATCTCTCAAGCAGAAAGGACACCGGCCCCAGGGAATCCTGGGTAGAAGAACTGGGACAGTTACATCTGTCCAGAGTGCCAGGAAGAGGGCTTCTTCCAGCCAGGGGCAAGCCTGAGGGTCTAGCCTGGGCTCTCAGCACATGGGCTCCACCCACACAGCCTGCTTCTATGCCAGCCACAGGGAAGGTTCCTGAGTCATGGCCCTTATGAAGATCTCTGTAATGTTACAAAGAAGGAGTTCACTATGTTATCAAATGAAAGCAAAAGGCATGCATATCAACATACTGTGTTGTCTCAATGTAAACAGAGGGACAGAGATAAAGACAGAGAGAGGAAAGGGGTACACCTGGAAGAAGACACTAGAATGTCAACAATAGGCAGGCCCAGGGCATGGGGGCAGGGCAGAAGAAGAGACAGCCGGGACTCCACTCTTGATGGCTGACTCAGGAAGACCAATCTGTATCTCTACTTTTCTCATCTATAATGCAGAGAGTAGAAAGCATAGCACCAGGAATCAAGACGGCACTCAACAAATCCTGGCTGTTATAAATAAGGCTGAACCATTACATCAGGAAGAAGGCTCTCAGAGACTCTTAGAAGGCAGGTGTCTAAGAACGACCAGTTCAGCCTCCTCCAAGATAGTCCCTGGCAGTCCTTGCTTGCACACCCCTAGAACTGAAGAGCTCAGCCACTCCCTCCACTGGTACCCTGGGAACAGCTTGCCCTACGGAAGAAGAGCCAACATATGCTGGGCCTTCCAGTCTCTGGGTGGAGGCTCTTTACCCACCCACCATTCCAGAATGTTTCAGTCTAGGGTTTTCTATGGGGGTGATTCTCCAAAAGTAAGGTTGGAGGAGGCTTCCTCGGTGGCGCTCAAGGCCCTGCCTAGATGGTCACCTCTGTCCCTCCCACTCTGTGCCTTAACAGATAACCATTTGCTGGCAGTTCTATGGGCCTTTTCCATTTTCTTGTTTGGAAAACAAATGAGAAACCAGCTGGGCCTGACCTCCTCCCCAGCCTTCTCCTGACTCCCTAGTCCCTAAGGGTGGGAGGCCCTTCTGCCTCCTCCCTGGACAAGGGCCTTGTGGAAAACCCCAGAGGAGAGGCCTTGTGAGCTGCTGTTGCCATGGCAACGGCAGTCCTGGAATTTGACCACTGGGGCCCTGGAGTGGGGGTGGGGAGTGGGTATAGGCCATGCTGAGGGCAGGGAGGAAGGTCCAGAAGCCGCGAAGCAGGGGATGGTAATCCAAAGCCCCTCCACAGCCTCAGTATCCCCATCTATAAAGGAAGTGAGGAACAGCTCCCAGGAGCTATCACCCTTTTCTATTCTATCTGATGGATGGGGGAGACAGCCAGGGAGAGGCCAATTGCGTCCTTTGATAGACAGCTAGGGACTCCAAGGGACAAGGACTTACTAGAAATCAAATGCCAAGTCCACAGCAGTGGCAGATTTAGTTAGCTTCTGAGATGTGACCTGTCCACACTCCGGCATCCCTGTCTCTCTAGAGAGGATGAGGGTGCCTGCTCAGGCTGGTTATGGCTGGACGGAGAGCTCTCCTGAGACAGAGTATAATGTGTCTGCTCCCGGTAACCCTTGCCACTCCTGAATGTGGAGGGCGGGCAGAGGCCTGCCTCTCCCGGCTTGCTGTGCCAGGCTGCCGTGGGTATTTTTAAACAGGCGCCCGCCCCTTGGCCTTCCCACCTGCCTACTCCAGGAACACAGTGAGCGCTGCTGCCAGCCTTCTGTGTACTTCCGGCAGGCCGCCCTCTGCATCCCACCTCCTCCCTCCCCATCAGCCCAGCAGTCAGGGTGCTATCCAGGGTCCCCCTCCCGCTACACTGCTGGAGGCTCAGAGAGGTGGTGGAACTCCTCCAGAGTCACACAGCACAGAGAATTTGGGGATGCTGTAACGCCAACTTGTGCCCTCACCTCCTAATGCCATGGAATTCTCCCGGTGCCACTCCAGTTTCTTCTTCATCCTTTCTATCCCTGACCCTCAAAAGTCACAGCCTCACTCTCCCACAGACCTTCACAGCC
>BTHU01000001.1:76617365-76767365 GCA_036184795.1 Tokudaia tokunoshimensis
GTCTGTATAGAGACAAATTATTCTGTAGGCGTCCTCCAGAGGAATAAGGCCTGCTTGTGTCATTTGTTCACATGACATCTGGTTACTCTTATCTACTCCAATACTGCTGCTGTCAGAGGAAGGTCTGAGAAGAATCAGGCTGGGTCCTCTCTTCTGACGCTAGCACGGGTTGTGGGCATGGGAACCTGCTAAAAGGAGACCTAAAAGGAGAAATGGACTTGGCACATGCTTGCCCTCCAGCCTGCGGCTTCTGTCCGGGCTCTTCTCTTCAAGTCCAGCCCTAGCACAGATTTGGTAACCACAGCATAGGCCTGGCCATGCAGAAGTAGTATAGCCTGATGACTGAGGGGAGGGGAGTACATGGTTGCCTGGACCCAGGACTAAAACTTGAGAGACAGGGCTTAGGGCTGGGGGCCCAAAAGAAGCCAGGGCAGGAGGCCTGGATGGGGAGTCAGCCTGGGCCTCTCTGGGCTCTTTATCCAAATATGGAAGGTTTTTTTGGTCTCCATTTGAGTCACCCCGGCCATGGCCCAAGAGATCTGCTTTCCAGATACTGCAGGCAGGGCTGAGCCGGCCTTGCTGGGCCTACCAGCTCCCCTCCCTGGCCATCTCAGCACCTTCCCCAACTCCAGAGCCAGAGCTCTCCAACGGCAGGGAGCTCCACACCGCCAGGCTCAACGAATACAGGAAACACACATTCCCTTTGCAGCCTGCAACCGGCCTGTCAGTGCAAGGCAGTCACTCACTACTCTTCACCAAGCAACTGCTGTGTGCTACTTCCTGGAGCTGGAACCACGGCTGTGAATCCAGAGGACACATCTTGTCACGTCCTGAGCTCACCATAGCAACGGCAGTTCTGAAAGCCAGGAACCCAGTGAACACCCGCAGAGGCTAGAGCTGTGGGGCCGTGAGTATGAACTCCCCCTCAGCCACTCAGCAGTCCCAACCTGCAGGCTGCGCGCAGTGCCATGCTCAGGCTCAGCAGGGCAGAGTGGCAGTCCCTCCTCCCCACAGCGCCTCCTCGAGGACTCAGTGGGTAAATACAGATACAGTGCTCAGAACAATCACAGTGGTTGGAGCACTTCCCTAGCACGCAGGAGACCCGCTAGATCTCCTGAATATTAAACTGAATATAAAATTAATAAAACAAAAACAAAAACCCAGAAGTGCCCAGACCTGTGTCTGGTCAAACTGTTGACAAGCATTTCTGCTGTGATGATTCACACCCTGACCTGAGCCCACAGAGTTACTGTGGACCCGAGGACTTCACGCCCCAGCCTTGAAGTGAGGTTAGCTTAGCTTACAAATCCCACCACTCATGGCCTCCGAGACCTGAGCTGGGCATCTTACCGCCCCTGGCCCCAGGGTCTGATTGCCACCATGCCCCTACCGCTTTTGTGCCACCTTCCACTTCTTGGTGCCCCAAAGAGCAAATCCAAGGCTGGCATATGTATAGAGGGCTTCAGGGAGGGTTGGGGCAGGGCTCTGCTGGCTTCCTCGGGTCTCTCTACATCATGTATTTAATAAATAAGTCTACAGTGACACTCTGCTGTGTGCCAGGAACAGGAGGGTTTGGCACAGGTAGCCCCTTGCCAGAGCTAATTTGGGGATCCAGGGGTTCCCACTCACATCTTCATACCCCAGAGTGTTCCAAGTGTGCCCAGCTAGCACAGGAGAAGCATCCTAGATCAGGATGCAGATACCAGAGGAGGCTGAGGGGCGCAGTCCTATACAGTGCATTTCCTCCTCCAGAGGTGGGGACTCAACAGAGCATAGCACAAGACTCAGGAATCAGAGCAGGTAAAGCATGAGAGGTTGTGTGTGTGTGTGTGGGGGGGGGGCCAGAAGAGAGAAGGCCTATGTATATGTGAGCAAGGAGAAAGAAGCAGACGCATGGGAGGCCACAAGGGCCACAGACCCAGGTGATGATGTAGGTAGGGCAAGAAGGCAGTTGGGAATCACTCTGGTCAGCCGCCGCCTCCTCCTCCTCCTCCTCCTCCTCCTCCTCCCGCTCCTCCAGCTTTGGGGCCAAGCCTGGGACTATTTTTAGCTAGGGCTGAATTTAGCCATTCCCTCGGAAATTCCACACCCGCCCCAGGCAACGCCCCCACTGGCCTTGGGGAGAGGCCTGGAAGTGACTGGTCCAGGCCAGAGCTGAGAAGAGGGCCGTATGAGCAGCAAGGAGCTTGCAGGGGTCTCACAGGCATCTGATGGGGAAACAGGCTCATGTCAATCACCAATCTGAGTCATTCTTCTTCCTTTTGTCTCTGCCCAGCTTTCTCCCAAGGCCTCCTCAGGGCCACAGTCCAGCACTGCTGCGATCGAGGGACAACTATCACAAGGGTTCTTAGCTCTGACCTTAGGTCCCACTGTGGATAGTGTTACCAGGCTGCCTACTAATCACCACAGTACTTACTCCACCCCACCTCTTGAGAGCCTGAATATTCAAGAACCACAGCTGGGATTCCCACTTCACAGGTGGGAAGACTGAGGCAGGGAGACTTGGCCTGGATCAGAGCCAACAGGGTAAGTCAACCTGCTCTCAAACCATGCCCTCATTGGGCCTCTTCCAAAAGAGCTGACTGGAGGTATAGCCTCCCTAGGAACCCCTGTGAGTGGCAAGGCACCTCCACCCAGCAGGGAGCCTGAAGTTGGACAAGGGGTAGTAAAGCAGATTCAGAGTCAGCCCTCAGGGCCCTTTACCCTTCCAGACAGAAGTTCTTCCTGGGAGAAGGGCATGGCTCACACTACCCCACTCCCCCCTTTTCTGACTCAGGTGCAGGAGGGAGTCCCACTCCCTCATGCTAACTTCTTACAGAGCTTCTGAGCCCAAATTCAATTCAGTCTGGACCTCCAAATTCTCTCTACACGCAGTCTTCTTTGGCACATCCCGCACCCCTGGGCTCAGGCTTGTCACCACCACCCCTTCCTCTAGTCTGAACCTCACAGGGCTCCATCACAAAGCAAAGTTGGAGTATGTTCCATCCATTCCTCATCCTGCATGGCGCCTACTGCCTAGGGGTGAGGTTCAGCACCCAGGGCCTTCGAGCCGGCCTCAGCACCTACAGCTTCTCTCCATGTACTGGTCACGCGAGACCTCTGTTCTCCATTGGCCTCTGACACACACAATGGCCTTCTTTTCCTGCCCTGGCTCTGACCAATTTTCCCAAATACCAGTGGACCCCATATTCCCCTCCAGAACTCTCGGTGACTGCCCCCAACCCCCTGCTGGCACTCCACAGACTGCGCTGGGGCAGTGGCAGGAGCTTCCCTATCACAGGGCACCGAGACTTCACTTTCTTAATAGAGCAGGGGCAGGGAGTGGTGAGAAGGCCAAGCTGATGTCTAGAGTCTTTCCAGATGGGCGACTCTGGCACCCAAGGCCCTACCCCTCTTTCTCTTCCTTCTGGCCTTCTGGTTTGTCAAGGCGTTGGCATCTCAACACACCCATCCATGGGACAACCATGCACCAGAACGAAAACCAGCAGCCAGGAAAGACAGAGTCCACAGGACTTTTATTGGGGGGGGGTTCCTTCTCATCTTCCCTTCCCTTCCACATCTGTTCCTTAACCTCCAGTGCCCCGTCCTGGGAAAGAACTGAATGTTTGTCCAGGGGTGGGGGAACGGGGTCTTGACAGTCCCAGGAGGCCCCGCTCTGGGGCTGGCTGGCAGCCAGGAGCACAGCCTCCTTCTCTCCTGCTCCACACTGTTGCAAAGAACAGGGCCTGTCACCCCCCCTGGGAACCAATAAACAGGAAACTGACACCAACCCTGCACTTGCTCCCTTGTGTAGGTCCTCCAGCCTTACTACTGGCTCCAGACCTGCCTGCCTGCCTCCCTCTCTCTCTCTCTCCCTCCCTCCCTCCCTCCCTCCCTCCCTCCAGAATCTCAAGACAAAGGACATCAATCTCAAATCAACCAACAAAATCAAGTTAAGAGATCGGGGTTCTTGGGGGACGGTGGTGGTCAGAGCGCTTCATTTTGTAACTAAAGTGTTCTAGCCTCTGAGAGTGACAACTCAGAGTACATGCCAAGTGGCCACATTTCTGAGAGCGGTCTAGCCTTGGAGTCTTAGATAGAAGGTTTTATGAACATTATCTTTTTGTCCTCATAATTCCTCAGAAACTCCATCTTATGGAGCAGGAAGCCGAGGCTCACAGCTGAGGTCCAATGTTAAATATTAACATATTAACATTGTTAAATATCACCCAGTGAGCAAGGCAGAGGTGGCCACCAGCACTCGGACTCTGGGACCAGAAAAGGAAACAAAGGCCTGAGCCCTGGGGCCTGCAGCTCTGGCCCAGAGAGGGCTTTGGCTTGGCTCTGCCTGCCAAACTTTGCGCAGTCATTTCAGGCAAGCTGTAGTTGAGGCTGGTGGCAAGAAAAGAGTCAGAGCCAGAGAGAGGCCATAGACCTGCAGGCTGGTCCCTGTCTCTCCTCGCTAACTCCACATGTTGAAGCTACTGAGGCATTGTGGTCTCCTGTCTAAAGCTTTGTCTTCTACTCATGAATCTCAGACTAGAATCCTAGTATCTTAGACACAAAGGGAGAGATTAAGATTGCTTTTCAAAAAATTATTATAGCTGGGCAGTGGTAGGGCATGCCTTTGATCCCAGCACTTGGGAGGCAGAGGCAGGCGGATTTCTGAGTTCGAGGCCAGCCTGGTCTACAGAGTGAGTTCCAGGACAGACAGGGCTACACAGAGAAACCCTGTCTCGAAAAACAAAATTATTGCATTTATGTATTTGTGCGCGTGTGTCCATGCGTGTCACACAGTGCCTATATAGGTCAGAGGATAACTTGTAAAAGTTGGTTCTCTCCTTCTACAATGTGAGTCCTAGAGATCAAGCACAACTTGTCGGGCTTGGTGGCTAGACCTGTACCTGCTGAGCTATCTTGCCGGCTTGGCAGAACTAACATTTCTTGAGCATTACGAGGTAGTAATATAACACTGGAGTGGACCTTGCCCCATCCGGTACACTGTGGGAATTTCTAAGTGCTTGTTTTAATTCCGACCACATGCAAACTTCATGATGAAACCAACATCTCTAGCACATAGCTCCCACTTTTTCATCTGTCCCCCAGCTCTGGCCTTCGTGAGGACAGTCTGGCCCAGTCATGGCTTCGGTCCCCTCTCAAGGCTCCTACTTTCCCTGGCTCTGAGCTCTTCAGCAAACTGCCCCTCTTGGGAGATGTTTCACTTCGATGTCTAGTCAACAAACTTCAGGCTAGCCACCTCTACAGGCCAAGCCTATTCCCAAAGGAGTCACTGACATACTTGTCCCTGCCCTTCCAGGCCTGAGTTCAGCCTTCTGAGCCCCATGCGCCTCAGGAACTAGGACCCTTGCTGAAAGCTTCCCGAGTGCAAACCTTCCCAGTGGCCATCAAGGTTCCCTGTCGACTGCTTCATGAAAAGAAGACGAAGAAACATGGAAAGGTCGGATCAAATGCGGCAGGCCGGAGACATCCCCAGGACCAGCTCCTATAGGGGACCTTGGTGAATATGATGTCTTACAAGGCAAGAAGGACTCTGCAAGTGACAGTAAGGGTTCTGAGTCACCGAGAGTGGACCTGATGTAATCATCAAGAGTCCTTAAGGAGGAGGGTGGAAGGTCTGGGGGAGGGAGGGGGGATGACGCTGTACCGCTGGCTTGAGACTGAGTTAGAGGCCACACACTGAGGAGCATTGGCACCCACCCGAGACTAGAAAAGGCAAGGGAACTTACTTTCCCCTAAACCCAAGAAGAAAACAGCCCTTCTAAGCACCTACATTTCAGCTCCATGAATCCCATATCAGACTTCCAACCTCAGGAACTATAAAATGCTGTTTGAAGCCACTGACCTGTGATAATCTGTTACTGCAGCAACAGGAAGCTGACATACCATTCCTAGCAGCCTCCTCAAGTCCCTCTACAGCTACCTCAGCCTCTCCATGCCCAGGGATGATTTTAAAAGTCTGCTGATCTGGGCTGGAGAGATGGCTCGGCGATTAAGAGCACTCGCTGCTCTTGCGGAGGACCTAGGTTCAGTTCCCAGCACCTACGTGGTGATTCACAACAATTCATAACTTCAGTTCCAGGGCGTCCAACACATTCTTCTGCCTTTTTTGGGCATCAGGCATACACATGGTGCACAATGGAGGAAAAACACTCATACACATAAAACAAACATTAAAAAAAACTTAACAAAAAGTCTATTTTCCCCAAGCTGAGCTAGAAGTACCAATATCCCGTGCACAGAAGCATCACTATTTGGGATACAGGCCTCAGAGAGCACCGCGGCCTATCCCACATAAGAGATGTGGGATGCTTTTGGTGGCCAGAGAAGTCAAAAGCCACATAAGGGGAAGCAGCTAGAGGGTGGGGCCGAGCCCTCAGCAGTCTATGGCCCAGCCTGATTGCACTTCCTGGTCTGCAAGAGATGCTCTTGCAGAGAGCAGCTGCTGCAGCCCCAGCATCCCTGGGAAGCTTAATCACGAAGGGACTCAAGGTCACAAATGAACTTGCGGCTCCAAGGGTATGCACCCCTGGTCTCCTGGGCAGACCTCCCCGTAGTCTGCTAGATCACCCCAGTGAACCCCATAGCTACTGGAGGGCCATCTGGGAGTTCACACAGCCTGCATGTCATAAACTGGGGCTCAGAACCCAGCAGCCTGGCACTGTCTGCCTTTGTCCACTCCTAGGAGGCCTCAGAGGCCTGAGAAGTGGTGGGGTATCAAGTCCTGTGGGGAAAGGCATCCTCTCTGATTAACTTGTGCTTCCCAGAGGACCCAGGGCCCCCATTTCAGGGCCTGCCAGCAAGGCGCCAGGCTTCCTGGGCACATTTCCCAATGAGTGTGCCAGGGTTACGAGTCTTTCTGGGAAACACAGGCTCCCCCTTTCCCCAGTCTGCCACCACCATCTCTGCCAACTTGACTCACTGGGAATTCTGAGGCCAATGTATGACCTGGAGGCAGGACACCTAGGGCCAGATTACTCGTGAGCCATGGAGCCCTGGGCAAAACTGCTGGCTTTGAGCCTGCTTCTTCACCTCACCCACCTCATCCCACTAATAATGGGATTAGATGGGAGGGCCAGGGCTGTTGTGGTTGGCAAAAGCTTCCTAGTCAAGGAGACACAAGTGAGAGTTGGGTAGGGGCCACAGTGGCTGCAGTGCATGTTACACACCTGCCACACATGGTCCTACCACCTGCGTCACTGGGGCCCGAGACGCCCTCTTAGTCTCTGAAGTAAGACCCTGTAGGGCAGCAGGTAGCTTTGTCATCTTGCCCTCCTCAGTGATCCCTCTCACACTTCACCAGATGCTGGAGTAGAAGGTAGTAGCTTCTACTCTGGGGCCTTCCAGGGATGGACAAAGGCGGTAGGACAGAGCTCTGAGCTCTGAGCCCCAGTTCATGACACGCAGGCCACTTGAATCCCCAGATGGCCCTCCAGTAGCCTGTAGGGTTCACTACTTTTTTTTTCTTTGAAACAGGGTCTTACTATTCAGCCCTGTCTAGTCTGGAACTCACTATGTAGACCAGGCTATTCTCGAACTCACAGAGATCTACCTGCCTGTGCCTTCTAAGTGCTGGGATAAAAGGCATGAGTCACTATTACATTTGGCATATAGTAGCACCTTGTTCTCTTAGGTATTAGATGTCTAGACTCCTTGGGCTTCAGTTGAGACGCCCCTTCCACATCTCTGCCTAGCCCAGGCTAGCATCATTGCTTACTTCTGTGGCCTTCTGACTGGCTTAACTTGCTTCCATGCTTGACCCTGCTATCTAGCTCCACACAGCATCTTGAGTCATTATCTTATTCAGAGTCCTCTGACACTGAGTAGCTCTCGCTTCAGGTAGACACCAAGTCTTCCCAATGACCTAGAAGATCTACCCACACTACCCAGTGTCCATTCCTCAGGACCCTTGCTGTGTTCCTTTCTTTCCACAATATGCCTCTAGCCCAATCTTGGACCCCAAGAAAGGGACCCAACTTCCTCCCTCATTTCTTTTGAGCTTCAGATGTTACCACCTCCGCTCACAGGCCTCTCTAGACCCCATGATCTAAAATAGTACCCCAGTCTGTCATCTTCAACTTGTTTACCCTGTTTTATTTTCTCCCCCGAACCTTCTGTTCTCTGACAGTGTCCGCCTTTGGAGATATGTGTCCTTACCAGTCTGGAAGGGCCATAAAAGCAGGCCTCTGTTTTTGGAACGGCTGTCTTTCTTCACTAGAATGGTGCCTGACTCAGCAACCGGGTGCTTGGGATATCATATAAAGGGCATAGATACTAAATTCAAATTTCTGTTGCAACAACTTGTCTGGGAAAGCCTCATCCTGGCCCCTGCTCATGCCATGCCCTCCTCCTAGAACCCATCCTTTCTCCCAGGTTCCAAGCTGTTTCTTCACCTCACCAGCCTCCTCTACCAGCCAGCAAGCAACCATCCTAAGCTCCTTCTAGATCCTCGGATGTGTGCCTCAGCTCCCAGGCTGCCTGGGGATGGCTCCATCCCGCTGCAGCAGCAATCAGATGGGAGGAAGGAAAGAAGGAGGGACAAGTCCCTATACTGGGAGAGGGGGCTGGGGACAGGATTAGCTGCAGCGGCTCAGATCCAGCTGGTTCCAGAAATGTTGGGCTTGAAAATGTCACACTCAACTCTGGTCCCTCCCCCAACTCTTCCCTGCTGGGTGGGCTCATTCCTGGAGAGCAACCCTTCTCCTCCAATACCACAGGGTTCTAGGAAAGAAGGGGGCAGGGAATAAGCCCTGAAAAGGACAACACTTTTGCCTGTCCTCCCCAACCCCACTCTCCTGCTGGGTGACAAGACTTTAATTATAGATATTTGGTACTACTCAGAATTCCAGAAGTCCTTATCACCTCATCCCCTCCCCACGGAAGCAGTTTCCAGGGGGGGAGGGGGAATCACAGTAAAGATTTGCCAAGGAGGGGCAGGAGGGAAACTTGCCTCCACAAGTCCCAGCCAAGGGGGAGCCAGCCAGACAAAAGTGGTGGGAAGGGCTGCCGCCCAGCCCCACAGAAGGCAGGGGCAGCTGGGCAGGCTGAGGTGGGTGCCAGGGCTGCTGGTGAGTGGGAGAGGAACAAGGCCAGAGAGTCTAGGGCTTGGGTCCAGCTCTGCCTGGCCTTGTGGTGCGTGCGACCTTGGGCTCAGCACTCTCTCTTTTTGGGTCTCAGAATTCTTCCTACCCAACACCAGGCCCTGGTGAATTAAATACCACCACGAACACAATACAACGTGTAAGTGATGCCCGAACTGTTCCTGACTTATGCCCCTGCTCAGATGGCAGGCCGGTCTTACTTGGAAACTGGGAACAACCCCTTGATCCAGTCTCTTTAAGACACCGATAAGCTAGGATTCAGAGAGACTCCAATACTCTGAATACTCGATCTTTCACGTGACAAGAAACCACTGGTGTCTGCCACAAAATGGGTGTGCAATGAACAACAACAGTCGGTGTTACAGCTACTTCAATATGCCAAAGTCGTATGAATTCAGCTATCTACAATTCTCAAAGACAAGTCACTACCTGTTTCTGGGCTACAGATAGTTCAAGTGTCAAGGGGCGCCAGGCAGGAGAAACGAACTATCTAAGATTACTCTGAAGCCCAACAGAGGAATGCCTTGGTGCAAAGGGTAGTGTTATGGACAACATGGTGCTAACTATGGACCTAACTGGAAGAAGCCAGAGACCTGGAATGAGAGAAACCCGAAGGCCCTTGGTGAACCACAAGCTGCCCACATTCGCAGTACACAGAGCAGACCTTCTCTCTCCTCTGGTCACACTGACTCTCCCTACCCTATACCCTTAGCCAGGCTGCAGAATGAGCCCTTCTACAGAACCTCAGAGATTAGACTTCCCAATTCCTCAGTGTAAAGAAGGAAAAACTAAGTCCTAAAGTTGACTGCTCAGGTCCAGACAGAGTCAGAGGCTAAGCAGTGCATGGTGCCCGAGCTCCCTGACTTCTTATAATGTGGGGAAGTTCTAACCTGAGAGACACACTTGAGCATGAGGGACTGTCCATTGCTCAAGATCAAGTCTGGGGTTACTGAGACCCCAGTCTTCTCCTCTGAGCACTTTCCATTGGCTTACACTCTAGAAGCAGAACATGACAACTCCTTGTCCCCTCCCATTCTGAAGGCCAAGCCACACCATCTCCACCCACAGTGCAGGGATCGTGACTGGAGCCCCAAGCTTAAGACAAGGGAACATTGTCTCAAGAGGAGCCAGCAGGAAGGGGGGGGGCGTAGACAGCTGCTCCCCATCTTTCTGAAGCCAGAAGGACAAGGAGAGCAAGAAGAGATTCAAGGTAGCAGATGGAAGAACTTCCAAGCTTAATGTGGGGGTGAGGAATGAGGCATGGCAAATGTTTTCTGAGCCTAATAAAGTTCACCAGGTGACCCTGGGACCAGTGCTTAGCCAGCAGTGGGGGAGGAGGAAGCCAAACCTGGCCGCCGAGAAGAAGCTGAGGCAGCAGAGCCTGCTCTGTCCTCCCTCCTGTCCCCAGGGATTCTGGTCACACCACCACCCACCTACAGAGCCCGCTGGGCATTAGCCCATTATCTCCATTCTACAGAAAGGGAGAGCAATCCACTGAACAGGGATTCGACAAGTCCTGTGGATCTCCAGTCTGACTCTTCTAATTACAGACTCGCCCTTCTCTCTTCTAAGGGGTGAGAGGGAACATCCAACTGGGCCTGGAGAAGTGGGAGACCTGAGATGTCAGAGAAAGCCTCTTGTAGGGCCAGGAGAAGCTCATACAGGAGGGGACAGCTCCGTATCACAGCTCCCTAGAAGGGAGGTTGCTGGAGAATGTGAAGTCCTAAGAAACTTTCTCCTTGGCCTCAGTGCCTGTCCCCCAGACTCCCTAGGCGGTCCCCCTCAACTCCCACTATACTCCATAGGACCCCATTACATGGAAAAGGAAGCTGGGGCTCCCTTCTCCCATCCTCCAAGCACAAAACTGGCCCTGGTGCTCGGACTCTGCTAATGGGATCTCAGAAGGAAAGCCAGGTCCACAAGTCCCTTCTGTCACCAAGTCCCTGTCTGTCCATCGCTAGCTCCTCCACAAGGAAGTGCAGAACTGGGATGGGAAACAGAAAGGAGGGGAGAGAAGCAGAGACAGGGAGTTGGAGGGCCCTGAAGAGCTCTGAAAGCCAACTGACCAAATTAGTCCAGGGTGTAGGGTTTCCCAGCTTCTGAAGTCAGCAACACAGCAGGAGTTGAGGCCGGCCACAGTTGACATAACCCCAGGCCATCCCTGAGCTCAGCTTCCAGCCCCGAGCTGCAAAGCTAACTGCAATTCTCCCATGCCGGGGGCAGATGTTGCCTAGAGCCAGTCTGAATCCATAGCCAAAACCCAGTCATAGCTGATGCAAGAGAAGGGAGAGCTTTGTGGAGGATGGGAACGAGCTTCCCCTCCCCCGCCCCGCCCGGGGGTCTGGGATTAACAGGAAGGAGGTGGGAAGGTGAACCGGCAGGATGAGGGGCCAGAGCATCCACCCTGACCACAACTGCTTTCAGTCCCTTTAGCTCGAAGCTCCTCTAACTGAAGTCTAGTGTGTTGGTACTGGTCCTGGAGACTACACAAACTCACAACACGAACTCTCCCGTTCTGCACGATGCTACCTGGGTGGGTCTGCGTCAGCCACATCCCTCAGACCCAGTTTTATAAATGAGGAGGTTAAGTCACAAGAAAGGCCAATGTCAGAAAACAAGACGGGATTGGACCCCTGAAGCCCTCTGCTGCTACCTAAAGTAAGGTTGGTCCCTAAGTCTCCCAGGTCTTGGAATAGACTTAAAAACAGGAGCATGTTTACTGGCCTGAAATGAGAACAGCCAAGAGTTGGGCGTTGAGGCTGGAGCCTCGGCTCAATGTTATCACCTTCATCCACGCTTCTAGTGCATTTCTAACAAAGAACCATGGGAATCTCAGAAACAAGTCTCTGAGAAACATCTCAAGAGCCTTTACAACCACTGCCAGAAAACCTTGGGGCAGACAGACCCTTTGGCACTGGGAGCATCCTGAAGCCTCTTTAGGGGTCTGGAAACCTGCCTAATGAGTACTCACAGAAGCTCCTGTCAGGTTGGTGCCCGTCGCTCTCCTGTACCCTCCCCCCATCTCCTTCCAAAGGACTTACCACTTGTGGCTTGCTACAGCACTTGCTCGCTGGGGCAGGCTCATCTGGAGTTGCCCTGGCAGCCCCGGAGGACTTGGTCTCAGTGGAGGGCGGTGCAGGGGGAGGCAAGCAGGGTAGGTCCACAGGACCTGGAGCAGGAACATCACCAGAGTGAAGGGTCAGCATGTACTGTTTAGTCACATCCTCAAGGGATGGTGCCTGCAACGTGGGATGGCCTCTAACGGGAAGGTCCACAGGCTCTGGCACAGCCACAGTGGGTCCCACAGACGTGGCAGGTTCAGGTACCACAATAGGTGTAAAGGTGGCAGGCACACTGGCGTGGCGAACATGTTTGGAGGAGGACCGAATCTGTGCCAGGCTACCAGTCTGGTCCTGGTGGCCTTCCTCTCTCCGAAGCTCCTGGTGACTGCTCCGGGCTGGGCGCTTCTTGGAGCCTCGACGGGTGAGGCGAGGGGAGAGGACATTGGTCAGCTTGGGGTCAAGATGGAAGTCATGGTGGACAGTGGAGGAAGCAGGTGGGGCAGGTAGGGACCTCTCTGACTGTGCCCTGCCCCTGGCAGGACCAGGGTCTTCTGGCTCTGCCCATTGCTCTGCAAGGATGGGTTCACTGCTGGAGGGAGGCAGCAGGGGCTCCACTTCCCGAATGGGCTCCCCTCCTGGGCCCTCAAATCCAGGCCCGGTCAACTCCCCACGGCGACTAGGGTCACTCAGAGATTTCTTCTTGGGGGTCTTGCCAGCAACCCTGTCTTCTCCCATACGCCCCAAGGCACCAGGCCCCTGAACGATACTCTGAATGACTTCCTGATAGTCCTTGTTCTCTTCGCTAACCACTGACCAGTCACTGTGGCCACTGGTCAGGTCCTCATCCATAGTTGGGGTCACCGGAAGCCCTGTCTTAGAGTTCAGTGAGCCCAGAAGATTGCTGTCCACAGAGAACCCTGAGGGCTCCTCAGAGGTGGCAGCCCGATGACGCTGTGGGATAGGGTCACTCAGGGATCTGTAGGCCTCACTTGTCTCCCCATTACTTAGTTCAGTTCCATTAGGGCCTGAGGGTGGGACTTTTCGTCTCCTGCGGAGGGCACCTGGCGTTGGAGGGGTCTCAGGAGACAGAAGGGCCCTCCCACCCAGGCTGTCTTCTGTCCCTGCCCCACGGTTGTGGTCTGTCTGAGCTGAAGTTGAAGAAAGGGGTCGCCACACTCCTGCAGGATCTAGGCTGCAAAAGGCAGCACCAAGAGGTTCAGGGTCTGCTCCAATGCCCTCATCTGTCAGGCCAGAGAGCTCCTCCTGAGACCGTTGCCCTTGGGTCATATCCCCTGCCCAGTCAGGACTTCTAGGGCAGACATCACTTCCATCATCTTGCTGTGCACCCATAAGCTGTATCTTCTCAAAAACCTGACGGGCTTCCTGGACATACTGGTCCTGGACCACGAGGGGCAGTGGATCCTCCTCTGCCCCAGAACCTGCCAGGAGGAGCTCTGAGGAGCTAGGCTTCAAGGCACTGGTGCGGAGCAGGCGCCTGGCCAGGGGTTTTTCTGAGCAGCTGAATGACTTTGCCCTGCGCAGGGTAGCTGTCAGGTCCTTGAGGGTGGGCCGGGTGGTGGGTGATGTTGGAGTCTGAGACAGCGCGGACTCAGATTGTTCCACTGGGCTACCTGCTGATGGTGAGTCTCTGCCATCTAGGGGGCTGTTCCCAGGGCCCCCACTGGGCTTTCGGACCCTCAGCTCTGAAAGGTCTGAACGCAGGAAACTGAGCAACGTCAGGGTTTCGGAGGCGATATCTGGATTCGATAGGGACTTGCGTTGTTGTCGGCTCTTATCTAGCTCCAGTCCTCCATCCCTCAGCGTCCTGGCGGTGCCTCCAGGTCCCTTACTGCGGGACCTAGTCTGGGGACGCAGAAGGAGCCCATCTCCAGTTCCAAAACTTGGGGATCGATATACACCCCAGCTCACAGAACTGCGGCTTGACCATAGGTCATCATCCTTGAGGGTCTCAGTGCTGGAATAGCGACTACTACCTCGGGAGCCAGCAGGGCTGGCCAGGTACGCAGGAAAGCTCACCTTAGCCACGCGGAAAGGTGCACCCCCAGTGTCGGACATAGGCCTTAAGTTCTCTTGGGGACCTGGGACGCAGGGCTGTGTGCCCATACCCCATTCCTCCATTGAGGTTCTTGGAGACGTCGGAGGTTCGGGGCTCCCGACACCCCCCGCTGATCCCAAGGCCCCCGGATTTAGCTCGTCACTGTCCTGGCTGCAGCCATAAACCAACTGAGAGCTTCCAGGCCGGAGACCTCTCCCTCTCCAGCGACGGCCATCCTCACCATCTGGGTCTTCGTCACTGCCCGAAGAGTGGCCGCCGAGGTAGGCCGGTCTCTGAGGCCCAAGCTGAGGCTGCGGTCCCTCCTCTTCCTCCTCGCTGGAACTAGCAGCCCGGCTGCGGCTGACAGGATAGGAGGAGGCAATGGAGGAGGAGGAGGAGGCCCGGGCCCCAGCCTGCGGTTGGGAGAAGCTATGCCAAGAATGTAAACCATCCGCCGGACGCTGCGCCCGCTCCTGTTGCTGGTACTGCCGACGTCGCCTCCCCTCGATCCCGGGCCCGGACAGCGGCCGCGCAGAACGCAGGCCAGCCAGAGGAAAGCACGTTCGAGGAGGTGGCGTCGGAGGCTGCCGGGGATCGCGAGTTGGGAGCTCCCACGAAACTCTGTCGGGACTGGTCGACCCCAGGGCCTCAGAGTCCATACTGGGTCGTCTGGAGCTCGGGCCGCCGAAGAGTTTGCGCATCTCGGTGACGCTGGGCCAGGCCCCACGCTCAGAGCCTTCCGCTGCTTCTTCTGCGGTGCCGGAGGAGCAGCCCCAGTCCCGGGCACCAGTGGAGTCGTCGTCCAGACGCGCCGCGTCGAAGCGCCGGGAGAGCTGGCGCACCGATGGCGAGAGGCTGCGGAGCGGGCGCGGCTGCGCGGGGGCGGCCGGGGGCCCCGACGCCAGCTTGGACACGCGCCGGGAGGGCTGGCCCGGGACTGCCGCGGCTGACCGGCACGAAGCTCGGCGCCGCAACCCAGGAGTGTCCGCGTCCTCCTCCCTCGGCCCGGGTCCTCCGCTCCAGCGCTCCAGCAGTTTAAACGAGACGCTGCGATAAAGCGGGGGCCGAGGTGACCCGTCCGCCATGGTTGGTGGCAGTCACTCCGGGGGGGCTGGCCTCGGGACGCCGCGGCCAACCCCCCCTTGCACTCCCACTCCGAGGGCACGCAGTGGCCGCGGTCCGAGAGCCTGGGTCCTGCACCCGCAGCGTGCGGCGGCTGTGGAGGGCGGTGCGGAGACGTGAGCAGAGGCTTATCAGTCGAAGATCAAGTTTCCGCGGCTACAGGAGGCAGGAGTTCCATCCTGGGCGGCCCCCCTCGCCCCTGCGGCGACCCCAGGCCCAGCTTTAGCCTCTGCGGGAGAGGCCAGGGGCATCGCGGTCCTGCGGGAGAGGGGCCTAAAAGTCCTGCACCCAAAGTCCGCCTGCCAAGCCCGGAGGCCGGCCTGCCTCCCCTCGAGCTCCCGCTCCCGCTCCCTTTCCCTCCCCCTAAGCAGCTAGCTCTCTGCTCCCTTTTGTTGCAAATAAACTTTGAGGCAGAGGAAAGGGGGCGGGGGGCGGGGCCTGGCGCCCAAAAGAGGGGGTGGGCTCCGGGAGCGCGCGAGGCTGGGAACACTGTGGGGGGAGGGAATGGGGAGGAGCCGAAGGAGAAACAGGATGCTAGAACATTTGTAGACCTAGACGACCCTCCAGGGGAGTCCGCTGAGAAAGCCGCAGGCTGATCCTCCCCGGGAACTTGTTCAGACACACACAGGAGCTGAGAGTGGACAGCTCTGCATAACGTAGTCCCCTCGGTTCAACCTCTTTCACGCGGGAACCTCTGCTGCAGGGGCTCCAACATGGCAACCCAAGACCCACAAACTCAGGTACACGCAGAAACTCTCCTGGCCGGAAAAGAGGTGGGGCCCAGGGAGACGTAGGTGGGGCAGGCCCACCGGAGCGCTTGTGGTTCCCCACCTTGCACAGACCACGCCCCTTACTCATCCTTCAGCGGCGAATCCCGCCGCACCACGCCCATGTCCCGCCCCTCACTCTCCCAAACGCTCCACCTATATCCCACCTCCCTCTGGCTTGTCCCTCGCTGACTGTCCCTTAACCCACCCAATGCTGTTCTAGAAGTTCCACCACTCAGGACCATTACACATAACTTCCCCCGCCATTTTTCCAGTTGCCACGCCCCCTACCCTCTAAGGCCCAGTGGCCTCTAATCTCTATGACTCTGCTCCCCACATCTTTCTGCGGTCGGGGTACGTGGCTCTTGCGCCCTCTGCGGGCAGGATTCTCCGCCTTATCCAAACTGTAGAGATAAAACTTCATCCTCCCACAACCAACCATAGAAGAATTAGGAAGGTTTCACTTGCTTGCAGGCGTTTCCTGCCCCCTTTGCCAAGCACTCTGCCCTTTCTTTGGCCTCCTGCACAAAAGGTGTTTGCACGGGAACGCCCTCAACTTCCCTCGGCCAAACCTATACTCCTACCTGTGGGTGCTCCACCCTCCCAGACCAGGAAGGTGTCTCTCCCGCTGCCACAATGATCTACCCTAGAGCTCCCCTCCCGCCCCTGCCGCAGTCTGGCAAGTCTAAAATTGTTCTGGTTACTGGGATGTCAACTTCCCACCTCTGTTAGGTCCCTCTTTGTCCAGAGGGTTTAAATGTAGGACTCTGTATTTAAGTGAATGAAAATACATGGACTGCCTAGGACTTACGGGCAATATTGTAAGTATTTTATTTAATCCTCGGGCCACATTTGGGGATAGATGTTATTAGAGAAGTGACAATAGCCATTGCAGAAGTCAGAGGGAAAGGGCAGCTGTTGGTGTGACTCAAATTCAGACTTTAAAGTCGTCAATCATCACGCTCTTTTAGACATCTTGATGAAGAAGGAGGTTCTGTTTCCTTTAAGCTCCAACAGCCTTTCTTTTTGTGGGTGGTGGGCAGAACTCAGCCTCTTCGGGAACAGAGGACAGTTTAGTCTGTTTCAACCCCACCCAGCTCTGTTACCTGTAGGCCCCATTCCTCCGATGTTCATGATGTTCACTTCGTAAGCACTTAAGGTCAGTGGTGAATGCTTTACCTAACCAACCCCAGGGCCATATGGGTCCCAGCCAAAGATACTCAGTTCAGTGGAGATCAAGACAGGAAGAGGTCAGAATGCTAAGTGCAGAATAAGGGAAGGCAGTCTCCAGCACAGTGGGTCTCAACCTTCTGATGCTGCAACCCTTTAATACAGTTCTTCATGTTGTAGTGACCCTATCATAAAATTAGCATTGCTATTTCATAACTGTAATTTTGCTATTATAAACCCATCATATAAATATCTGTGATTTTCAATGATCTCAGGCAACCTCTGTGAAAGGGTCATTAGGCCCCAAAGAGGTTGAGACACACATGTTGACAACCACTGCTCTAGCAGGACTCCAGGCCAGATTGCTGCTCGCACAGCAGCCAGGATAAGAAGGTAGTTCTCTTAGTTCCGGATTACCCGTTAGTTCATTGGAAGTCTCCAGATATGGAGATTACCCTTCTGAACTGAAAGAAGCAAGACCTTCACACTATTGTATCTTACTTAGCTCTGCCTCAAAGGCTATATGAGATATAGCTTGCCCTCTCCACTGGCAAATTATTAGGCAAGGAAGAGAGCCCACTGGGTTCACGCCTCTCTGCTCTGCCTTACTGGGTGACAGAGTAAACAAACCTCTATGCTTCCTTGAGCCTCAGCTGGCTTGTCTGAAAAGCAAGGAATGGGCTAGCTTTCCGCTAAGCAAATTTAGGTGTTCACTATCTCCCTCCATTAAGGCGGTTCCCGCACCTTGATGAGTCCTTTTGTTTTGCTGAGATCAAACCCAGGGCTTTGGACATGCTCAGTAGTCACTCAGCTGCTCAGTAACCACCCCAGCATTGAAATGTGTGCTTTTCCAGCTCCTTCACACTGTTAATCTCTTTTTGTTTTGTTTTGTTTTGTTTGTGCTTAGAGACAGGGTTTCTCTAAACTCATTTTATAGGCCAGGCTGGCCTCGAACTCACAAAGATCCATCCACCTGCTTCTGCCTCCCAAGTGCTGGGATTAAAGGAGTGCACCATCACCGCCGGACACTTAAATTTCACCTTCATGTCACTTCTGAAACAGGTATTTATCCCTCATCATGGATGAACAAATGGGGAATATGGAGACTGAAGTCATAGACCCTCAGCGCCTGGTCACCTATGCTTGGCTGAAGTAAGCTGGTCTGACCTCTGGCCTTACTTGTGAGGAGGGAGGATGTTTAAGGATTTTGTCTAGGCTGAGTGGCATCCCATGCCAGCCACTTTTGTTTTTATTTTGTTTTATGTGCATGGGTATTTTTGCCTGCATGTATGTGTCCCAGATCCCTTGTAGCTGGAGTTACACAGTCGTAAGCTACCATTCGGGTGTCTGTGAGCCTCAGGCTCCTCCTCTATGAAGAATGAGAGGGCATGGTGACTGATCTCTTAACTCAGCAACTTACCCTGCCTTTGGGAAAATCAATATGGAAAGGTTGGATGGTCAAGGTGATGGGCAGGATGAACCTTGGAAGTTAATAAGCCACAGCAACCAGGGAAGGAGCTATCTGAAGGGAGATCTTGTGGGGCTGTGGGCTGTGATAGGCAGTCTGGTTTCTGGTTGAGCTAGATTGGAAACCCTGGTGACCCTGCAGGGGATAACGCTGCAAGGATAGGTAGGTGTTTTGCCATGCTCCTGGATGCCAGGCTCCTGACATGAGGCCGTAGCTCTCCATAGGTCTGTGACCATCAGTCATGTAAGGGCAACGCCCCAAGCCCCTCCACAGGTAGAGGACATGACCGAAGATCATGAATCCTCAAGACAGATCTTCATTTTAATGAGGCACCTAAAGGCCTGGAGGCTTAGCCAATAAACTCCCCTTCCCAGACACTCCTCCCTGCCAAAGGTATTTAACCTCAGGCCTGCCTGGAGAAAGTGGATTACGGTTTTACTCATCACCACTCTCCGCCATGACAATAAATGCCTTAAAACCATGCCTGTCTCTTTTCATCAGGATCCACTGTGGGGGAGCAATGGAGCAGGTCTTCGCCCTAAAGAGCAGGCAGTCTAGTCTTCCACAGGAGATCTCACAGCGCTCCCAGCCATGGCCTCCACCCAGCCAAGCCACCCAAGGAACAAGCCAAGGTCTCTATCCCCAAGGGACCCAGATGGAGCTCTCCCTCTTTTCCCCTTCAGCCCCAGGCTAGATCCAGCCCGAGGGCCCACTCTGTTCTCAGCTCCCAGCGGTGCCTAAGTGCCCAAGAGTCTGAGAACTTGAGGTTCCCGGCCTCCATGCAGGTCCAGGGACCCCCGAGCCAACTCCTGCCCCGGGACCTCAGACTGCACTCCTCCACCCCCAGAGCTTCCCATAGCCCTATGCCTGCCCAGTGCCTTCGAGGGGTAGTGTAAGTGCAGTCAAAACTCTGATGTCGAGGAACACACCAATGACCCTACAAGATCTGACACTGCTTTCCGAAACCAAACAATCTCTCTGAAACTACCTTGTACTTCCATCATCAAACCGAAAGTGCATAGGATTTCATTAGTCAGCATCTCTTGTACACTTGTCAGTTACTCGGTTGACTCTCACCAAAACAAACAAACAAACAAATAAACAAACAGAAAACAAAACCCAGACAGGACCTTTACAGTAACTTCAGTCTCACGAGTCCTACCACTGAGGGACAGCCTCAGACTCATCTCAGAGCTGTGCTAATCAGTGTTCATATTCTCTTTCCCTCTCCTTCCTTCTTCGCCCACCCCCCCTCCCTCTCCACACCCCACAGGATCTCTCCTAAGCCATCTCAGTCTCAGACTCTGTGTATAACTGAGGGTGACCTTGAACTCCTGATCCCCCTGCCTCTTCTCCCATGTGTTAGGATTACATGGACCACTGTGCCTGGCTTTTTTGTTTTATCTTGAGATTTATTGTCATTTTTTTTTTGTGCATGAGTGTTTTGTCCGCATGTATGTATATGTGTGATTACTGCCTGAGGAGGCCAAAAGAGGGGTTCACTTAGGAGCTGTTGTGTGGGTGCTGGGAACCGAACCTGGGTCCTCTACTAGAGCAATACATGTTCCAAACTGCTAAGCCGTCTTTCCAACTCCTGCTTTTTTCTACTTGATTTTATTGCATCTACACAGTCCTCAAAGTACTTTCATTTTTGTATTTTCGTTGATGTTGGTTATGTTGTTGTTGCTTTTGTTTCTCACTTTAAGACAAGGTCTTTCTATAGCCCAAGCTGGCCTCAACTTCCCATCCTTCTGCCTCAGGCTCTAGATTTCTGGGGATCATTACAGGCATGTATTGTCACATCTGAACTTTTGTTGTTGTTTGTTTCTTTGCTTTTTGGACAGGGTTTCACTATATAGACCTGACTGGCCTGGAACTTGCTATGTAGACCAGGTTGGCCTCAAACTCAGAGATCTGGCTGCCTGTGCCTCCTAAGTGCTGGGTAAATGTATACCCCACCACATCCCACCCAGATGCTTTTAAGTTTTGTTTGTTTTGCTGCTCTCTCTCTCTCTCTCTCTCTCTCTCTCTGTGTGTGTGTGTGTGTGTGTGTGTGTGTGTGTGTGGCTAGGATTGAACTCTGGACCTCATTCACACTAGAGAAGTTCTATAGCACAGAACTATATCCCCAGTACACATCTCCCCCCCCCTTTTTTTTTGAGACAGGGTTTCAGTTAGTTACTGAAGCGGGCCCTGAACTTGTTCTCTAACCTAGTCAGGCCTTGAACTCAATCCTTCAGTCTCTCTAGTAGCTAGGATTATAAGCTGCTATAATCATTTTGGTTTTTTGAAATAGTGCGTAGGGTCAGCAAGGGAAGGTGCTTGTTGACAAGACTGACCTCCTGATCCCTGGGAACCAACTCCTGAAAGTTGTCCTCTGGTCTCTACACACACAATAAATAAAATTATAAGTAAAACATAATTTAAAATATTTTTAGAGGCAAAGAAACAAAGTCCATAGTCCATGCTCACCTCCAACTATCTGTGTAGCCTGAGCTAGACACTAAGCTAGCTATGGTTACACCTGTGGGCCAGCATCTCTGCTTTAACTCTTTATAACTTCATAGAAAGGACATTGCCTACAAAAAATTTGGAGGGACTTCTTGTTGCTTAATATTATACTGTTAAGTTTAAGTGTTGCATGTTGATATAATAATTCTAGGTGCATGTGTATCTACTGTATTGATCCATTGTCTTAATGGATAATCAGGCGATGGTGGTGTCACTTTTGTGGCTGTATGAACTTTTGCGTGACTTTGGGACTCTTGGACAAAGGTGTTGCGACAGAAGTGTGTAGGGATTCAACATTAGGAGATGCTGTGAAGCCAGGATAGAGTATCCATGCCGTGGGTTTGGTCATCTGTGTTTTCTGTTATATGAAATGTATGTACTCCCCCTCAGCCTCAAGGTACCCTGGGACTGACCCTCCCCAGGTGGTTAGCCATCTTTAAGATGCCTCCTGGGCATTTCTAACCCTTGTGCTTAGTTCCCGTCAGGTTCCAGCACACATCCTGACCCCTATCCCAGTTAAATCATTGCCTGCCTTTCACCTAGGGATGATGACTAAAGGGTTCATTTGGCTCAGCACTGTGTGTGTGTGTGTGTGTGTGTGTGTGTGTGTCTGTGTCTGTGTGGGTCTATGTGTGTGTGCTTGAGAGCTCATGCGTGCAACGGCTTAAAAATTAACAAAAGCGAAACACCAACCACAAAAACACATTTATTTTTCTCTTGTGCAAAAGTCCTGGCAAATGGATGTGAACATAAGCTTTCTTGTACAGAAGAGACTGTGCCCTCAAGTTGGTGATGGTGTACCAACGGTCCCCTCCACCTTGTAAAGACAAGAAAGGTCGGGGGAGAAGACCTTTGTTGGAATTTGCAGTGCTATTCCAAGGCCTAGCACATCCTAAGCTATAGCCCAATTCTTGATCGTCTGAGATGGGTTTCATTGTGGGATTTCACTGTGTAGACCAGGCTGGTCCAGAACTTTATCCTGTCACAACATCCTGAGTTCTGATACAATAAGCATGAATTGACCAGTCTCCAAAACACAGGTGTCTTAGTTTTGTGGTTGATGTAGAAATTCTGGAAGCCCAGGCATGTTCAACCACATTTTGCTTCTCTGTAGGGTTTGGGGTTGAGAGAAAGCTTCAGGCACCATGGCCCCAGTGAACAACACATAACACATTGCAGTCAGCGCCTCAGGGCCTCCCTGGGGCCTCAGACTCTCTGCCTCTGCCACTTGGCTGTGAGCTTCTGTAGGAGATCGTGGGGTTGCCGACGGAACTTCTGTTGTGTGAAGTAGAAGAGAATGGGGTCCAGAACACTGTTGGCACTGGCGAAGGGCCGAGTGCCTTTGTAGGCAGCAGCGAAGGTCTCCAGCACAGGGCAAGAGACACCGGGCGTGGAGCGCACAGCCAAGTAGGCTGTCTTGGTGATGTGGAAAGGCAGGAAGCTGATGACAAAGACAGCTGCCACCACCACAGCCATGCGGGCCGCCTTGCTGCGACGCTCTTGGGCCACAGGACCTGCTGGGCCATCCTGGCGACACAGACGGCGGGCCATTTGACAATAGCAGGCCAGTAAGGCTGTGAAGGGCAGCAAGAAGCCGATGACCGTGAGGGCCATACCATAGGGCAGGTAGCGGGTAGATAGGATGGGTGGGCTCAGGTCGTAGCAGACAGTGCGGTTGCGCTGGATGCCCGTGGCGGCAAAGACGGCTGTGGGCAGGCACTGGGCTGTCACAACCAGCCACACGACTCCACATACCACCCAAGCAGCACGGCGACCTCCCCGTTTGTGCCAGGAAGCCAGGGGATGGCAGATGCCCAGGTAGCGCTGGAAGCTAATGCAGGTGAGGAACAGGATGCTGCCATGTAGGTTGGCATAGAAGAGGAAGCGTACAAAGCGGCAGGCGAGGTCTCCGAAGGGCCAGTGGTCCCCTCTGGCGTAGTTATAGATAAGTAGGGGCAGTGAACAGGCATACAGGAGGTCCGCCAGTGCCAGGTTCAGGGTGTACACAGCGGAACGGGTCAGGGTCCGGCGGGATGCGCAGATCTGGGCAATGACACAGATGTTCAGTGGCAGGCCGACCACCAGCACCACTGAGTATACTGGGGCTAGCAGCAGTCGCTTGAAATCCTCACGGTAGACGCAGGTGGTGGGCGGCAAGCCTGGAGCCGGGATGGTGCCATTGTCCCGCTCCATAACCGGTGGTCTGCTTTTTCTATGCTTGGAGAATCTGGGGAAGCAAGACACACACACCCTTTCAGTAGCATGCTCACTGGCAACCTAGTTCGCCCTGTGCCTTGATCTCATTATCTGAACAAATAAGTCCTTAATTATGTCGTCTCTTAGTGTCACCACCCTATAAAAATCCATATGGATCTTGTATCACAGAAATGTGTACTACAATAAAGCTTGAACTTGAGAGAAATTCATCCTTGTTTGTTTGTTTGTTTGTTTGTTTGTTTGTTTAGAGACAGGGTTTCCCTGTGTAGCCCTGGCTGTCCTGGAACTCACTCTGTAGACCAGGCTGGCCTGGAAATCACAGAGTTCCCTGGACTCAGCCTTCTGAGTGCTGGGATGAAAAGCCTGTGGCACCACTCTGGCCCAAGTCAATCTCTTTCTGTACTATTTATTTCCTCTCAGCTTTTCCTCATGAACTTCTATTCATCCCTCAGAACCCTAGTCAAATGTTTCTTTTGTGAGAGTGGATTGATGGGCTTCAGTTCAAATCACAGTTACTAACTGCCTGCATGATCTTGGGGTAGGGATTTACCTTCTGACTTCCCTATCTGAGAAGAAAGGTTAGAAGCACACATGGGGCTTCTCCTGAGCTCCCTGAGGGGCAGGGTTGCAGTAATGGTATGTTTACCTGTCCCATGCAAGATGGAAGAAGATGTTTTAGGAGGAAATACCAGATTTGGGGCTCCTCGTTGTTTCAAGGCAGGCTGGGTCCAGGACAGAGAGATCTGGTGACTCTTAGTTTACCCCTGTGGACAGTGCACACACACACAGAGCTCACTGAGGGAAGCTCCGATGTCCTCAGCCTGAACTCCACCTTGGAAAGCCATGTTCTTTCAGTCACAGTTTATCTGTAAAACAGGAGAGGTGATTCAGGTGCTCCCGGGAACTTCCTTACTGGGGACTTTCAGGGACTGGGGTTGTGTGCAGGGGGGGGGGTGGGAGGGTTTTGTGGATGGGGGTTCGGGTGTGTGGATGGGGGGTGAGGTTATGTGGATAAGGGGTGGGGTGGAATTGTGTGGATGGAGTGAGGGTGGGCTTGTGTGGATGAGGGGTGGAGTTGTATCCATGGGGGGTGGGGACTGAAACAGCTCAGTTACTGCTCCTGTACCCAAGCCCGGAGGCTCACAACTGCCTGTAACTCCAACCTCAGATGATCTGATACCCGTGGTGTCCGTGGCAACTGCACACATATGAACATGCACAGGCACACATGATGCAGATGGCTGAGCAGTTAAGAGCACTGGCTGCTCTTTTAGAGGATCTAGGTTCAAGTCTCAGCACCCACTTGACAACTCATAACTGTCTGTAACTCCTATTCCAGAGAATCGGACACCCTCACACAGACATACAAGTAGGCAAAACACAGAATTAGAAAGAATAAAAATAAATCTAAAAAGAAAGAAGGAAAGGAAGAAAGAAAGAAAGAAAGAAAGAAAGAAGGAAGGAAGGAAGGAAGGAAAGAAAAAGAGTCCCAGGTGCTTCCTGGTGGCCAGAGTTAAATTCCAGCTCTCAGGGGAACCAGTCAGGAACCAACTTGACCAAGCTTTACAGAGATGGTCAATGTCAGTGAATTAGAAACAAAGTCAGACCCAGAGTCCACCATCCACAGCACTGGATACACATGAAGAAAGAATCACATGCTTTCATCAGGGCCATTCGTTTGTGCATTCTTTCTCTTGCTTTTTCCTGCCTGTTAGAAACACACAGGCCTAGCATGCAGGCAGAGACAGCAATATAAGCTTAGCTATGGTGTGCTAGTCTGAGGGACAAGCCAGAGTGAGCCACAGGATTGAAAGGATCTAGCAGAAAAAGTGCCTGCTGTTAAGGCTGGCAACCTGAGTTCAAACCCTAGGATCCAAATGGTGAAAGGAAAGAACCGACTCCAGCAAGCTGTCCCCTGACCTTCAAGGGGACAAGTGCTCTACACAGAATAAATGGATGGATGGATGGATAGATAGATAGATAGATAGATAGATAGATAGATAGATAGAGGACAGGTATGTCAATAAATAAAGAAAAAGACCTTTCCCAGAGAAGGATGATCTGGTGACTGAGGAGGTTTTCATCAGTAGAGCAGAGAGGAAGGGCACCCCAAGTGGGAACAGGGTGGGACAGGCATGGGTAGAAGGGGCCGTGTCCCTATCCTTCCTTAGGGAGGCCTGTGGCTGTGTGACCACACTCCCAGAGAGAGCCTTTGGCCATGGGTGGATGAAACTGCAGTGTTTCCTTGTTTCCCCAGCACTCTGGAGAGACTGGTCCTTCCAAGACTCTACCTCCCCCTGGAAGTATCAAGAGCTGCAGAAAAGGACCTTTGAGTAGTGCTCGGCCACCATCTGCTCCCCATCTACTCTGTCTCTGAGGCTGAGTGCTCCCACTCCTGTGGGGGATGACTAGAGGGAGGGACCCCTTGACCCCAACAGTGGGTGACAGCTCACGCTGGCCATCACATCTGCCATCCACTCTTGCACCCTAAGTCCTAGACTAGCTCAAATCCCAGCTTCTCTCTGGACTCCAGCTATCTACCTGCAGTAGGAACCTTTTAAGAGATTCCTTTACTCTTAGGGAAACACCTAAGCCCCTCTTCTGGTGTTCAAGGCCCCTGTCCAGACCTCTGGCTTTGCCTGAGGCCCCCAAATCCTCTCCACACTCGCCTTATCCTGCCCTTCCTCACTCATCACACTGTTCCCAACACTGCGAAGCCACTGGCAACTGAGACCCAGCCCCCTCTCTGACCCGTCCAGCCTTGCTGATCTTTTCACAAACATGTTCTTAGTCTACTTCTGTTGGCCCAAACCTAAGCATCTCCAAATTTAAAACAGTGCCAAGCTCATGAGTCCATCTTGTTCCTCCTTCGAGTCCACAGCTGAACAGACCCCACCCAGCTTGCCAGACTGCCCAGCCACCCTGCCCCACGCCATCCTGGCCCATTCCCTCAGGACACAGACACTCACATGCAGCGTCCCATTACCGTCTTGGGTTGACAGTTCCAAGTGTGTTGGGCACTCAGGACATGCAGACACGGAGCTGCCCACGCTTCTGTCCTCAGTCACACTGTAGCATCTCTGGCTTGGTTTGGACAGCTTCCTCTGCTTCCTGGCCCTGCTAGCTCTGACTGAAATAGCCCTTGGATGGGGGGGCACCTCCCTGCCACCCCCCACACCTTGGCCTTGCGGAAACAGCCTGGAGGAGCACAGAGCTGAACAAAAGTCATCCTTCCCAGAACTCCCTCTCTAGCTGTGGGAGGAGGGGACAAGGGGACAGAAAGACCCAGCGGGTGGCTTTCCGCCCAGCTCTCCCTCAGTGTTCTCATCTGTTGAATGTATAGGTGGGTCATCACAGTTCTTGGTCCTTCCCTTAGCGGTGACACCTGAGCCACCAGCATTCCATTCACTTCTCTGAGTCTGTACTCCTGTCCCCATCCTCCATCCATTTGGTAGGTCATCTACTGACATGCCTGTCTTCACCTCCCTCCAGGTGACAACCCACTTGGGTACTTCTTACCTAGCTACTTTCCCGTCTTTACTCCCCATACGTCCTTTTCACCACAAGCCTTTATTAAACACCTACTGCGTGCTGTCAGCTCTCCCAACATTCCGCTATTAGCAGTCACTGTCCCTTTCACACAAAAACCAAGGCTCATGAGGGTTGGGGTGGGCACATGAATGAGGCTTTGTAGCTGTTGGAACAGCTAGTGGGTGAGAGGTGTGTTCTTCAGGACGGAGGCAGCATTCAACGGGAAAGATGATGGGTTTTGGTGTGGAGACACTGAGGCAAGTGGGTGGGGCAGGGAATGAATGACAAGCTGGTAAGTGGGGGCGGGGCTCATATTCTGCCTCTGCTCCCACTCCCATCTGTTTCTCTTAGCGGCTGTCTAGAACGTCACAGTCGCCACCTGCATGTTGAAATGCCACAGACAGTGAGGACTCTTCCTACTCTCACTTGTAGAGGAGCCTTGCAAAATGTAGATGCCGTCTGCTCACTGAGCCCACCCCAAGCCCACTTTACAGGGCTGGGAGCCAAAAATTTGAACCAAAGTGAGACGAGGATTGAATTTCAGGCAGACATTTGGCCAGCTGTGTACAAATTGGGCACCTACAGTTCATTTGCATATGAGCCAAGAAATTCAAGCAGCCACAGAAACCTGGCTTTCTTCCCAATAGCTAGCTTCTTGTGGTGTTCCCAGGACGGTCTCCAGTAGCACCGGGATCCGTCCTAGGACTGATGCAACTTTGAAGGCTTAAGGGAAGATGGGATGCTAGCCCTGGAGCAAGGCAAGACCTCTAAATGATTGTGGCTCCTCCAGGGAGTGGAGTATTCCCTGTAATGAGAGCCCATAGCCATGAGATGGCGCCAGTGGACAGCTGAAGTGGATGAGGACCAGGTGCCCATGCTTCAGGGGCCGCCTGCCAGTCCGGCACTGAGCAAGCCCAGGACATGTGCCTGGCGCTGCTCAGGATTCCTCTTATTTATCCATCCCTCTGTCTGAGGCTCACCCTCTCAATGCACTTACAGCAGTCATTTGAGTGTCAGGCCAGGCATAGCACCCTGACACCAGGCAGGCATCCTCTGCTCTAGTTAGCTGGATATACATACCACCAGCAAAAATACCACAGCCCTTCACCCCACCAAGGGAAAACCAATACTCGCTTCCTTTCCTCAGTCCAGGTGACAGCTATGAGCTCAGTTCTACAGCAGCATCAACTGAATGTAGACATCAGGAAGAGCCATCTCACTGTTCTTGATGCTACTTAGGAAGTAGGGGGTCTTTGTGTAACCCTTCATGACTAGACAGACGGCTGAGGAAGCCTGCAGGACAGAGGCAGGAGCTGGAAACTTGAGTCACCACCTACCGGCAGTTCTCTGCAGCTGCTGGACCTGGGAAGAGGCTTCCCAACCTTGGCCTGCCTGCCTGGAAACACAGCTGGGAAATCCCCTAGCTGTGCCCCTGGCCCGTGAATTTAGCATCGAAGGTACAGGATCGCAGGGTCAAGACTTGGCTTCCTCCTTCTGAGTCAGGCCGAGACTCATCATCTGTGGCTTAGGGCCAGCTTTTCACCCTCTCTGAACCTGAGAAAACTTACGGTAGCTGTGTTCCCTTCCTCACAGAGACATTCTGCCCTCCGTCCCGGGCATCACCCAGCCCTGAGTGCCCTGGAGCCACCTACATCTAACTTGATCCCAGTCCCTGGCACTCGGAGAACAGCGGGCAAGGGACAGAATCCTCACTCGGACAGTTCTGGTCCCACCAGGCTAGAGCTGGCAAAGCCAGCACAAGGCTGCAGGGAGGCCGGAGATCTGCTTTCTATTCTTCCTTTTTACTTCTCCTTTCCCCGTCTGCTCAGCAGGGACCATGTGGAATGGAAAGATTCATTTTGAGTATAAAGGAGAAGCTGCAGACCGAGACTGGGGCCCTTCCTTTGCTTCCGTGGGTAGGAATTTCATAGCCCTCTTCTGGGATCGCTGTCTCCATCTAGCACTTCCAATACAACCTGGTCCTGGAGCTGTGTGGGAGGCACCCGGACCTGTGCCCGGACCCCAGGCTCTTCCAACCCTTCCTCTCCCTGTGGACCTGGCTACTTGGGCTCCCCAGTAAGTGCCAACTGCTCAGCCATGAGGACTTCAGTTGGCTGCAGACCACTAGTACCCCAGATCTGTCTGTCTTCCAACGACCAGGCTCCAGGTAGTGGTTGGAAGAGAAGACTAAGGCCTCGCTTGTGGCCTGCCATGCAGGTAGACCCAGAGGAACCCTCTTTTCAGAGCCTTGCTCAATGGTTGAGAAGGAGAGGGGCTTCTGTTGGGCTTGTAAAGTTGGAAGGAGTGATGCTGGAGTTGCCACAGCTGTCTGGACTGTGTACCAGGCATAGTCCTGTGTCCCAGAGATACAACCACAAGAGAGGAGACTGTCAAAATCCAAGGGGGCAGAGTAGAGAGGAGGAGCACATGGCCCCTGCAAACACTGTGGAACTCCTGGATGCAGCTCAGCCTGAGGCTTTAATATCCCACTGGATTCTAGTGATACATGTGTTTTGTCTTAGTCTATTCCCTGGGTTTCTATCCCTTGATATCAACCATCCAAAGCCAGACATGGTGAAGGCCTGCAAACCTTACACTTGGGAGGTAGAATCAGGAGGATTAGGAGTTCAAGGTCATTCTCAGCTACGTAGCAAGTTATAAAGAGGAGCTGGGGATGTTGCTCTACTAGAGTGTGTGTTTAATGTTCACAAAACCCCGAGTCCCGTCCCTAGTACTGCATAACCCAGGCGTGGAGAGATGGAAGCAGGAAGATCCAAAATTTAAGGTCATTCTCAGCTATGTGAGTTCAAAGCCAACCTGGCATGCATAAGACTTTATCTTAAAAAAAAAAGGAAGAAAGAAAGAAAAGAAGGGGCTGGAGAGATTGCTCAATGATTAGGAGCTTATGTGGTTCTTTCAAGGACCAGAGTTTGGTGTTTGGTTCCTAGCCTCTATATCAGGGAGCTCACAACTGCCTATAACTCGAACTCCAGGAAATCTGATGCTTCTGACCTCCCACACTCATACGCGTGCGCGCGCGCGCGCGCACACACACACACACACACACACTTTACATATATATTCTAATGTTTCTTGTATAGCCTTGACTGTCCTAAAACTTACTTTGTAGACCAGGCTAGCCTCAAACTCACAGAGATCCACTGCCTCTACCTCCTGGGATTAAAGATGTGCACCACCATGCACAGCTTTAAAGATATATTTTTAAACCAGCCATCTCGCCTGCAGTTCTGATCTGGAATAGGGCCTCCACCTCTTCTCATACAGTTTTGGTCCATAATCCCATCAGCTCTGCATGGGAAACTAGAACAGGAGGGCAGGTGGGGACAGAGGGACAGTCTGGTGGAGCGTGGGTGTAGCCAGAATGGTTCTCAAGAGTGATCACTGTCATCTCAGTAGCTCCTGGCAGGACAGTGGAACCCATTTGGGCTCCATCTGCTATGTGTCCTAGAAAGGTCCTTTATATCTTTGAGCCTCTGTCTTCCTGGATACTCTCAGCTAATTTCTTGGCTGTTCAATGGAAGCCAGACTGGGTTAAGGGCTCTGGTACCAGAATGGTACTTACATGGAATGAGCTGTACTGTCCCCACTGCAGAAGAAGTCGGGCAGCTATTGCTTGGATGTGATGTCTCCCTAAAAATCTCATAAGTTAAAATCTTTGTCCCTGACTGGTAACACTGTGGATAGGGGATCACCGGGCCATTGACTTTCTCAATCAATCAGCTCTTGCATAGTTCCTGGTGGATGGGATATTAGGAGGTAGGGCCTGGCTGGAGGAATTGGATCAATAGGGTGGAACTTAGGACTCCTTCTCCTTTTCCTCCTTCCCCTCCGGGGCTGCCACAAGGGAAGCAGCTTTGTCCCGCCATGCCCTCCACTATGATGTTCCTGCATTGCTGCAGGTCCAAAGAGCTGAGGCCAACCAATCACAAACCAAAACAAATACTTAAATGATTGTCTTGCAGATTCTGTACAGTGATGACTAGGCTTGGACACAGTGGTGACTTGTTCAAGGTGACAGTAAGTCAGTTGGGAGCTGAATGCAAATTTGAGTAATGATAAAGTCTGTGCTGGGAAGCGAGGGGACATTTCCCTACCAGAAACCTGAAGCCAAAGAGTCTGAGTTTGCCATTGCACACAATAGAGACAACGAGGCACCATTTCCTAGGAATAGGTTAAAACAATAGAGGTTAGGAGGCTCACAGGTCGCAGACAGAGTAACTCCCTCCCTCTTTTAATTCAATGAGACACTGGAGACAAGATCTGCTTTGCTTTTAGGTCTCCAGTTCCCTAGGAAACCTAGGAAAGGTTAGATGACTTAATCCAGTCCACTAGATAGGCCAGAGGGCTCTATCCTTGGTACTATTGAGTACAATTACTCTGTGTGTGTGTGTTTCTGTGTGTGTGTGTGTGTGTGTGTCTCTTTCTCTGTGTGGTGTCTGTGTGTCTATGTTTGTGTCTGTGTCTGTGTGTCTCTGTGTGAGTGTGGTATCTGTGTGTCTGTGTGTGTATGTATGTGTCTGTCTTTGTATCTGTGTGTGTGTGTTATCTGTATATGTGTGCATGTGCCTGTGTGTGTGTGGTATCTGTGTGTGTCTGTGTTTGTGACTCTCTCTGTGTGGTATCTGCGTATATGTATGTGTGTCTGTGTGTATGTGTATATGTCTGTGTGTGTATCTGTGTAGTATGGTGTGGTAGTGATGGTGGTGGTGGTATGTGTGTGTGTGTGTGTGTGTGGTATGCCATTGCATGTATATGAAGGTCAGAGGACAACTTCTGGGTGTCAGTTTCCTCTGTCCACTATGTGGGGCCTGGAGAATGAGTTCAGGTTGCTTAGTGGCGATCACTTTTACCCACTGAGCCATCTTGATGGACGACATATTTGCTGGAGGGTAGGGGAATGACCACAGAAATTGTACCTGTAAGGCTGGCTGAGTCCCCAGCCCCAACTTGAGGACGGCCTATTCACCTGCACCATCCGAGTGTATATTGCCCATTTCAGAGACAGGACACCAAAGTTCAAAGGTATCTGACTCTGTGCATAATTCTATGTATAAGGCTGGGCCAGAGGGAGCCTCAGAGGACCCCTCCCCTCTCATGAGAGCAGACCTCTGTCATAGGACCTGCTATAACCATCCCAAGCATCTCCTCAGACATGAGCCCACCTCACAGAGCAGAATATCCCTGTGGCCCCCAGAGCCAGGGGTCATTGATAGGACTCTGGGTTCTGGACTTGCTGAGCCAGACAGGTCTTTCGATCACTTGACTCAACGCCTCTGTACTCTCCAAAGGGAGGCCTTGAAGCCTCCCCAGTGGCTCATCTGGCCCATTTGCATATCTCCCTTGCTGGAGAGTTTACCCCTCCCCTGGCTGCTATAGGCTACCTGGAGAAAGTTCACTGGAAGATGAGCTTGGTCTCACCAGGCCCTGAGATATACTTCTAATTATTGACTCTACCCCAGTGCAGCCTGCCTCTGGGACCCAAGGCACTCTTGCAGATCATTCCAAGATCACTCACGGACTGGTCTTCATTCCCACCACCAGATTCCTGAGCTCACATCTAGATCCAGGGAAACCTCAGCCACACAGCATGTGACAGTAAAACTTCAAGACAAACCTTGTAGCCAATGGTGGTACACACTTGAAGTTCCAGCACCAGAGATGTCAGAACACTTCCTTCCATCAAACAACTCAGTCTCTGATAGGAACCTTGTGGGTGTGGGACCCATCCGTGTAGGTGGAAGAGGGTTTAGTAGGTGTCTCAGGTTGACCCAAGAGGGACCGTTGGAGGTTATCAAAGTGAGGGTGACTCCTGTCTCAGTGTGACGTAAACGAGGCTGGAGGGTGACAGGTGGCTGCGGACAGTTGTGATGTGTGTGAAGAACACAGGCCTCTCTTCCTTCAAATGTGACTCAGATGACCCTGTCCCCGGGAGAACCTCTCCTTCCACTGTAGCTAAAACTAAGGCTTCCTACATATGTGTTGGAGTTCCCTGACTTGTTACATTTTTCTCCTCAGCACGTTTAGGTTTTTTATTACTACATTAATTTATTTATATGTGTGCTTTCTAATATTTATTTACATGTGTGACCGCACACGTTGGAGAGTCATGGCCCAAGTGTTGGAGGTGAGAGAACAACTCGGAGGAGTCCATTCTCCACCCGCCCCACCCCTACCTCCTCCCACTCCTCCCTTCCCCTCCTCCTCCTATATGTGTGTACAGGAGACTGTGCTCAGGTCAGGCTTGGGGGTAAATGCCATTACCTGTTGAGTTATCTCATCAGCAACTCCCTCCCTCCCTCCCTCCCTCCCTCCCTCCCTCCCTCCTCTTCCTCCCTTCTCTACCAACTGAGTCATATACCAGCCCATTTTGTTTGTGTTTTTAAGGCAGAGTCCCACTCTGTAGCCCAGGCTGACCTGGAACTTGTGGTTCCTGCCTTAGCCTTTTAAGTGCTTGGATTCCATGTGCATTACTGAGCCTGACTGCACTCACCTTCTTAGAACAACTGTTCTTCTCATTTCCTGGTGTAGTCACCAGGTTTTCGCCTTTCCTTTGCTACATCCCCAGACCTAGGACAGTGCGTGGCACACAGTAGGTGCTCAGTAAGTATTTGTGGGAGGATTGAATTCCAGGCGTGGCTGAAGCGTGCGTACACTGGCCTTAGGTTCATCCTCACACCTGCTCAGCATGGCTGGACTCAGGTCCTGGGGTCTCCCTCTCTGTGCTGGCTCTCCAGCCTTTTGCTTGACCCGGCATGACCTCATGCTCCTCTCTTCTAAGCCTACTTTATCTCTTTCCTCACTTCTACACCTTCAATTCAGCAGCCCTCAGACGGATCGGCTTCAACTTCCTGCCATCTAATGAACCATCGGCTCCTTTCCTTGTCCCCTGCAGTCCTGCGGGGCCATGCTTCCTCCTACCCTTCCTCTCTTAGTTCCCCTAGGCTGATTCTTTACCCTCAGCCAACACTTCCCTCTCAGCAAAAACTTTCCCTTGACCTCACATGTCTCTCCAGCTGTGTCTCTTCCCCCCTCATAGTCAGACTTACGGGTGAGCCTTCCACTTCCTGCCTGCACCCACTTCCCACACCCTGTGGTCAAGCACAGGGCACAGTGAGGAGGAACACCAGTCACCCTGTCCCCTCGATGAGGCTGGTGAGATGAGACTGAGGAGTTCATAAAGAAACCTCCCAGATGAGCTTCTCTGACGACAAGAACAAACTCGGGGGATTGAGGGGCTCAGGGACTGCAGTGGCTGTGGTTTGACATCCCTCCCAGAACCACTTGAAGCTGATGCAGGGCCAGGGGAGAAGAAGTGACCCAGCGGCTTCCAGGAAAGGGCCTAACCCTTGCCTGGGCCATATAGGAGGGAGAGGGGAACTTAGAAAGAAGCAGCAGGGCCAGGCATGGTGGAGCCTGCCTTTATTCCCAGCACTTAGGAGGCAGAGGCAGGTGAATCCCTGTGATTCTGAGGCCATCCTGGTTCATAGAGTGAGTTCTAGGACAGTAAGAGACCCTGTCCCTAAAAGCAAAAACAAAACAAAACCCAGTCTCCAAACAACAACAGCGAGAGAGAGAGAGAGAGAGAGAGAGAGAGAGAGAGAGAGAGAGAGAGAGAGAGAGAGAGAGAGAGAGAGGATGACAGGGAGGAAGGAAGGAAGAAGAAAGGAAGAAGGAAGGAAGGAAGGAAGAGCAGCAGGACCTCTGGAAATAGGTGACTCTGAGGTACCCTCTGGAAAGTCCTCAGTCAGCTGTAGGGACTGTCTCACCTGTGTCCCATCACCACTCCTAATATTTTGGTCTGGTCATCTGCTCTTAGAGAAGCAAGGTACTGACTGGGGTTTCTGGGAACTTGGAAGTTTCTAGGACTTGGTCCCCCTTCAGGCCCATATAGGTCAGCCCATCGATGACAGCAGAGGATGTCCTTAGAATTCATGAGTTCTCATTGCATCTACATTTGCAGGACAGGAAATTGAGTCCAAGAGAGGAAAGTCATTTGGTTCTCGGACAGCATAGCCATCTGGTTGCTGGGGTGGGTGTCAGAGCAGCTGGCCCATGAATTTCAAAGACATTCATTCTGCTGGGATGCGGCAGAGTCCACATGGTAGCAGCCTCTGGCCCCTCCTTGCTCTGGTGTCCAGCATGGCTCCCAAGGGGCACACATGATGGGCTGTGTCTCTTCAACACCAGGGTGAACTGGGCAAAACAGGAAGGAAGCCTGTGCCATCTGTTCCAGAGTGCTGTGGGCATCATCTGGTTTCTTCCTGGGTGGTAGAACTCAGAGTCACATCCAGTCCCTTGGAGTGGGATGTCTCATCAACACTGCTCAGCTATGCTGTGTCCTGGTCCTGCATCTCCCAGCCCCACCTCCAACCCCCAGGGTGGCAATGCGTGTTCTGGTTTTAGAGCCTACAAACTTGACTAAGTCCCTGAGCATCTGGTGTTTGGTTGATCTGGACCCTGCGCAGGGTGGGGTAAGGCTGAGAGGGTCTATGGAATGGCATGGGGAAGACAGTTACTATTTAGATTAGACGCAGCTCAGTGCTGCATGTCTAGTGTTCGTGGAGCCCTGGGTTCGATCTCTAGCACTGCATACACGGTGCATGGTGGCTCACAGCTGCAATCCTAACTCTTAAGAGGAAGCAGGAGGGGGATCCTGAGTTCAAGATTAGCTTCAGCTACAGAATGAGACTGAAGCCAGCCTGTCCAAAAGAAAAATGTCCTACAACCCTACAAAGATGAGGCCACTGGAGCCCGCTCATTGCCTTTTTCTTGTTGGGAGAGTTGAGGCTCTGCTCCACACCAACTCTCAATTTCTGCTAGTCCTCTGTGTTTCCGTTTGTCAGCTCATCCTCTGTCCATGAGTCGGCAGACCTGGCTCAGCAAAAGTCTGACATCCTCACTTGTCTTCCTGGCCCTCTCTAGCTTCCCAGAGTCAAGTTCCACCGAACCCAGGCCTGCTGACTTCTCTCTTCTCAGCACCCACCCGGCCACTCGCATGCAAACAGGATCTCCCAACCCCGATCTGCTCTCAGTCCCTGGGACCAGCTGTGCTCTTCTCTGTTCCCAGTCTACCCTCTTCTCCTGTTGATAGCTGGCAGACTCCCTCTGAAAGAAAACACTGAGAAGACAAGCAGATCCTGTCCACAGGAGCTTAATGTGGACAGGGACACTTTCCATAATCCTAAGCAGACATCAGTGTGAGTCCTTAATCAGGAAGGGATTCTGCAGGCCCAGAAACCTTACCAAAGGGCAAGTGGCAAGGAAATAGCCAAGGGAATCAAGAGGCCAAGGTCATTTCAGGCAGCATAAACAGAGCAGGCAGAGGCCAGATGAGGCCCTCGAAGGTGGTGAAGAGAGCAGGAGACACCAGTGTCCCAGCCACAAGGCAGAGACTGGTGAGGAAACAAACAACAATGGACCATCATGTACCCATTCAAGCCTCACAAAGACCCCATGAGATAGGACTGTCATTATCTCCTCAGGAGGAGAAAGCAAGACATAGAGGTTAGCCAAGGTAGATAGACAGAGGAATGACCACTGGCTATGAACTCAAGAGTCTACCTTGCTACCGCACCGCGGCTGGGCTAGGGTGGATCTGGGGTGGCAGAGAAAGCAGTCGTAGGCTCACTCTCTATTAGTTACAGATCTCCATGAGAGCTGTGTCCTTCAGGGAGTTTTCAGAACCAACTAGAAGGAATCTCCCTGTATCCATGGGAAGCCCAACGTGCAGGATGTTCGCTGAAGCAGACAGACCTGCGGAATACCAGAAGGTATCAGCTTCCTGCATACCTTCTGGGGAGAAATATCTGCCTGCCCAGTGGTTCTTCCTATCCAGTGCTAATCTTACTCCACCTGACCCAGAGCTGACCAATCAGAGCATCCCTCCAGACACCTCACCAGTGGTTGCTTTTGGAGGTAACCAATTAGATTGTGCCTCAGGATTTTTTTGTTTTTTTATGTGACCAGCACAGAAGGTTTCTGTTACCAGCTGTGAGGACCATGAAAGCTTGGCACTTCTGGAAAGAACTTACGTGAGTGTGTAGGAACCCAGCAGAGGGCAGGAGAAAGAACAAAAGAAAAGAATATGATGTAATTGCTGGGCCTAGCTGTGTCAGACCAAGACCTTCTTTTACATGAGCTGATAAACTTTTCTTGACCAAGAAATAAATTGGATACATTTGCAATTAAATCAACCTTCATTGCTGTGACACCAAATGCACAGGCAACAAGAGTAAAATGGATTAATTTGATTTCATCTAAACTAAAATTCTTGGTGTAAAAAGGAACATTATCATCAGAGTAGAAAGACCAAAAAAATGAAAGTATTTGGAAATCTTGTCTGGTTATGAGTTAATACAAGTTCAAGGCTAGTTTGATTTGCAGAATGAGTACCAGGCCAGCCAGGGGTACCTAGAGAGATCCTGTTTCAAAACACAAAAACAAAACACACACATACACACACACACACACACACGAACAAATCAAAACGAAAACCCAAAGTCAGTGAAACACTTGAACAGCTATTTCTCCGAAGAAGATATGCAAATGGTTAATAAACACCGGGAGGAGGCTCAGCCTCACTGAGCAGCTGAGGAGTGAGAATTAGAGCCAGGAGATACCCATTATTAAAGAGTGGCTGGGCATGAGGGAGATGGCGAAAGTGCTTCTTCCTAGAATCCATATAAAAAGCCAGCTGTGGTGGCACACATCTGTAGTCCGGCACTCCCACATAAGACAGGAGGTAGAGACGGGAATGGGCTGGATGGTCGTTTCTATGCAGCACAGCAGCAGAAACAAGAGAGAGGGTGCCCCAAAGCAGGGTGGAGGGAGAGTACGACTACCATGAAATCATATGTGCTTATCACACATATACACATGCTTATCTTCACCCACACACCAGTGTGTACACACGCGCTAAAAAACATGTACACATACATGTACACATACATACATACATACATGCATACATACATGCATACATACATACATAATGTACATACACTCATAATTTTTACAGCCCAAACCACAAACTAGAAATAGCAAGTGAGGAAATGGAGAAGTCCAAAATCTCTGCCTAACTCACGTGAATGTAAAATGGTACAGCTACTGTGAAAAACAGTATGGAGGTTTCTTAAAATTAACGCATGCCTCAGAGTTAGAAGATCGTCTTGTATCCATCCTAGAGTCCAAACCAGAGCCTTAAAGAGGGAGGAAGTTCTGATAGCGAGCTGTAACACGGACGAACCTTGGACATACTGTGCCAAGTAAGACAATGGCCACTTGTACTTACAGGAAGGACTTATCCAGAGACAGAACAGACATGCAGGGCAGGGAGGGGAGTGAGGAACCATGGCTTCCTGAGGATAGAGTATCTTGTGCTGGAGACTGGGTCTCACTGTGTGGCTGAGGCTGGTCTCAGGCTTGTGGTGCAGCTTGGCTTTGGATACCTTTGGTTGATAGTGTTCTAGAGATGGATGTTGGCAGTTATTGCACAGTAATGCATATGTGCTGAGTGTGACTTAGATGTATACTCTGAAGAAGGATTAACTGACCCAGAAAGCCCAGCAGTAAGAGCACCGGCTGCTCTTGCAGAAAGCCTGAGTCCAGTTCCCAGCACCCACCTGGGTCCACGATCCCAGTTCCAGGGGACCTGCTGTCCTCTTCTGACCTCTACAGGCATCAGGCACACATATGATACAAATACATAAATGCAAGCAAAACACCCATATACATAAAACAAAACACAGTCCAAAATAAATGCAGTCTGTTTTTTTTTAAATATAAAAGGGGTTACGCTGAATGTGCCATCCTGTGTCTGTGATCTTGCAGAGCTAGGCAGTCACTGGAGGATTACTGCAAGTTCAAGGCTAACCTGGTCTGTAGAGTAAGGTCTAGCTAGCTAAGCCTACACTGTGAGACCTTGTCTCAAAACAAAAGAAAAAATTAAACAAAACATTAAGGTGGAATAGGCTTTGTTGTGTGTAGTTTTAAATGATTTGACAACAAAACAAACCACAAAAGGGCAGAGAGGCTATCAGACCCGGACAGCACAGCCGTGCTCTGAGACCGCACGCCATTGCTCCAGCAGAGGCTGGCAGAGACCGCTGTCTTTGAACAAACAGCCTTGGAAGATAACGATAGCGTCGGGTTTGTTGACTGTCTGGAACAAGGAAGCTGTCTTTCTCTGAGACAAAGTTCAGGCAGGTTGACTGCCCATCGCAAAGACAGTGTCTCAGCCCCGGGCTCCTTTCTTGCCCCCCAGCCCACGGACACATGGGTATTATTTGCCTTACTTTCCCTCGACTTATGGGACCTTGAGAGCTGTTCCAAGGGCTGATATTCTGCCCATCCTTGTGGCTGTGAGAAGTAAAGTATCTTCACCTCTAGCTAACATCTTTGACCAGCATCTATGAAGCCGGAGCAGGCTAGCATGGCGGCTTACACACATGGTGAAATACGGGCCCTTTGCAGCTCTTGATTCTCTTAGTATCAGAACCTCAGATGGGGTCAGTATAGGAAACCAACTTTTTTTTTTAAATTGGATATTTTCTTTATTTACATTTCAAATGTTTCCCCCTGGAAGCCAACTTTTATGAAGCAATTATCCAACTCAGATTTTAGGACTCTCGCCCCTGAAAGGTTAGTTTCTCTAAGGATCCGTCCTGTTCTTCCACTCAGAGACGGTTGCTTTCATGTCAGCTGCCAGGAAACTCAGCGAAGCCTCTCTATTTGCCTGTCTTGTGGTTAGTGCCAGCTCAGCCTTCTGTGGTATGGATTGGATCTTAAATGTTTGCATTTTGAAGGCTTCTTTCCTTGTTGGTGGCATCAATGGGAAATGATAAAAGCTTCCTGAGATGGGGTCTAGTTGGAAAAAGCAGATCACAGGGAGAGGGGGTGCCTTTAAAGGGAATACTGGGGACTCTGCCCCCCTCTCTTTTTAAAAATTGATCTATTTTATGTATGTGAGTACACGGTAGCTGTCTTCAGACACACCAGAAGAGAGTGTTGAATCCCATTACAGATGGTTGTGAACCACCATGTGGTTGCTGGGAATTGAACTCAGGACCTCTGGAAGAGCAGAGAATGCTATTAACCTCTGAGTCATCTCTCCAGCCCTCTCTGTCTCTTTTTATATATCTGCTCTACCAAGCATTCCTGCCCAGGTCCTCTGTTCTACTGTAGGCCTCAAGCCAACAAGACCAAGTGACCATGGATTAATTTCTCCATTACCCCTAAAACAGTGATCCCCAACCTGTGGGTTGTGATCCCCACCAGGGTTGCAGATGAGATATCCTGCATCTCAGATGTTTACAATACAATTCATAACAATAGAAAAATTACAGTTATGGAGTAGCAACAAGATAACACTATGGTTGGGGGTCATCACAACATGAGGAGCTGTGTGGAATCAATTTGTGGAACTTAGGTTACTTCTACTTCTGCATATTATGAATATGCTGTTATGAACATTTGTGTATAGAGTTTAAAAATTGGCTTGACTTGGTGGCACACACTTTTAATCCCAGCACTCAGGAGGCAAAGGCAGGCAGATCTCTGAGTTTAATGCTAGCTTGGTTTACAGAGCAAATTCTAGGACCAAATTCTGGTTAGGGCTACAGAAAAAAATCCTGTTTTGAAAAGAAAAGAAAGGGAAGGGAAGGAAAGGGAAGGAAAGGAAAGGAAAGGAAAGGAAAGGAAAGGAAAGGAAAGGAAAGGAAAGGAAAGGAAAGGAAAGGAAAGGAAAGAAGCGAGGCGAAGCTCTGGCTGTCCTGAAACTCATTCTGTAAACCAAGATGGCCTCGAACTCAAAGATTGACCTGCCTCAGCCTCCTCCTGAATGCTGGGATTAAAACCATGTGCGGCCACTGTCCAGCTTAAAATTGACTTTATTATTTTATGTGTATGAGTGATTTCGTCTGCATGTATGTGTATTACTTGTGTGCAGTTTCTGCAGAAGCCAGAAGAGGGGTACCAGGAGATCCTGGAACTGGAGGTACAGACGGTTTTGAGCCACCATGTGGGTCCTGGGAATTGAACCTTGGTTCTTTAGAAGAACAGCCAGTGCTCTTAACCCCCTAGCCATTTCTCTAGCCTAAGGGTTGTTTTAAAAAATATCTATCTGTCTGTCTGTCTGTCTGTCTGTCTGTCTGTCTGTCTGTCTGTCTGTGTATTCATTTGCCTGAGGGGAACAAGATAGCATTGGGTCCTGTGGAGCTAAGATTCCCGGTAATATGTGATCTGCCTGATATGGGTCCTCATCCTGAGTCATCTGCAGTAACATCGAGCTCCCGTCTGCTGCCTCTCCAGTGCCTGGTTTGCTTTTGTTTAGAAACAGTCTCACAGCTGTGTCTCAGACCATCCTCGAGCCTGAGCCAGTCCTGCTTTAGCGTCCCAAGTGCAGAGACTGCACACTGTTGCCACCAGGCCCAGGGCATTGAGGTACTTTCACTTTTCCTGGGTGTCTGCCTAAGAATAAAACTACTGGTTCTCATGACGGTTTTAGGTTTAAGTTTTGGGGAACTGTTTAGCTGCATTCCTAAGAATTGTGCAATTTTATGTTCTTACCAGCAGCAGACGAGAATTCTAATGTCACACCTTTGCTGAAACCTTTATCTTTCTGAAACATGGTCTTGTGTAGCCCGGGCTGGCTTTGAACTCGATATGTAGCCAAAGATGACTTAGAAGTTCTGACCTTCTTGCTTCTGCCTCCCAACTGCTGGTTCACAGGTGTACCTTGTGTACGTGTGTGCAGGCTCAGGGTTTCCTGCGTTCTCTCTGTGTGCTCTAACAACTGAACTATATTTCCAGTCTTGCTGACATTTTAAAGTCTATATCTTTTCCTTCATAGCCACCCTACTGGGTGTGGATTTGTGTGCTGTGGTTGTCACCTGATTGTTCCTTTGGTGTGTGTCCTTGTTCATATTTTTTTCCATTTTTATTGTATATATCTCTGTTCTGAGGCCTCACATTGCTTGTGAAATAAGTACCCCTTGGCATGGGAGAGTCCTGGGTTTAAATCTTCCTCTTGCTTCTACCAGCTTTATGACTTTGGCGAGTTTGACATGCCTGGTTCTTGTTTTCCTGCTTATAAACCGTGAGTTGCCGAATGAACTTAGGTTTGTAATACAGCTGGGGTGGGGACCTCAGTGGGTCTCGCAATGCATCTGGGAGTTAGAGGGAGAGATTTCCAGTTTGGCCAGGAGGCCTGGTCCAAGAGTTTGTTTTGAACATCATTTTTATCTTCTTTACTGTTGGATTAGCTCACAAAGAGGGATTAGCGTCTCTGAGTCTCCCTTTCGCTCCTATGTGGAGGCGTCTTCACCTCTGCCACGCACTGGGGATGTCAGGTGACAACTTTAAGGAGTTGGCTCTCTTTTTAACCACGCCTCCTCCCAGGTTAGGGGTTGGACTCAGGTGTGGGGTCTTCGGGAAGCGCCTTTACCCACTGAAGAATCTCACCAGTCTGTACTCAAACTTCTGCCCCTGGCTTTTCCCCAGCCTGTAAATTCTTAAGGGGACAGTGGGTCTCTTAGCTCCCAGGGCTCTGGTATCCATCAGAAGGCCATGTACAAATGCCACTGAAGCGCCTTTACCCACTGAAGAATCTCACCAGTCTGTACTCAAACTTCTGCCCCTGGCTTTTCCCCAGCCTGTAAATTCTTAAGGGGACAGTGGGTCTCTTAGCTCCCAGGGCTCTGGTATCCATCAGAAGGCCATGTACAAATGCCACTGATGCGGTCTGGGCTCTAGCCACAGACCAACGTGTGCCTGCCTCCCACCCAGCTATTACCATCAGATCCAGCACTGGGCAGGGGAGAAGATAAATATGTGCCCACATGCCAGGCCAGGGTTCTGACCCTAACTAGACACCAGCAGTCAGAACAGAAGAAAAGGATTCTGGGCTGCCAGGTCCACCCAGACTGAAATAGAAATCTACTTCAGAGACAAATGGGGAAGTAGCCCGGGACCAGGGCGGGTGAGAGCACACTGTGCAGCCAGGCCCTAGAGACTCAGTTCCATGAGAGACTGGTCCCAGGTCCTCTCCCCAAATCAGAGTCAATCACAGACTTGGACAACTCACCCCTCCTCTAGAGATGCAGGAAAACTAGCTTAGAGTTCTAGGTCTGAAACAAGGTCTCATTCAAAATGGGCTTGAACTCTGTCTGCAGCTCGGGCTGATGTTGAATTCCTGATCTTCCTGTCTCCGCCTCCCATGCACTAGGATTGCAGCTGTCTACTTCTGCTCCCAGCTTTATTAATTGATTCATCTAAGTAAACTTTTGCTTTGTTTTCGAAACAGGGATTCACTCCATAGAGTAGGCTGGCCTCGAATTCATTATGGAGCCCAGACTGACTTTACACCCAGGACCATCCTGCCTCAGCCAAAGACGATACTTTAATTTCTCCAAGATGCAGCTCATCCTGCCTGAAAGCACTTCCTGAGACACTTGCAGTCTCCTGGGAGCTTGGTAAATTAATAAGCACTGTTTCTTTCACTTTCCAATCTTCTAAGGTGTGTGTGTGTGTGTGTGTGTGCGCGTGTGTGTGTGTGACATATGTGCATGCATGTTCACGTGTATGGGGACACTTGGGTGTGTGTTGCACGAGTGTGCAAAAGCCTGAGTTTGGCATCTAGAATCTTCCTCAATTGTTCTTAGCTGAGCCCAGACCTTGTTAGTACAGCTCGTCTGGCTAGCCAGCGTGTTCTCCTGTTCTCACCTCCTGGGCTTTGGAGTTACAGATGGCCTACCTCACTCACAAGGGTTCTAGGGATCTCACACTTGCATGGCAAACACCTTAAGCACTGAGCCATCTCCCCAGTCACACACTTTCAGCTTTGTATCAAAGGAGCTATGTGCTCTTTCAATGAGGTCTTCACTCGGCCAGACAGCCAATGCATTAGCTAGGCTGCAGCAGTTAAAAACAAGTTAGGAGTTAGGAACTGAAGTTCAGTATTGCCGCCAGCAGGCTGAACTTCCCGAATCCTGAGACAGGCATTTCTCCTCACACACCTCCATCTCCCTGTCTGTAAAATGGGATACTAGTAGCATCTCCAGAAGACTGAGATGTCACAAAGACTCAATGGGACAATTGAGGCTCTGAGCCAGCTCCAAGTCTCAGAGGGAGGGCAGTGGCACAGAGGAGATAGATTCTCAGCACTGAAGACAGTCCTGTAGGGAGCCTCCAGTGAAGTCTGTAGGACAGGCTAGAGACAATAGCCAGTGTTAATTTTCTCGACTGTGATTTCCCCTCCGCTCTTTCCTGGTAAGGTAACAAATAGTAAGGATATACAGAAAAAGAAAAGGAAAAAAATATTTCTCCAGGCTGGCTTTGAACTCATTACATAGCTGAGGATGACCCTGATTTCCGGATCCTCCAGCTTCTGCACCCTGAGTAGGGGATGACAGACAATCCGCACTCTGCCTAGTATCATGTAGTGCTGAGGATTCAAGCCAGGGCTTCATGCACGCTTTGCAACAAGCTGAACCTCACTCCTAGCCAAATGGAGGCTCAGCGGTACAAACTCCCACTGGCACTGGAGCATGTGTCCGGGTACACACAGCCCACAAGTGCTCACGAGCTACACGTTCACACCTTTGTCTTGCACACATATGCAGATGTACCATGGAAGACACAGCACTTGGTACATGCCTGCAATCCCAGCACTGGGAAGTCTGAGTCGGCTGCAAAGCTAGCTTTGTACCTTTAGGAGGGAGCAGTAGTCTCTGCCTGTCTTCCCTCCATCGGGATCAGCAGAGTCAAATGTGAACAGAAACTCCCAGAAAGATCTTGCCCTGTTCCCAGATACATCCAATTACTCTGCTTCTCTTCCCCTTAACAAGCCATGCCTGGATTCAGGGAATCAGTTTTCCCAGTGGGGTTAGCCTCAGGCTACATTGTATTTTAGCATCCTTCCTGCTAGTTCCTGCCAAGGCGCCTGAGCAGCTCTAGAGTCCCGCCCAGCCCCTCCCAAGGGACCCTCTTTACTCTCTGTAATTGGACACAAAACAGGTTTTTGGGGTGTTTTGTTTTGTTTTTTGAGATAAGGTCTTACTGACTTGCGACTCACAAGAGATGCACTGTACAGAAGAGGCTAGTCTTGAACAAAGGCGCAGAGATTGCCTACCTCTGCTGGGATTAAAGACAAAAGTATGCTATATCATCTAGCACAGACAATACTCAGACACATACTCAGCTACTTGAATTCACAGGTAAGAAGTTAAAGGCCCAGAAAGGGGGGGGGAGTCTTTTTTCATTCAGAAGTCAAATTCAGACCTCTGTCTCAGTATTTCACCTCCCCACCCAAGACACAGTCAGGCTCCCATGTCCTTGTCTCCTCCACTCCAGTCCTCTGTGCCTTGTCCTTCTGTGCTGTGCAGCCCAGTTCTGGGCAGGACTAGGCAGAGGAAATAAAGAGGAAGGGAGAAGGCCGCACACCCACCCGCACCTGCTCAGTCTACTGCACCCAGCCCGGGACTGCAGTACTGTGCACAGTGGGCAAATCCCGAAGAAGGAAGCACGCTTACCTGAAATCTAACCCCAACACAGCAACCGTGTGCAAGCCACGAGAGCTGGAGCGAGCTAGACTCCTGAAGCAGCCCCTGTCACCAGGCAGTTCCTGTGCCACAGAGTGCAAGAGTCTGGGAGGTGGCAGATGAGGTAACTGGGACTACCAGGAGGGGAAGTGACACTCTCTCGGGGCTCAATCTGGAGATCCTCTTGCTCAAGTATCTGGCACAAGGCTGAGTCAGCCACTGCTGGGCTAGGAGCAAGTCACCCCCAGCTCTGCCCACTCAGCCTAGCGATGGGGACCACTGGACCATCACTTTAGCCTGAGGGTTCCTGGGAAGATGGAGAGAGGGAGCACTCACGAACCAGGACTGGGCACAGGGAGGCTCTTAGCTACACACCAGCTCCCCACTTGGCCTCTCTCAAGTTAGGATAGAGCCTGGCTCCTGCTCATTACTGCCACAGGGAACAATTACCCTGGTTTCTCAGCAGTGCCTGGAAGGCTCATTAAGAGAGACCCAGACCCCAAAATTAACAAATCTGTTGTCTGTGACTCCAACCATGCATGTCCAGACACCTCTCCCCAGGGACCAAGAATGACTCCTCAGAAGGAGGGTAGCTTGGAAGAAGGGCAGAACAGGGGTGACTCTCTTCTTCCCTAACCTCAGTCCAGCTTGGAGCTTGGGCAGGACCAGGAGAAGGTAATAGGTAGCTCTGCCTGGGTACATGACTGGTCTAGACAGCCCTTCCCCGTCAATCTGATTATTCCTTATCCTCTTTCTCATTTTTCTGGTGGCATTTACCATGAGCGAGGGTGCAGAGCAAATTCTCTGATCTGAGGTGAGGACTTTAAAGAAAAATTGAGAGGTGTGTTGAGCAGAGAGCTAGGGTTTCCTCAAGTGGACATAACAGGACTTACTAGGTCTCTCTTTCCTGTACCACCTTCTGTCTCTCTTTGGAGAAGCCCACCATGCCCCGGACCCTACAGGATCGAAGCAGGCCAGGAGCTAAGGTCAGGCTTCCTGCATACTGTTTCAGTTCGGGATGCCAATGCTTTGAGTTGTGCCCAGAGCCTGGCTTGCAAGCCCTCTGGAGGCCAGGAGAGGAAATACACCCTCTGACCTACCCCAGCAGAGGGGTGGCTCTGGGCCCAGGGAGCTGGGGTCTTGTCTGGGTCACAAGGCAAGGCAGAGGTGTCCTTGTTGTCCCTCTGTCCTCTTCTCTGGCATGTACACATAAAAGAAGAATCTCACAGCGGAGTTTTGTGAGGGAGTTTAAGCAGCCACAGGTGTAGGAAGGGAAAGATTTCCCACACGAAGCCTGCATGGTGGTCCCAGCCTGCCCCATCCCTTGATCTCCCAACCCAAGCCTATTTCTCATACTCTTAAGACTCAGAGGCAGAAGGTATTTCCTCCTAGCCCAAGGGTAAGATGGCACTGGCCAACTCTGCTTGAATTTGCTGTGTGACTTTAACCAGTGTCCGTCCCTCTCTGGTTCTCAGTCCTCCTATCTGTAAAATGTAGTAGTAGTAGCAATAGTAATAGTAGTAGCAGCAGTAGTAATAAGAATGATGATTATAATAAAAGTAATAATAATAATAATAGTAATAAGTGAAGGCACCCACATCTTAGTGGTATCATGAAGATTGGTTATCACAGTAACAAAAAGGCATTGTGAAGACCAAGATAACAAAGGGTGTCAGATGCTCCTCACATCCTGAGACCCTGAGAGAGCCCCTGGCGGCAGGCTGGCTCATTCACTCTCTTGATGAAAAGTTAAGTATGACTTCAGAGAAAACAAAGAAGCCTCTACTCTCACCCAACAGCAGGCCACGGACAGGAAGATCCCTCTATCCCTGAGTAGGGAAAATCCTGAAAGAGAATACTGGGGTGGGGGTGCATAGCCCCAAAGTATCCAGAGGGTCAGCTCCCAGGCGAGAAGATGTGGAAGTCAACGTGGAGGAATGCTGGGTGCACACACGTGCGGGGCGGGTCAGAGTGTGCATTCACATCTACAGTGTGGGGTACAGCACTCACTCCAGGGTACTCCAGAATTCCCAGTCCACAGCACTGTTCTCCCAGGCCCACAATCCCAGGGCAGCCCAGATGCCATAGGAGATTTGTAAGGTGGCAGTCACCACAGGCGCCTCAGCTTTCCCCAGAACAAAAGCGTTGCATAAGAAGAGGAGGAAGGCTTAGGGGATTAAGCAGGCTCAGCCCTGGGTGAGGGCCTCTCAGGAAGGGCCCAAAGCTCCACTATCCTCAGACCTTTAGTGGCCAAAAGGCAATGGGCACTGAGCCTTCTTCCACAATGACCTCTCTGCCCTGAGACACCTACAATAGGCCAGATGCCCCCACACAGCCCGGCTGCCCTGAGAGCCCTGTCCCTGGTGACTGCTGCTGGCTTCCTTGGGTATATCTACCCTTTCCAGAACTGTGCTTCCTGCAGCAATAGATGAGAGCTCTTCCTGCCCACTGAGGACTGAGAAGGAGCCACTGCTAGGGATGGTCTCTTGTATATCCTAGGTCCCAAGGCCTCTATCTGGTGGCTCCTTGCCACCCTCAAGATGTGAGAGGGTCAGCACCATTCTCCGTTCTCTGTCGGGAGTAGGAGGGTCTGGTCTGTTTCTGTAGGAAGAGGTGTGGCCTCCCTGGCTGTTGGTGTCCCTTCTTGGCTAGTAAGCTCGGCGCTGTACTCAGACTGTGGGTAGGGGGCGCTCTGGCTGAGACACAGAGCTCCTTCAACCCATCCCACAGGGATCCTGGGGCTGCTGTTTTCCATCTTAGGAAAGTAGAGATTCCCAGCAGATGAGCAGGGAGCCTGTGCCCACGGTGTAACCCCCACTGAAGTATTTCTATCATATTCAGACTCAGTACACAGGTCTACAACACACACGCAACACATACCTATGCACTCATGTCCAGCCAAGTCCTTGCAGGGTTTAAGCTTAGTTTAGCAGCAAGATGGTGCAAGACTCTTGCAGAACCAGGAAAGAGACAGAAGGAAAGGACCTGATTTCTCCAAAGGCTGCTAGACTTTTGTTCCGTCCCAGACAGGAGAAACAAGAGAGACCCCCCCCCTCAAAGAGGCAAGAAGAGAACAGAGTCCAGGAAGTTGTCCCCTCACCTCCACATGGCATAGGCATGTGTGCACACAAACATAATGGATGTAAGGTTTAAAAACTCAGAAAAGTCCTCTGCATTTTGGAGTTCAAAGGGCAGAAGGTAGGCTAGTGGGAATTCTAGAGGGGACAGGGCCATTCCCAGGTTTGCCCGCTCTGCTAAAGCCTCGCCCTCCACTTTCTTGTATATTAGGTTCTCTCTTGTCCTCTATGCTTGGTGGGCTCTTCTGGTTGACTTAGTGACGAGAGAGAGTATCACAGTTCTTGGCAGATGTGGTACATGCTTACAATCCCAACACTATGGAGGTGGAGGCCCATTCTGCGCCATAGTAGCAGATCGAGAATTTGAACACAATGCTTTGACCCAGCGCACACCCTGCCCATTCGAGCGGTGTCTTGTGATTCACGAGGCCGAAAAGACAATAGAGAAAAGGAGAAAGTCCAAGAAGCCAGTGGACTCTCTCAGGAGTTACTCTTTTTGTGCTTTGATTTCTCCACTCTGTCCAGCGAGAGCTGGATGGCTCAGACAATGGTCACAGGTACCACATGATCCTATCGGGGCAGAAACCCAGACTAACATGGTGACCAAGCATCCTAGGAGCAGAAGTGAAAGAGAAAAGGCAGAAAGGATTTATGGCTCCCCCCCCCCGCCCCAGATAAAAAGGAAACAAATATTTGCCTGATTGGGTGGAGCCAATCACTAGGATAATCCTGCTTCATGTTCTGTGTGCACTGAGGAGAGCAACACAATCAGTTAAACATTAGTGAGCTCCGGTTGCAAGAGATAGATGGAGGCAGAAAAACAGACAGACAGACAGGGAAAGGGAGGAAGAAAGGAAAAGAGACAGAAGGGAAGGAAGGAGGGAGGGAGAGGAAAGCAAAGAGACCAACCACCACAAGGCATAGTAAAAAGGCAAGGTTGTGGCACTTCCTGGTCACCTATATAAACTCTCCCACAAGTAATATATTATCAGGGATGTGTGTGTTCTGTGATACTTCCATGCACAGGGCTATTGAGGTAGAGTGGAAGTTTCTGACTTTGAGCCAAAGGACAATCTGAAGAACATCAAGAAAGAGAGTTGCCTCTCCAAGCTCTGTAGGTCTGTGAGGGCGCAGCCTGTGTGTCCCATGAGGATCAGAGCGCTGTGTTTTAGGGAAACACTCTGGCTACCTTTCAGTTTTGCCTTAGGGGAGCAAGGACTCCAGAGTGCAGGAGCTTTTCGGGGACAAGGCTGTTGAATAGATTATGGGATGGAAGGGGTTTTCTCCTCCTATCTGAAATCCTAGGCTTGGGGGTGAAGGCCCTGGTCACTGAGGCAGGAATGGCAGGGTGAGGGGCACCCACATGATATTGAGTTGGAGTTAAGGGAAGAACCAAAGGATGCACGAGTGCTTAGGGGCCTCTAAATGGAGGGCATCCAGGGGTTAGAACTGTTCTTTCTTCTTTGTGTGTATGTGGGGGGGAGGGTTTGTTGTTGTTTTTGTTTTTGTTTTTTGGTTTTTTTTTTGCTGCCCGAACTTTCTAGTCCTCTGGTTGGTCAGTGTCAGCCATGAAGAGTGGAGAGTGGGCCATGGTGAGAGGTTGTCAAGACTTCATAGAGAGGGCTCACTAAGGTTGTACATGGCATGCGGTTGCCCCATAACAGAAGGGGTTATTAGCCTACAGGGCCTTGTCCTATGGAGTCTCTGACATAACCCAGAAAGGACCTGAGCTGTCCCTGAAACCACACCATTTTTGCCTCATGGCACATCAGGAAGTGGAGTGAACAGGTATCAGACACACCTGGAAAGGTGGGAAGGATCATCTGGGGGGAGGGTCACCTGGGGTGACTGTGACTGGAATAGTTCAAGATCACTTGAGCAGCGAGAAGCCCAGTGACCCCTGTGAAGAAGAGAAAGGGCAGTGGGTTTGTGCTGGAGAAGTCACTGTGCCAGATGCAGAGTAAAACGGGCCTGAGGGAAAAGGCTGGGGATTCCGGAGCTGGAACCTCCATCTCCATAAGGGCAGAGACTGGAGGACAGATGGAGAGTTAGCTGTAGGGCTTGGGGACTGGATGGGGAAGGTGAGGAAGCAGGGAATGAAGGCAGAGCCCAGGATGTGTCCGGGGGCTCCATCCTGCCATCCTGAGACTAGAGGAGCGGACTATGGGAGCCTGGACTGGAGCCCAGCCCTTTGCATCTGTCTCTTTTCTGTTTGGGCCTAGGCCACTCCCAACCTCGTTCAGCCTTCCAGGTGTAGGGCCCAGGACCCCCTCCACTCATTTAACACCTTTAGAGTGTTCTTGCTTGCTTGCCTGGACTGCCCCGAGCTACAGGCCCTGCCTTCAGTCTGAAGATGGAGGCAGGACTGGTGTGGAAATGCCTGGGTGGGATGTGTGGGGTGGGGTGGAGGGACGACACCAGCCCTCACCTGAACCCTCAGTGGCTCCTATGTTCTTCTCCTGGAGGACAGACCAGCCGCAGGCTGTCGGCCTTAGAACTGAGATCAAGTTCTCTGTGGGTGGAGCTAGGAGAGGAGGGAGATGACCTGGAAGTTGTTTTGGCTTCTACTCATCGGATAACTCATTCACATACTCACGAGCCATTATTCAGCTGAGGGCTGCCCTGCACAATGGCATTCTGCTACCCAGACGTCTGGAAAGACGCGCATGAGCAATTTTAGAACTGCTTGCCAGGTTTTCAGTCCAGGAGAGGGGACCAGACAGACTATAAACGCCACACAGCTATAAAGCTCAGCTGCGCATGCGCACTCCTGCAGCACTGCGGGTTGTTATCTACCTAAGGCTGGTAGAGGAGGCAGGTATGTCTCAAGAGAAGACAGGCTGGTCTTTGGGGTTCCTTTGATGTGTTCTGCCCTGTCTTTCTCTCAGTGGTGCTCAGAGATACCCAATGTCCCCACAGCTCTTTCCTCCCAAGAAGTTCCCAAATGTTCCCCTCGTTGAGAGCCACACCTACTCTGACTACCTCCACTGCTTGGGGTGTGTGTGTGGGGGGGTGGTGGGCTCACCATCATCATTCCTGGAAGCATGACCACTTCACCATCCTCCATCCAGTCTAGCTGGAAGGGAAGGGACCTTTCCTGGGTTTCTCCAATATTTCTGCTGAACCAACCTCTGAGGCTTCTTCCTCAGTAGCTTGTAAATATCAGATTGCCAGAGTGGGAGGCAGAGAGGTGTTGGGGTGCAGAATTCTAGAGCATTAGAGTGGGGATCAGGACATGTTACTGTCAAGAGTATAGAAAGTTGGAGCTTGGGTTACAGACATTTAGAATGTTTGGATAATCATAGACCACTAGGGTAATTTTGCTGAATCCTTTAAGGAGGGAAACAGAGATATTCTAAGAGACACTGAGACACTTAGACCTAGCTGGGAGTGGTGGCACACTCCTATAATCCCAGCACAAAGGCAGAAGCAGATGGATCTCTGTGAGTTTGAGGACAGCCTAGTCTACACAGTGAGTTCCAGGCCAGCTAAGGCTGCATAGTGGACACTGTCAGAGAAACCAAAACAACAATCGAAAGACACGCTTGTGCCTCTTCCTGTAGTTATGAGGTCTCTACCTTTTCTTCACTTGCAAAAATTAGTGTGTTTCACAGGCATATGGAAAGACTTGGGAAATGGTTGAAGAACAGAACCAACAACCAAGGGCTCTCCCAGGCTCAGAATACATGGGAGTCTTACCCTTCACTTTGTCCTTGGGGTATTTTCTCTTAGAGTGGGGTCTGAGGTTCAATTGCTAAGTGCTTGTTCTGCACACATAGCCCAGAGTTCAGTCTCCAGCACTGCGCAACCTGAGCGTGGTGCTCCATGATCAGTCCCAGCTCTCAGGGGGAGAGGCAGAAGGAGAAGTTCCAGGTTGGCTTTTGCTACACAGAGAATGCATGGCCAACCTGGGCTATTTGAGACTCTAAAAACAAAAGAGGAGGGGCAGATCTTGCAGGCCACAGTGGTTCATATTGGTAATCCCAGCACTCTGTAACTTCAGAGTTGGTGTGGCAGAGGCAGGAGAATCAGGAGGCCAAGTCAGCCTAAACTATGCAAGATACTGTCTCAAGTCCCCATAGCCCTGAAAACCAAAAGCAAACAAAAATGGTATTTTTTAAAAGACTGTTTTCTTCTATTTGGGTTTGAATGAAAATCTTTGTATAAGGGAAAATGGGGGCAACCACTGGCCAGGTCACCTGGGACTCTGCAAAAGATCCATTAACCTGTCTCACAGCTAAATTTATGTGTGTCCTTACTTTTGTGCCTTTTCTTTGAGACAGGATCTCTCTATGTAGTGCTTGTTATTCCAGAGCTCACTATGTAGACCAGGTTGGCCTTGAACTCACTGTTATCCTCCTGCTTCTGCTTCTCAAGTTCTAGGACTAAAGTTATGTGCCACACCTGGTCTTCTTGTGTCTTTCTGTAAATTCTAAGATAGCCCTAAGCATGTTGGGATAGACACTAGACCTTCATTCCCCATGTTTTGGCCAAACTGTTAATAAATCCATTTTCCTTTACAAATTTTTGCTTCTCAGTTTCTTTTGAAATACAAGTAAATGGAGGTGGTGGGTTTATGGATCTAAGCACCCAATAACACTAGGACTTGGACCATAAGCAAGTACACCCAGAATTACAGGTTAAAGGAAGCAGGCCATAAGTGTTGCCAGCATCACTGGTCCCCCCTCCTAGCAGCATCACTGGTCCCCCCTCCTAGCAGCATCACTGGTCCCCCCCTCCTAGCAGCATCACTGGTCCCCTCTCCTAGCAGCATCACTGGTCCCCTCCTCCTAACAGCATCTCTGGATGCTCAGGAAGTTAAGTTTGTCAGGGCCATACCTGCTGCTCATCAGGGCTCTATCCTCCAGACCCTGTGGAATAGCTCATGGGGCCTCTCAGAAAGAAGTAGTCCCTGCCTGGTGACAGTGTACCACAGAGACAATAGCAGGTCCTGCTTCTTTCTGCCTGGGCTTCCCAGCAGCCCTTCACGGCACCCTGCCCCAGGAGATACATTTTCATGCTCACCCACAAAATATTTCCACAGCTCCCAATGCTGCCTTTTATGTCTCCTTGTCCTCCAAGGCCTCTGGGCACCATCTCCAAACTGGCTCTATGAAGTCAGCAGGAATAGGGGCTCTTATGCTGCCAACACAAATAAAGACTAGCTTGAGGGGTTTCCTGGTCCATGTGAACCAGTTGCTCAATTGTGATCTCACAGCCTGTCCCCAAGGTCCCAGGAACCGCTTTGGATCAAGGATCAAACATCTGCATCTTGCTTGTCCCAGCTTTCCTTGTTCTAGGCAGAGGGATGCCAGCTTCTGCCCCTCACAGTTTCCAAGCTTAACCCCCAAGTGCAAGGGACATCTGTCTGTCTCTTACAGTGGTTCTCAGAATGGAGTGGCACCCATCTAAGCCCTAGGCTGCTCTCATTTTCCTTCAGCATCTCTCCCACGCTCTATCCCTAGCCATTGCGACTTCCCCTCTTAGCCTGTGACTTATCAGGAGACAGGGAGTCGCTGAGAAAGCAGCTGAGGTGACACTGTTTGGGACAGGAATGACACTCCACAGTTGCCCAAATTGGAGGGCTCTGAGATTCCACCTGTCTACCCCTTCAGAGCCATCGACTGTGAGAAGTGAGTTCCTGGAGGTGTGCAGGGACCTAGTCATGTGGGGACCTCCACCACTGCCATCATAGTTCTGACACCACCTGTGTTTTAATATGTCAGGTACTGTGCAAACATTTTATTTATATACAGGAAGTGAGCCAGTTCTCACAGCAACCCTACAGGGCAAGTACTATTACTATCTCTATTCTACAAAGAAAAGAACTGAGGGACTGAGGGGCACGCCTCAGCCCCACCCCCATTCCTGCAAGAACTGGGATCTGAAACAGGCTGGAATGACAAGGAAGCCTTGGCCATCCCAGGCTGCTGTGGAAGCTCCTTCCCTATGGCCCTTCGGGGTCCCGCGGGTACAATAGAGAGATGATCCTTATTCCTCCAGGTCCAGGTCTTCTGCCCCTTGCATTGAAAGTGACACCCTCCTGTAGTACATATATACCTAACTGGGAAGACACTGGGAAGACACGTGGTGCTTCCCAGTCTCAACCCTTACCAGTCAGTCGGGGGTGGGGTGCTGGAGGGCTCCCATCACTGGATAAACACAGTGGATTGCCAAGCCTAAGTCAGCCCTCAAGATGAGGACTTGTCAGACCAGTGCTTTCACAGGAAAACAAATGCAGAAACAGTAGTGAGGAGTCCAAAGGAATTTTGGAGATAAAGGATGAGATTTCAGAGAAGTGTCTCTTGCATATGGAGTAGGTAGGAGATGAAAGGTGCAGGGAACAAGGCTTCTGACACTCTTCCTCCTCTACATCCAAGGTGAGCGAGCTTGCACTCTCCCAAACCCTGGGTGCAAAAGAGTCATCTGTGATTTCTGAAAAACTTTCAGCAGCCATCAGATGTAATTCTAGTGTTTTGGGAGATGGATGGAGGCAGGATCATCAGGAGTGCAGAGCCACTCTGGGCTACAACAGACCCTGTTTCTGGGAGAGGAAGGGGAAGGGGAGGGAGGCTTTCAGTGGTACCAACACACAGAGGCTGGTATCCATCCATCATCTGGCTCAGTACTGAGCACCTGTACCTGACAAAGCAGACACCCCACAACCCCCATCCAGCAGAGGTAGTCACACTCGTGGTACACCAGTAGCCACCCTGTGGAACCCGTCAGCACTCCATGACAGTCACTCCTAGTGATAGGTACCACAAACTTCTTGGAGCCACTCGGGCCCCACAATCTGTCTGTGGCACATACGCACGCACGCTCACACCAACTGTCCACTGTAATCCCCCGTACTCTTTACTGTCTCCTCCAAGGGATTGTTTCCCTATCAGTTCCGGGAGGTGGGGAACCAGGAACCTACAGTCGACAGGCCTGTCCTGCACCCCCTGTACCCACGCCCACATCGCCAGTCTCTTTGGTCCCCCTCCCCCTTCGTGCGCCCTTACCTGCGCTGCCGCTGCGCAGCACCTGGGTCCTGTGTAAGCGCTGCGGCTCTGGGAGGCGAACCCTGCACTTAAATGAAGGGCCATGGGTGGTGCTTCAGCTCTGTTCCCAAAAGGACCAGGATTCTTGCGGTACTAAGCAGGACGGTCGGGGAGTGGCGGTGGCCTGGTGGCCTTGGCACCCAGCGTTGGAGTCCCGCCCAGCGGGACAGGGCTGGGCTGCCTGCCCTTGGTGGGACAAGGAGGCGGTGATAGATTGTTAAACACGCCGCCTTGCTGCGGGCTGCAGAGGACGACTCCAAGGGTGGGAGCGAGCCGCTAGATTGAATTCTGGATCCCTAGCTACTCCAGCACCTTCCTGGCCTCAGTTTCCCTCTTTATAGGTCTCCCTGTCTCGATCTCTTTGTTTCTCTCTCCCTTCCCCTTCCACTCCCTCCCGCTCCCACTCCCTCCCCTCTCTGTGGTGTGTGTGTGTTTGTGTGTGTGTGTGTGTGTGTGTGTGTGTGTGTGTGTGTGTGAGAGAGAGAGAGAGAGAGAGAGAGAGAGAGAGAGAGAGAGAGAGAGAGAGAGGTGATTTTCTCCAACTTCCCAGTTTAGAATTTTGCAATTCTGGCATGGTGAGGTTGGAGAGGTGGGGAAGGGAGAAGGGTTAGTATAATTTTGCAGTTATCTACTATGCATTAGGGGCTTCCATTTTATTATTTCCTTCTTTATCTATCTGTATTTTGAGACAGAGTCTCATGCATCCCTGGCTGACCTCGAACTTGATCTGTCCCCAAGAAGCCCTGATCCTTTTGCCTCCACTTCCTACCTCCTGGGGTTACAAGTACAGAGAGCACATGGGGTGCTGCCCTGCTGAGGGGCCAGCCCAGATCCTCATGCTGGTCAAACACTCTACCCGCAGACCGTTTCCTCAGTTCCAGGGCAGTTATTTTAATGCCTTTAACTCTCAAAGCAATTCCAGAAGTATCATGACCCCTATTTTAAAAGTGGGAGAGCTAAGACAGAATTGAAGTGACTTACCCAATGTCACATGGCTTGTAAGTGGCAGACCAGACTCCAGAGCCTGAGATCAGGTTTGTGACATTTTCTACACCATAAGCAGCTTCCTGGTGCTCAGAACAGCCAGGACTTTGGAGTTACCAATCCATTTTATAGACTATTAAACAGAAGCCCTGAGACTGTAGCTTTGTTCAGGGCCGCTCAGCTGGTGACTCAGCCTCAGACTAAAGGCAGGAATTGTGTTTGGAGGGATGCTGAAGATGGGGGGCTGTCAGCCCAGCAGAACGGGACAGTGTCTGACATAGAGTAGGTGCTCCTGAGTGTCAGTGTTCCTCTGTCACTGTCCTGGCTTCTCTTCTTCCTTTCTGACTCTGAAAATCTGGCTAGGGGAAAGGGCCCTCCAGTCTCTGAAATGTCATCCCCTGGCCTGTAGTCCCAAGCAGAGTCACCAGGGTTGAGATGCTTCAGAATCTCCTGTAATGGCAAAGTATAGTGACTTGTGTACACTACAGTAGTACAGTACCATAGTAACTGTACTATAGTCCACACTATATACTGCATACTATATATAATGTGTGCTGTAGTATGCACTATAGTACTGTAGTAACTACTGCATGCTATAGATACACCACAGCACTGTAGTAGCTACTGTATGCTCTAGTATACATTGTAGTAGTGGACATTATAGTAACTTGCTTTGCACTGATGCAGCCTCTAAGCACAGGATGCCAAGGATTGGTATTTGAATTTAAATAGGCTGTAGATTGGCAGGTAGCTCAATAATAGAACATTTATAGAACATTTGTTTAGCAGGTTCATCTCCAGAACTGAGAAAGAGAGAGAGAAAGAGAGAGAGAGAGGAGGGAGAGGGAAGAGAGGAAGAGGGAGAGGGGAGAGGGAGAGAGAACCTGCCTTATGTGACTGATAGATACCATATTGGACCACAGTGTAATTTTACAATATGAAGAAATGATGACTACTAATACTAAATCTTTAATACTTTAATACTAATACTAAAGAATTATGATCATTTTGGAAAAATTAATTGAAACTTTGACATAATTTGAAAAAAAAGATGTCATTTTAAGTCACTGAGATGGCTTAGTGGGTAAAGGCACTTGCTGACAAGGATGTGCCAGATGACTTGAGTTCGATCCTAGAGACCCATGTGGTAGAAAGGGCTAACACATTCTCACATTGTCCTCTGACCTTCGAATGTCTGTGGTGACATGAGTGTCCCATTCCCACAAATGATAAATAAATAATAGAAATGGAAAGGATCCTAATTAAAAATGAGCAAATGCATAATAAACATAACAAAGGAACAGACTATATCCTAATATTAAAGGGTGACTATATACATATATGTACAGATGATGGAATGTCATGCTATATGCCAGACAAAGTGTATGAGCTAGAACAACACATCAAAAAGGCTGAAATCACACACGTACAGCGTGATCTAAAACATATGTACGTACATAGAGAAGAGTACACATGGCATGATAGTAGGCACAGAAAGTTTTAAAATAAGGTCTGGCATGGTGGCACAGGCCTTTAATCCCGGGGGGTGGGGGGAGGGAGGTTGCTTCGAGTTCAAGACCAGCCTGGTCTACATAGTCCCAGGCCAGACAGGACTCCACATTGAAACATTGTCTCAAAATAAACATATAAATAAATAAACATCAAAACAAAACATATAAGATAATACACTCATACAGAAACCATGTAAAGACATGACTAGTCGTGACCAATAGGATAGATACTGTCCTTGAGGGAAGGAAAGGATGGGATTGGAGAAGCTCCATGATGCTAAGGCTTTTTCTCCTAGGCTTTTTCTCCCGACTCTCCAACTCTGTGAAGATGAAGAGGACTGGTGGGGCTTGCATAAAGGGGAAGGCCTCTCCTAATCAGGCTTTCTCCAGTCCCCACCACTCCAGACACTGTGAAAATCCCCTCAGGCCTTGAAATGCCCCATTGCTGACCTCCACCATGCCCTATCACTCTGGTCCAATACCTCTGCTCTCTGGGCAGCCACTGTGTCTATGATTTATGAGCCTTTCTCCCCACACTTGGCCCAGTACTCTGTAGATATCTGAGTGAAGGAATGAATATGGATTCTTTGGAGGTTTGGGCTGTGGTCATTACTCACTTATTCACCAATGCCTGTGATGAACCCCTGCCTATGTAAGGTGAAAGCTCATGGCTGATGGCCCCAATAAGAGCCCAGTGCTGTGGTGAATATACTAGGACATGGTGGGTATAGGTACAAAGAGACACACACAGAGACACAGGAGACACCCAGCCTGGTGTCGGGGCTCAAGAATATCTTCAGCTGAGTATTCAGAATGACTAGGGTTCTCTGGGCAGAAGACATATTTCTGGGGAGGGGGCAGCAAGTGACCGACCTGGGGTGGGGTTGAGCGTAATGAATTCTGGGAACCCTGAGGCAGAGGTTCAAGTACAAGTGGTTTATCTGGGAGGTGATCCAGGGAAGGAAGGAAGCCGACCGAGGGTGGTGACCAAGCAGAGTCCTGCTGGAGATCAGCGTTGTTGGGAATGCCTGGGGAGCTATGGGAAAATGTCTGTGCTGTGTCCCTGCACAACGGATACTGCCCTCCATTGAGGGCAAGAAAGCTGAAATATTTGTCTACCAATGCAGGCTGGTACAGGTGGCATTGATTCTAGAACATGTGTGCTACAAAAGCCGTGGACATTAGTGGGCAGAGGCTGAGCTGTTCTCTCCCACTGAGAAGCTAGAGGGTAAGAAGTGGGTGTAGAAGTGTACAGCTGACCCCATAGTCAGTGCTTTGGGGTGAGGGAATGCTGGCTCTCCAGGTGGGCCTATGAAACCCAGCTTCCTTCTGCTATCCTCAGCCTCTTCTAGTCTCTCTTCTTTCCTTCCTTCCTTCCTTCCTTCCTTCCTTCCTTCCTTCCTTCCTTCCTTCCTCCCTGCCTCCCTCCCTCCCTCCGTCCCTCCTTCTTTTTGTAACAGAGTCTCAATGTGTAGCCCTGGCAGACTGGCCTGAAACTCCTTGTATATAAGGGTGTGTCAGTAGGATTGAAGTCACAGAGATCTGCCTTTTACTGTCCCTCAAGTTCTGGAATAAAAGGTGTGGGTTACAATGCTTAGCTCATCCCCTCCTTGCCTGGTTGACCCACTGTCCCCAGATTCTCCTGAGTGTGCCGAGCATCACCCCAATTTCTATGGAGGCTGAGCTCCAATTGCCACATCCTGAATCTCAGTGAGCGGTTGGATCCCAGCACTTACCTCAAGGCAGAGCTGGCTGAAGACACTGACTGGAAGCTCACCTGTGCGCTCCCTAGGCTGGGCAAGGCGCCTGTTGTCTTTGGAATGGAGGGATTTGTAGAAGGTACAAGAAGAGATGCCCAGGGTTGAGACAGGAGGAGTGCAGTCAGCAAGGTAGGAAAGGGAGTAGCTGTTTGGAGGCTCTGTTACTGAGGCTCAGTGAGTGGCCTTGGTGGGGGAGCTTGACAGAAGCTGACCCAGGAGTCAGGCCCCAGCCCTGAGGCCCCAGGAGAGGTCAGGAGCCCTCCCTCAAGCTGTGTCTGGCAGTGAACTTACTTCCTCCCCCTCCCAGCCCCAGTCAGCCCTCGGCCTCAGAGCCTAGCGGGGCTGGCCAGAGCATCTGGCAGGCACCCAGCAAGACGTGCTGCTGGACAGACTATGTCTGGCATTTCCAGAAACTCCTGAGTCTTTCTCTAGCCTGTCACTCCCAGCCTTAGGGTACTGCACTTTCAAAAACAAGCACGTTCCCAGCGTCCCCGCCTCCCGTCCATGGGCCCCAAGATGGGTCCCATCTTCCCTGTAGTCCAGCAGCAGTGGCCAGCCTTTGTCCTACTGGGAGAGCCCTCCTAGAAGTTGCCCCCTTCAGGGTCTCACTGCCCACACAGCTGTCAGTTCACCCAACCATAACCCAGGAATTCCTGTCCAGGCAGCTCTTCCCCAGGGCTTTGGATTCTGCCCCTGCCTTGATATAAGTGGATGTGAGACCCTCACATTTGTACCCACCAGCGCGCCTCTCTTTTAAGTTGCCACATTCTCTGGGACCATTAAAGGAGAACAAGAGTCCTTGGTAAAAGAGGGGACAGCCCACAGACATCTGGTGACAAAGCTGTTGGTGGTCTTATGACCTCTGCAGCATTCTTGGTGGCCTGGGCTGGAGAGCCACGGAGAGCACAAACACAAAATCAACCTGGGGAACAAGAAGCTGAGTTTGAGCTGGGTGTGGTGAAGCATCCCTGTAACCTCGGCACTAGAGAGTTAGAGGTCGAAGGATCAGGAGTTCAAGACCATCCTCAGCTACACAGTGAATTCAAGGATAGCTTGGGATTCACTGAGTTTTGTCTGACTGACTGATTGACTGACTGACTAACTAACTAACATTGCCAGAGTGAGCCCCAGAGAAGTTTAGCATAGGAAAATGACTGAAACATCTGAAATTCAACTGTGTATTTATCAGCAGGTTGCGAACCTAAATTCTGTCCTCAGGGAACCAGGGACACAAGTCACACTGTAGAACCAGGAAAGCTCTTGTGTGTCAGTCTAGAAAGATCAAAAAATATCCTTGATGGATGTGGTGATGGCACCTTTTTCTTTTTAACATTTATTTTCATTTTCAGGTTATGTATATGAGTGCTGTCTATGTGATGTCTACTACTTGTGTGCAGTAGCCACAGAAGCCAGAAGAGGGAGGGCATAGGATCCTCTGGAACTGTAGGTGTTGGAAATGGAACCTGGTTCCTCTGGAAGAACAGTCAGTGTTCTTAACCATGGAGCCATCTCCCCAGTCCTTGGGAGATGGAGGCAAGAGAATCAGGAGTTGGAGATCAACTGATGACCTCTGGTCTCTGCAGTTGAATGCATGGATGTCTTTGTTACTTTTCTGTTGTTGTAATAAAACACCATGACCAAGGTGATTTATGAAAGAGTTTATTTTTGCTTCCAGTTCCAGAGGGATAAGAGTCCAAAATGGTAGGGAGATGTGGGAGAAAGTGGCAGACATGGTGGCAGAAGCTGAGTTAGAGAGCAAACTGAGCCCTCAAAGCCTGGCTCCAGCGATGGATTTCCTCAAGCAAGGCAGCATCTCCTATAACCTTCCAGACAATGCCAAACTGGGGACCAAGTGCTCAATTGCCTGAGCCTACAGAGGACATTTCTCATTCAGATCATCACAATGTTTGTATGTGTATGTATATGCATGTATGTATGTATGTGTGTATGTGTGTGTATGTGTGTATGTATGTATGTATGTATTGTGTGTATGTGTCTGTCTGTCTATCTATCTATCTATCTATCTATCTATCTATCTATCTATCTATCTATCTATCACACCGCATGTGCTAGCTAGCTATCAGGGAAAAGAGAATCTCAACTGAGAAAATGCCTTCACAAGACTGACCTGTAGGCAGATCTGTGGTGCATTTTCTTGATTTGTGCTTGATGTGGAAGGGCCCAGAATGGTCTCAGTCTGAGCAGGGTCACCAGCCTAGGGGTAGTGCTATAAAAAAGCCAGATGAGCAAGCCATAGGAACAAGCCAGTGAGCAGCACTCCTCCGTGGCGTCTGCTTCAGTTTCTGCCTCCAGGTCCTGCCCTGCCTTGAGTTCCTGCCCTGACTTCCCCTCATGAGGGACAGTGGGCTGTAGGAAGGGATGAACCTTCCTCTCTAGGTTGTTGTTGGTCTTAGTCTTTATCACAGCAATAGAAAGTAAATTAAGACACCACACACACACACCACACACCACACATACACACCACACACCACACATACACACACACATACAATACACATACACACATACCCCACACAAACACAACACACACATCCCACACATACATGCATACTCCACACACATATACATACACACACACACCCAACACACATACTCACATACACCAAATACATACCATACACATACTACACATACACAACACATATACATGCACATATACATACCATAGACATATACATATACCACAGACACATACCACACCACACAACACACACACACACACACACACACACACATCATGAGCATACACAAAACACACATACCACACATGCACATCATGGACATACACATGCACCACCCACACACCCTACACACACATACACATACCACATACACAGCACACACATACACAACATATATACAACACAAATACATACACATACATACATACCGTATATACACAATACATACTCACATACCACTCATACACCCACACATATACACACACATAAACACATATGCTGCACACTCACACACAACACACACAGACACAGACACAGCATACACACATGCAACACATACACATACCACATGCACATACACACCTTTATGAAATAAAAACACAAAATAAATTATTGTTGGACGTGGTGGTTCATGCGTATAACCTTAACACTGAGGAGGCAGACATAGGAGAATCAGTAGCTTAAGGCCATCCTTGGCTACATAAGACATATAATAATAATAATAAAAACAATAATAATTTTTATTTTCAATATATTTTATTATAATACAATAATAAATTTACTATTATCCATTTATTTAGACAATAAATAAAATAATTTAAATAAATAACCTACTATTTTATATATAATGTTGTTTTATATAATAATTTCCTGTTTTGTATATATAATTTATATATACAATATTCTGTTTTATATATACTGTATTGTATATAAAATAGTAATATATTATGCTACATAAAAATATATAATGTTGTATATGTATGTGTATGTATGCTGTGCATGTTATTATTATTATTAATTTATTCTCAAGAGGCTGCAGCAGAAGGATTGCTTTGAGTGTGAGGCAGTCAGGGCTACACAGTGATTTCCAGTCTAGTGTGGGCTATACAGTAAACTCCTAGTAAGTTCTAGTCTAGTGTGGGCTATACAGTAAGATCCTATCTCAGGAAAAGAAACAAATGTCTCTTCTTTTGAGCCAACCCACACTAGTGCTCTTACTTTCTTCCTGAAAGTTTTATCTTCCTAGGTTGGGTGGTGGTGGTGGATAACCCCATTAATTCCAGCACTTGGGAGGCAGAGACAGAAAGACAGACACAGCTCTGAGTTCCAGGCCAGCCTGGTCTACAAAGTGAGTTCCAGGACAGCCAGGGCCACACAGAGAAAACCTGTCTTGAAAAACCAAACAAGCAAACAAAACAAAAAAAAAAGTTTATCTTCTGTTAACAGTTGTGCTTAAAATCTGTGCTAAGGGTTGGCAGACAGCTCAGGGTTAAAGGTGCTTGCCCTGTGCACCTGGAAACCTGAAGATTCCCACATGTAAACGTGAAGGAGAGAACTGGCTTCATTCACAACTATCCTCTGACAGCCTTACACACCCCACCCTCTACAACAAATGCAGTCTGTTAAAATGTCTTATAATAAATTTCACCTCTATATTTCATTGTTGATAAACAAACCTCAAAGTTCTGGGGATATAACTCAGTTGGTAGAGCGTTTGCCTATCGAATCAAGTCCTGGGTCAAGCTCCAGGACCACAAGCTTAGTTTAGTGGTGCACATCTGCAATTCCAGTCCTTGGGAGGTAGAGGAAGGGGGGCCACAAGTTCAGCATCCTCCTTTGCTACATAGGCCAGCTGGGATACAAGACACTCATCTCAAAATGACAAATAGATAAAGAAGCAGAAACCTAGACTTTGCTCATCACTTTTTGCTCTAATGTACTTTGAATAGGGGAAATATTAGGCCCCTTCCTTCTAATTCCCTCTGCAGAAAAATATACTTGTGTGCTAGCAAATCAAAAACTGTACTTACTGTGAGGTTTTTTTTATTTAAATATTTCATTTGTTTGCTTAAGACCAGGCCTTGTTATATACCCCAAGCAGGCTTCAAATTCACATTGTAGTCCAAGCTAACCTTGAACTCCTAATCCTCCTGTCTCAGCCTCCCAAATGCTACAGTTAAAGAGACTGAAGCTATAAGGCCTCTCTACTTTTGGGTGTAATCATGAGTTTCACTGCACATTATCGTATCCTACTGACCATTTTAAAAAGCTAGGGGAGCAGCTGGAGAGATGGCTCAGTTGCTGAGTATGTTGTTGCTCTTGCAGAGGACCCAAGTTTGGTTCCCATCCCCTGTGTCTGGGGGTTCACACTGCTTGTCACTCCCAACCAGGACAATCCAATGCCCTTTCTACATGAAAATGACAAAAAGAAGAAAGATATGGTCTGGCTGGTGGCACATGACTTTATTCCCAGCACTCGGGAGGCAGAGGCTGGCAGATCTCTGAGTTTAAGGCTAGCCTGGTCTACAGAGTGAGCTCCAAGACAGCCAGGACTACACAGAGAAACCCTGTCTCAAAAAAACAGAAGAAGAAAGAGGAGGAACAGGAGAAAGAAGAGGAGGAGAATATGCCTCATTTGATTTAAGCATTACATAGTATATACAGTGCATTAAAATATCACATGAGATTTAAATAAATAAATATATATGTGTGTATTGTTTTTTCGAGAAAGGAATCCATATAATTTTGTTTTCATAGGGAAAGAGAATTTTGAGCAGCTGGTCTGTGTCCGTCTCAGTCCACTGTGGGTCTTGCCTTTAAACATTTTTTTTTAACTTAATTTATTTCAGAGCTGAAGATTGAACCTGCAGACCACATGCTTGCTAGGCACTCTATCACTAAGCTGAGTTCCTAAAGATGTGTTTTTATTTTCATTTATATGTGTGTGTATGTGTGTGAGTGTGTGTGTGTGTGTGTGTGCGCGCGCACATGAGCAGGCCACAGGAGACCATCACTTTCCTCCTATACTGCTTGACCTTATTCCCTTAATACCATGTCCTTCATGGCATCTGGATATAGGCTGGCAGCCAGCAAGTCAGTGAGTGATCCTACTGTCTCCACGTCCCACGGAGCTGGGGTTACATCTGCATGTGACTCAAACTCAGGTCCTCGGGCTTGTATGACAGGCACTCTTACCACTGAGCCATCTAGTTACTAGTATTATTTATGATTTATTTATACATCCCTTTGCCTTTAGACTATGTCTCCCTTAGGAAATTATTAACTTCAGAAAAAAAAAAGTTCTACAAGAAAGAGAATGTAGTCACCAGACGCTGTAAGATGTGGCTGTGAACAGTACTTTCAACATCATAAAACTGTGAACGACCAAGCAGTTAACTGCAACTCCCCCCCCTCAACCCGCAGGAGGGCAGGGTAGAGGGGAGGGGCCTGCAGACAAAGGCTGGCGGGGTGGGGGTGGAGGGCTCTGCTGAGTGCAGCGCTGTGTCCTCCTCAGGGACAGGCTCAGCGGCTCTCATTTCTCTGGCCAAGACGGAGGCCCATTTCCTAATCTACTTAATAACGGGCAAATAATCTGGCGTCTGCTCAGCTCAGCCCATGATCTTGGAACAAATGCACCCAATTAAAAGGCCATCATAAGGGAATTCAGGGAAAGAAGAAAAAGTCATTGATCAAATCAACTCCCAACTGCCGTGGGACTGGTTTGTGTGTGGAAATGACAAGAGTCCTTCCTGTCACTGAGTCTAGGATTCTCTCAAACCTGGAGGCTTTCTCAGTGTTTGGGCCCCATCATCCCTCCCCAACCCCTTCTAGTGGATAAGCTGTAAGGCATCTCATTAGACTTCATCAAGATCTTGGGTTCAAGCTGGGCCTATGCCAATGGTGCAGGTCTATAATCGCCTCCAGGAGTGTGTGTGTGTGGGGGGGACTAAAAGAGTGAGAAGTTCAAGGTCATCTTTAGCTATAGGGAAGCGAGTCAAAGAGAAATCCTGTCCCAAACAAACAAACAAACAAACAAACAGATTCTAGGCTGAGGACTTGGCTCAGTGGGTAGAGTGGTTTGTCCAGATGTGTGAAGCTCCTGGTCCACTTCCCAGCACTGCATAAATCCAGGCATGGGCGGCACATGTGTAAAGCCCCAGGACTAGGGAGGTAGAGGCAGGAGCATCCAAATATTAATGTTACCCTTGGATACTCGGCAAACTTGGGATCACTCAGGGATGTACGAGACCTCCTCTGAAAAGAAAAGAAAGCAACAACATTGCTACCACCCCTGCCCCGCGCATCTACTCCTTCCTACTCTGGATTCTCCTCCCACAGCGGTCGGGCCTCTTAGTACACCATATAATTTATAATTAATATTATTGATTATTGCTCCCCTGTCCTTCAGAGGCAGAGGCAGCATCTATGACCTTTTTTATTCACTAGCAATTTATTTACAAGTATATTGAAAGCACCTGACTCATAGTAGGTTTTTTTCTGTCTATCTATCTATCTATCTATCTATCTATCTATCTATCTATCTATCTATCTATCTATCTATCATTTATTTTTATTTTTTCAAGACAGGGTTCCTCTGTATAGCCCTGGTTGTCCTGAAACTCACTCTGTAGACCAGGCTGGCCTCAAACTCAGAAATCTGCCTGCCTCTGACTCCCAAGTGCTGGGATTAAAGGCATGTGCCACCACTGCCTGGCCATTTATTTATTTAATTACTCACTCAGACAGGATCTCTCTGTATAGCCATGGCTGACCTGGAACTTGCTATGTAGATCAGGTTGGCCTCAAAACTCACAGAAACCTATCTGCCTCCTGAATTCTGGGATGAAAGTCATGTGCCACTAGGCATGATTTTATTTCTATTATTATTGCTATTATTGTTATTTCTATTGTTGCTATTATATTATCATCATCGTCATCATTGTCATCATCATCAGAGGGAAAGCATACTTAGTAAGAAAAAAGTGAGAAAGAACTCCCTCGAGTGCACAGGGTCCCGGGCTCTGGAGAGCAGGCTTTTGGCTGTCAGTTTTCTTCTACCATGTGGATATGGGGGATCCGACTCTGGCTGTCATGCTCAGTGGCAAGTGCCTTTACACACTGAGCTAGCTCACTGTCCTTTGTTTCCTTCCTTTTCTTTTCTTTTTACACAGGCTTCATTTAGCTCAGGCTAGCCTCACACTCCACCGTACAGCTAAGGATGAGCTCAACTTCTGATCTTCCTGCCTTCACCTCCCCAGTGCTGGGACTACAGTGGTGAGCTAACACAATTGTTTGTTTGTGTAATTTCCTTTATGAAGAGGGCATTGATGTCTAATGAGTACCATCCAGTGCTAGTTAACCTGCAGGAGTTTACCCAGTGTGGTGGCTGGCCCTGTCAACCTGACTGAATCACTTGAGAGACGTACCTCTGGGCTTGTCTTTGAGGGCATTTCCAGAGAGGAGTAACTGAGGTGGGAAGAGCCATCTTGGAGGTGACTGTCACTGTCCCATGGACTGGGGTCTCACACTGGATGAAGAGGAGCAAGGGAGCTGTGTTCCAGCATTCATCTTTGTCCTGTGTGACTGCAGATATGATGGATGTGTCCCCTCTTAAACTGTGGACCAAAGTATATCCGTTCCTCTTACGTTGCTGTTGTAAGGTATCATTTCACAACAGAAAATAGTCAACGCGTCCAATGCATCTCGTTCATTTCTCATTGCAAACTGCACATTCATTCATTCATTCAGAAAACAGTTATGTGGCACCTACAAACTGGGCAATGTTCTGGACACAGAGAGAGGCAGTTCTCTCTGGAAACTTTTTATTCCTGCAGGAGGAGACGGATGGTGAGGATGAACTATGGACTGAGTACAATTCTGCCTTTTTGTATAATGAGGAAACAGAGATGCCTAGGGTCACATGATTAGTGAAGTATGTAAATGTCATAGATGCAAAGAAATGGCATGGAGTGAGAGCTGGGGCTCAGACTCAACACTGTATGATGTGGGACTTGAGAGGTTTCTATCTGCCTTTGGGTCAGTAGAAGTTTGGGGTGAGCAGTGAGCTGCCTAGGGGGAGAGCCGGAGGGGCCTGGAGCTCTAGTTCCCATCACCTTTGTGCTTTCTGTTCTATTCCAATACTTCAGCTCCACTTCCACATCAGTCAGATGTACTTTCCCTACTTCTGTGCTTGGGCATCCAAACTATAGGACGAACTTCTGTCATTTGAAGGCCAACATCACTGGCTACTAAGATAGCTCTGTTGGCCACACTTCCTGGGGAACAGTGTACAGGTTTGGGAGCCACACTGAGAAGATAAGACAGGAGGACAGGGGTCTCTGGTGAGGGGTGTTGTGCTAGAATGAAATAAAGAGAAAGTGTCCCTCCTGGATATTTGTCTGGGCTGCACCCTTCTTTGGCTGTGACTGAACACTGAAATGGCCTTTCCCACAGGCAAATGAGTGCCCAGAACGGAAGGAATGACCTCCATCCCTGGCTGGGGAGGGAGGAAGCAGACATTATGGCAGAGGCAGAATCAGCCACTGTCACGTAGTTGGCAAGTCACAATAAACATATTGGACCCTGTGTTTCAATCTACTGTTTCTCTCCCACCTTTACCCTGATCCAGCAACAGTCTGACTACCAAGCAGGTCAGGAATCCATCCGTCTAGATAGATTGCAATAGATGACTCTTCTCCATTCCCTGTGCCTCAGCAGGATTTGACCACCAAGGGGCAGCAGTGCAGCGTCAAAAACCCGGATCTGACCATGGTCAAAGCGCATGAAACAGCACAGAGACAGCTCCAAGAACTGACAACTGGGTAGAAGTTAAGCTTTGGACTGCCTCCACCGCATCCCTTTGCTGCCAGGAATTCTGGGGACAGGAAGTGCAAGCCGGAGGAATGTGTAGAGTGAAGAGGGAAAAGGAGAGAAGGCAGCTAGATCCTGTCCATACTCCCGTCTCTTCTGCCAGCCCTCTTGTGCCACTCTCCCAGGCCTGTCTTCTATCCCCAATGCCAACCTGATCCCTCAGCACACTCTTTTTTTTAAGATTCATTCATTTATTTATTTATTTATTTTATGTATGCGAGTACACTGTCGCTCAGACACATCAGAAGAGGGCGTCAGATCTCATTACAGATGGTTGTGAGCCACCATGTAGCTGCTGGGAATTGAACTCAGGACCTCTGGAAGAGCAGTCAGTGCTCTTAACCACTGAGACACTTCTCCAGACCCCTCACCACACTCCTAACCATGCAAACACTCACCCGGATATGGTGTGCTCACCCCTGTAGACCTTTAGCTCCCTCTTCTCTGCTCATACAGAATGCTCACCCTCCTCTGTCTTCAGTTTGCTCCTTTGAGCCAAGGTCAAACCCAGAGCTTGTGTTGTCTGGTTAGGTTGGTGGGCGGCAAAGCTCCCACAAGTCTGTCTCTGCTCCTTCCTACAGCTTTTACATGACTGCTGTGATCTAGACTCTGGGTCTAGATTGTACAATAACAATGGTAAGCTCTTAACCGTGGAGCTGTCTCTTTAACCTGAAGACATTTAATTTCTAACATGAAGGCATGCTGGCATTTGGAGCCCTCCTCACAGAAATGCACAGCTGGACATGGTCAGAGAAGCAAGGGGATAGCGGTGCCCGCTGGTCCTAAGACACGATAAAAAGATGGAAAATAAATGTGGAAGGGGGAGTTAACCATAGAATCTGGATTAAACCCCTGGCCTGCTGAGAATCAAGTGCATGCCTTTAATCCCAGTACTCAGGAGGCAGAGGCCAGCCTGGTCTACGTAGCAAGTTTCAAGCCAGCTAGGAATATACAGTGAAAGTCTGTAAACAACAACAAATCCAGCACAATTAGCATTTGCTGTGAAGGCTGCTGATGTGGAAATAGATGGAGATAATATTCTTTTTTAAATTTTTATTTTCTATCATCTTTAAATTATATGAATGTGTGTCAATATTCAGTATGTGCACATGAATGCAGGTGCCTGAGAAGGCCAGAGGCATTGGATTCCCCTGGAGCTGGAGTTATAGGCCTGGCATGTGCCAAGATCTGAATTCAGGTCCTCTACAAGAACAGTAGCCATGACCCATCTCTCCATCCCTGAGATAATAGGGTTTTGTTTTTTTTTTTTGATGGAGATGTAGAGGTATTTTCAAATAAGAATGTTAAACTCACAATGAGCCACGATCAAGGGCTGAATGTACATGGCTTCCTTTCTCAGCTGTGTTCTGGGAATCTCACAAATAAGATGTAAAGAACATCTTAGGTTTCCATGCAACCTGGGCTTTACCCTATCAGCTACAACAGGGTAAGTGTACATTAGGATCACCCTATAGTCTTATTTACATTTCTGGGCAACCCTTTTAGATGTAACTTCAGAAGCCACCAAAATTGTATATATGGTTATTTAAATTTTTTTAAATGAAAAAAACAAAACAAACCTATCTTAAGGCAGAGGTTCCTGGTCCTCAGACTTGTTGTGGTCCAAGGCTGGCAATGAATTTCTGAGCACCCTGCCTCTGCCTCTTGAATGCCGCTGGGATGACAGGTATGCACTGCCATGCTGGGCTTTATATGATGCTGGAGATCAACCCCTGGCTTCCTACATGAGGGACCTTACAACTGAGCTGGATCCACAGCACCCCCTCGTGTGCATGTGCGTGTGCGTGTGCGTGCGTGCGTGCGTGCGTGCGTGCGTGCGTGCGTGTGTGTGTGTGTGTGTGTGAGATTTTAAAGACAATCTTGACTTTTTCTTGAGAAGACCACAGTCACACTTGGGCGTGTCATGTCCTTTTCCTGAACACCTGTCTGTCTGTCTGTCTGTCTGTCCACCACGTGGGTCTTTCGATCAAACCCAGACTGTCTGACATGTCATTGGAGCCTTGACCCACTGAGCCGTCTCTCCAGATTTGGCTTTCTAATAGTCCCCAAGGCTTAGGTGCGTCTTCAACTCTTCTGAATAAAACACAATGCTGGTTCATTGAAATTCTACTCTGAAATTCTGATTCACTTTAAATTTCTAAAATTACATTCTAGTGTGTGTGTGGGGGGGGGGGGCGGGGAAGCATGGCATGTGTGTGGCAGTCAAAGGACAACATGCGAGTCAATTATCTCCTTCCACCACGTGAGTCCCAGGAGTCTGACAAACTCTAGCTGTCAGGCTTGGTGACAGGTTCCTTTCTTTTTGTTTTTACTGGTTTGTTTTCTTGAGTCAGGGTCTCACTGTGTAGCCTTGGCTGTCCTGGAGCTCACAGAGATCCTCCTGTCTTGGCCTTTCCAGGGCTGGGACTTTAAGTTTTTCAATCAGAGGTGCGGGCAAGCATAACCATTTTGCTAGCCTGGAAATTCTTTTCTGCAGTGAAGTCAAGAGTCCCAGCTTCGCTTGAGTGGAAGTCACTGAAAGGAACCTTTCAGGCAGCTTGGAGCTCTAGTCTGTGAGCCACTGCCGCAGACAGCTCTGCCCACTCCCTGCCCAGTGGCCTGAGAAGAGAGGTGACCAGAGGAAGAAAGGGGTGGGGAAGGAGCCGCGCTGAGCATTAATTCAAGCAGGGACTGAACCTTCAAATTCCAGTGAACTTTATCAGTTACCCAAAGTGACTCAGAGCGTTAGAGCTGCCCAAGAGTGCAGTGTACAGACAGGAAAGGGAAGTCATACATCTCCCAGCAGCAGCTCGGATGGGAAGAACACAGCCATTCACATTCAGGCCTGGCTGCATCTTTGCTGTTGAGTGACCTGGAAGACAAATACCAGCCCTGCCTGTCAGAGGAAGAGCCTGAATTTGCAGTCCAGTCCCTTGCCCCTCCCCCACCCTGAGAGGATGATGGTGGCCTGAACCCTATCCCAGGGTCTCTCTGTTCTCAGTTGACTCCTTTTCCCTAGAGCGTTTCCTTGAATCTCTGAATTCACCACAACCAAAGCTGCTGTCTTTTTTATTTATTTTTTAAAAAAGATTTATTTATTTTATTTATATGAGTACACTGTAACTGTTTTCAGACAAACCAGAAGAGGGCATCAGATCCCATTACAGATGGTTGTGAGCCACCATGTGGTTGCTGGGAATTGAACTCAGAACCTCTGGAAGAGCAGTCAGTGCTCTTAACCTCTGAACCATCTCTCCAATCTGCTACTGTCTTTATTTTTAAAGATTTATTTTATGTATAAGTGTTTTGCATGTCTGCATGTCTGTGCACTACATGTGTGCTAGGTGTCCATGGAGATCAAAAGAGGGGATCAGATCCCCCGAAACTGCAGTCAGGGATGGCTATGGACCACCACATGGGTGCTGGGAACTAAACCAGTGTCCTCTGCAAGAGAAACAAGTGTTTTTAACAGCTGAGACCTCTCTCTAGCCCCCTCGCTACTGTCATGGCTTTTCCACGGTGGACAATGATTTCTCACAGGTCCAGAGGCTGGTGGTATGAGGTCACATGGCTGGGTTCTTTCCGGTTACGACACACGAACTTCCTGTTGAGCCCTCACATGGTACAAAGAGATGAAGGAGCTTTCTGGGTAGAAGTGGGGGAGAGCTTCCTTTAAACATTTCTTAGAATCACATTTATCTGTGTTGTGGGGAGCATGTGCAGAGTTCCGAGGACAACATACTGAAGTTGGTATGTCATCAATCTTAAGTTTCTCTGGTGGCCTCCAGCCACAGAATAAACCAATCATGAACTGGAAACCCTTCTACTGTGAGTTCAGAGTAAACCTTTCCTACTGGGACTTAATGTATGCCTGTAATCCTAGCATTTAGGAAGTTGGAGCAGGAATTCACATAGCCTGGGCTATAACTTTCAGTATTTTATTACAGTAATAGAAAGCTGGCCAATAGAGGCACAAATTTCATTCATGAGGTCTTCATCCTCATGACCTAGGTACCTGGCTAAGGCTCGCCTCCCCCAAATCAGCACTTTGATAATTCAAGTTTTTTGAGTGTTTGTTTGAGATAGAGTTTTATGTAGCTGGTCTTCAATGAGCTCTCTAAGTTGCCAAGGATGGCCTTGAACTCCTATTCCTCCTGCCTCACCTCTCCAGTGCTACAATTGCACCAGCATGTAACATCACATCAAGCAGGCAATTAGAATTTCAGCACATGGATTATGGAAGGACATATCTAGTCCCTAATAGACACATTTGGTAAAAATGAGCCTGGAAGTTCAGGTCTTTGCTCTGAGCTCTTTGCTCCAAGATGAGAACCAGAGATTCAGCCCCATTACCTCTCTTTCCCTCACTACCTAGTCTTATAGGTGCTTCCCGCTTGGGGCCCTTGAAAGCAAGCTAGATCTAATGAGAGCAGATGAGACAAGAAACATCCAGAGAGCTGTGGGCTCATATCTAGGCTTCACTCTGACTTCTGTGTGGCTTTAGATATGTGTAAACTCTTCTTTGACAGCTGTGTGACCTTGGACAGGGCATAGTCCTCTCTGAGCCTGCAGTCCTCTGAAACAGCCAAACAAGGAAAAGTGTTTGTGCTATTTTGTAGCTAGCCATGAGGAGTCAACAGCCCCAGGAAATTATGTCAGTAGGGAGGAGAGGAGCAGGGTAGGGAGCTCCCAAGGATGGTCACAGAGGATATTTTGAGGCAGGCAGATCTCCCACGTCACTGCTGGACAATAGTCTAGGGGGGATCATTGTGTTGTGAGTGGAAAGTTCTTTTTTGACTCCATTGCTGACAATAGTCCAACATAGTGAGACCCTGGGGACAGGGTTTGGTCCAACAAGTGACTGGCTCATTGTTCCTGGCTGGGACAGAGCTGAAACAGGACACCCAGATGGACTGGTGCAGAAACCAGGGCAAACTCCAAAAGCTCCTTCTGAACAAAGACAAACTAGACAGAGTGAGTTGTCAAGGATGGGGAAACTGAGGCCCAGAGAACAGAAACAGCTTTCTCAGGTCCTGCCAACATAGGCAGAGGGAGGTGGGTTTTGACCCTTGGGCTCCATTCTTTGTTCTCTGCCCCCAGGACAGCTCGACCTACAGCCAAGTCAGTCTGGCTACCCTGCCCTCTTCACTGAGCGGCACTGTGTGGCAGCAATGGAGTCATTTACCTCTTGGTAGGCTTTGCAATCCTTACAGAACAGCTGTTGTGCCCTGATGGTGTGGACCCTTAATGCTTTGACAGAAGATCCAGATCCCAGAAGCAACACCTCCAGACTCTCCCAGAAAGAGCAAGTGGCGCACCTCAGGTCACACAGCAAAAGCTGCCCATTTGTTGCCCACCTCCAGGTCAATGCTTTCCTTCCAGATCTCAGGGCACTTGATGGAATGGAGACATGGCTATAGACAACCATGGCGGGCACATGCAGTCAAGGGATGGCAAGCAAGCCTCCTCTGAGGGTGGGTAGGATCTTTCTACTCCTCTTCTCCCTCTCACTATCCCCCTTCTGTTGCCATTTTCAGGCAAAGATCTGGACACACACGTAGGCCTGTGCACCTAAAAGCCACCCAGGGCAGAACTGAGGCCATATTTTCCCTAGGATGGACCAGCAACCTTCCTTCCACAGCCTGTTGGGGGGCGGATTTTGGCTCAGGGTCCCAGTGACTTCCTGGCCAGGCTCTGGGAGGCCTAGGTCCAAGGGCTAATCTCCATGCCCCCTAGCAGTATGCATATAGAGTTTTCTATGTTGCAGACACTGGACTAAGTGGCGTGGTGTGTGTGTGTGTGTGTGTGTGTGTGTGTGTGTGTGTGTGTGTGCAGTCTGAAGTAAGCATCCTAAGAGCCTGCATGGGAGGTTGTATCTCACTGAGACAGAGCCATGTGCTCAAGGGACAATGCTGGAAGAGTGGGTGTGATCTTCATACCAAATCTATGTGCTGACCCCACTCCTCCACTACATCAACTGTCTGGGTCTGAATCATGGGAAAGAGCAGGGATAGATCCTCCTGACCTGTGGCAGTGTGGGATGTCAGAGAATCACTGGGGACCTTCGGAGATAGGAAGCCTTGGCTGTGTTACCTTCAGTCCATCTGGACCAAGTCTTCTTCCAACTGCTATCTGCTGTTAAGTAGCACTAATAATATCTATCTCACAGACTGGGTGTGATGGATAACTTAACCATGTGTGAGACATAGGCCAGCACAGGAGTTCCAGTCTCTATGACCTGTTCTAAAACCATAGCCCATATCTGCCATGATGAGTAGATGGCACTGGGGTGGTGGCTGACATCTACCAATGCTGGAGCAGCCAGATATGGACATGTCTAGAATCTTTTCTGATCTTGGAGGACAAGGGCATCAATGTCCTCTACAGTCCCTCCCCTCCACCCAGGCACCCACATGGATAGGGACCACATTGTGGCTTGCTCCCAGAAGCTTCCTTTGAACCACTGCATGCAGATTTCATAGCACACAGGGCCTAGGGAACAGGAGGGTCACTCCCAGTCACTTGGTGTTCACTGAGAAGAGCTGTAGAAAGCAGTAAGCATTTACTCTGTTTATCCAGCCTGCCCCATTCTGGTTCCTCTGTGTTAAGTCTCTGATCACAATTCTCCAGCTCTGGTGGAGGTGGGAGAGCTGGGTTATTCAGGGGGCACAGGACACTTATGACGTCACTGACCTATACTGGAGGGGGTGGTACAGTAACAGGAGCAGCCCAAGCCCCTGGCTCATGCCCAGGAACCACACTGACCTTGGGTATGACCTCTCCCCTCTCTAACCTTGAGTCTGCAGCCAGGATGGACAACCCTCCGAGTCCTGGTTGTGTGGCTCCTGTGTCCTTTCACGGTGGCCTTCAGGACCCAGTAGCCCTGGGACGTGGTATGAGGGTGGGGGGTGGGCAGGGAGGCCCAGAGATATTTTGGGCATAGGCAGGTCACCTCACATCACTGCTGGACAATGGTCCAGGGTTGGTGGAAAATCTTGGTCTTACTTGGGCTGAAAATAGCACCAGGCAGGGTCAAGAACCTTACCGGCCAGGCAAGTATGCTGGTCACCACAGGAACAAGCAGTCTGATTGACTCCTGGAGGTGGGACCACAGACCTATCCCTGGTTCCCTAGGAAGCATTACTATCCATGGCTGCCACAGAGCTTGGTAGTGAGAAGTGTTCCTTGGCCCTGTGTTCTCTGAAATCTGCATGTAGTGGTTAAAGAAAGTTCTTGGGAGCAAGCCACAGTATGGTCTCCATCTATGCGGATGCTGTGTTCTAGGGTTTCCAGAGCAGCTGGGGTGTATGTGTGTGGAAACTAGGGGTTCTTGGTGAAAACAGCCCTATCCCTATCACAGGTGAACATTGAAGGCTCCTCCAAGTCATGATGTTCACCTCTGCCTCCAAGTCTCAGCACAGCTCAGAGTTTATCTGTAGAAAGGGTCTGCCCATAAACTGTCTGAGCCCTGTCTGTGCAGGGTTAGAACGAGATAGGTTTAGGCCTGCAAGAAAGACCCAGGACATTCCACTAGTGGAAGTTATCAGAGCTCAGAGGGGCTCCAGGTACTTTAACTGTAGTGTGAACATAGAATGTGTGGGATTGGCATCTCATGCTCTTCAGGGCAGATGACTCTGAATTACACAATGCAGAATAATTAGTTGGGTCCTGGCCTGTGATGGCTCCTTGTCATTGGTGGGTGCTCTGGGGGTAAGCTGTATAAAAAGACTATGCTTATAAACCAGCTACTTGGGGGAGCTGTGATGAATCCTTTGAGTCCAGGAATTTTAAGTCATTCTGAGCCACATTGCAAGACCCCAAATCAAAGCATCAAAATGTAGAGAATGACTGGGGATGCCTCAGCTTTAATGGTTGAGAGGGGAGGGGGGAGATAGAGGAAGTAGGCAGGGAGGGATGGGGAGAGGGTTCTCACAGGGACCTCCTACCCCCAAGGTCGTGGGAATAGGCCTGTCACCTTTGCCTATTCCTGCCTAAACCCCAGAGCTGGCCCAGTCCACTTTCATGCATTTCAGGGACCCCTCCCTGTCCAGGGCTCACACAGTTCTAGCTAGTCAGCATGGTTTGTGCTGAAGTAGCCTGCATGTGCTTTTAAGAGCCAGTTGTTGGGCAGGTGTGGCATCTGCCTGCAATCCCAGCACTTTGTCGATGGAGGCAAGAGGGTAAGGAGTTCAAGGCCAGCTTCAGCTTCATGGCAAATTCCAAGGCCGCCTCTGATTAGCGAGATCCTGCCTAATCAGCAACACTACCCCATCACACAAGCCCCTCCCCCCCAAAAAAACAGATGTTGATTTTTCAGGAATTTTGCAATGGGTTTGCCATTGTTTTGGTAATTTGAAATTGAAACAGGATTTGCCGCAGTGGGATTGCTTGCACCACAAGGATTGGCAGTGTTATAAATAAAAGCCCCTCCCCCACCCTAGTTCAGTTAAATAGTTCGACATTTACAAGCACAGGTGAGGTTTTGTGAACTGGGGTACCCCAAGAGCTTGAACCCGATTTGACTCTTCTCCATGCTTGGCAGAGTACAATGCAGAAGACAAGTGGTTTAAAAGCAGGGTTGACCTGGGGGACTGAGGAGGGATCCCCGGTTCCAGACTTCCTACTCCTGGAGGAAGAGTAACAGAAGGATGAGCAGGTGGCAGAGATAGCGGGCCTCTGTGCGGGTGGTGACAGCTTCCCAGGCTACGCCTAGAGCATAGCCCAATGGGTGGCACAGCCTTTCATAGAAGTTACGGTTTCCTCCTGCTGCCAGCCCAGGAGAGTCTCCAGATGGATCTGGCACTAGCTCTCAGACGTTTGTCTCTTGGCCCGAGGGTTCTGCTCTGAGCTGAGTCCATGGTAGTGCCCAGGTCTATCCTACATCACCATGGGAACTCAGCGAGCCCTCTAGTCACCTTGTGATTCCACTCCTAATGCAGGTAGCTAGCCTGGACTCTGCTGTGTCCTCTCTGGGCCTGCTTCTCCCTTGGATTTAGGAGGCTGAACGTCAGCCTCAGTACCTTGGCAGGAATGGCAGCTGTCTGCGTGGGAGTCAGGTGGCATTGCCTTTCTTAAGATATGATTTCCCAACTCACTCATACAAATGATTGGGGACTTTAGGATCCTGTTACTCTTGGGACCACAAGGTGAGTATCCTGCACCCCTGCCACATGAGAGCTGTTGATGATCCACATCAGAGGATATCAGCCCCTTTAACAAGCCTTGGTCCCCTACAGTTCCCCTACATGAACTATCACCTGACTGAGGCGCTAGAGACGAATGTCCTTAGTCTCACTTCCAGCTGGTGTGGACTCTGTCCGTCTTGAGTCGTCACTGCTGATCGACAAATCTTTCCTCACAGTGTCAGTTCTGTTGGGCCTGTGCAGGCCCAGCTTGCGGCGAGCCTGTGGGTTGGGGGTAGGCTCTGTGGGTGGCTTGGCATCTCGGGCAAAGCGAACAAGTCTCTGCCCTGCCAGGAAGTAGAGTACAGGGTCAAGGCAACTGTTGGCGCTGGCCAGTGGCCGGGTGATCTTATACGCCATGTTGATGGCGTTGAGGGTGTGGCAGCTGAGGTCAAGTGATCGGAAGGAGTAGTAGAGGGTGCGGGTGACGTGGAAAGGCAGAAAGCAGAGGGCGAAGACCGTCAGCACCAAGGCAATGGTGCGAACAGACTTGCGCTTGGCCCGAGGCAGACCTCCCGTGGTCCCATAAGCCGGTTTGAGCAGCCGCCGGGCCATGAGCACGTAACAGACCAGGATGATGGAAAAGGGCACAGCAAAAAGCAGACCCAGCATGACGGAGCTGTAAGCCACAAAACGGCTAAAGAGCTCTCGGGCCGAGGTGTCGTGGCAGGTGATTCGGGTCCCCCTCACGCTGGTAGTGACGAAGTAGAGCACGGGTGCCTGGCAGGCCAGCACCAGCACCCACACAACCGCAGCTACCCGTCGGGCATAGTGGGCCCGGCCCCAGCGCAGGGAGTGCAGAGGGCGCAGGACCCCCAGGCACCGGTGCACGCTGATGCAGGTGAGGAAGAGGATGCTGCAGTAGAGGTTGGTGTAGAAGAGGAAACGCACCAGCTTGCAGAGCACTGTGCTAAACGGCCAGTGGTCACCCTGGGCGTAGTAATATACCAGCAGCGGCAGGGAGGCTGCGTAGAGAGAGTCGGACACTGCCAGGTGAAACATGTAGGTGGTGGAGGCATTCCAGGTCTTGAGGCGGCACAGGAAGATGTAGAGAGCCACGACGTTCAGGCACAACCCGAGCACGCATACCACGCCGTAGGACACGGGCAGCAACACATACTTGAAGTCCTCATTGAAGCGACACTTGTAGCCCAGTTCGTCCCCCTCCCAGGTGCCATTGATAGTACTATTCCAGGGGTCCAGGTCTGCTGCCATTGCCCTGCAGGAAAGGGAGGTGTGGAAAGAAAGCAGTCATGACTGGGCTCAAAGGGGCAGGGAGCTTGTTAAGATTTGCCTAAGGCTGGAAGTATAGCTTGGAGATAGATTGCTTGCTTGGCGTGTAGGAGACCCTGGGTTCATACCCCATCAACACACATACTAAAGATTTGCCTAAGCCAGATATAGTGACCTGCTCCTATAATCCTAACACTTGGGAGGCAGAGGTAAAAGGATTGTGAGTTGAAGGCTTGCTTGGGCAGCCTAGACTACATAGTAAGTAAGACCCTGTCTGAAAAACAAACAGAACAAAACAACCCAAAGACCACCACCACCACCATCAACAACAACAACAAAGAAAAACTTGTTTACCCAAATCAAGACTTTTTTGCCCCCAAGACAGGGTTTCTCTGGGTGTAGACCTGGCTGTCCTGGAACTCACTCTGTAGACCAGACTAGCCTCAAATTCACAGTGATGTACTTGCCTCTGTATCCTGAGTAGTGGAATCAAAGGTATGTGCTACTACTGCCCAGACCCAAATCAAGACTTGTATTGTCATGACCTGCACCCCCTCCTGCACCCAGAATGTCCTAAAGCTCCAGAAACTTGTGAGATCCATGAAAATCAACATCACACCTTTTTTTGGTGGTTGTTTTGTTTTGTTTTTTCGAGACAGGGTTTCTCTGTATAGCTCTGGCTGTCCTGGAACTCACTCTGTAGACCAGGCTGGCCTCAGAACTCAGAGATCTGCCTGCCTCTGCCTCCCAAGTGCTGGGATTAAAGGTATGCGCCACCACTGCCTGGCTAACATCACACAATTCTAACTTCACAACAGGGTGGGCAAACAACAGTCTAAGGGTTGACTCCAGTCCACCAGCCTGTTTTTATAGGAAAAACAGTATTGAAATACAGCCACGCCTGTCTGTTGAGTTGAGCAGTTCTGATCAAGACCACATGGTCTCCAAAGTCCAAAATATTTACTTTTGAACCTGATGACCACCTTTGCTCTAAACCCCTGGAGTAGATAATCCAAGACTGAGGACTCGGAGGCTTGAAACAGAGATCTGAGGGCTCCAGAGGAGTACAATTTCAGAATATAGGAAGTAGCCTCAAGATTGACCCTTGGCTGCACCCCAGTGCCCACTGCCCACTGGGTTTCTCTGGTCTGCGCATCCAGCATGCACAAGTCCTGATGAACTCTCAGCTTTAAAATCCAGCCTCTAGTCTTGGGACTGGAGGATTTGCAAGGGTTTCCCTCTTCCATCAGCCAGTTTCTTGTGCATCTTTCTTCTTAGATTTTTAACTTTTATTTTATGTGTATGAGCATTTTGCTCGTGTCTATATCTGTGCACCAAGTATATGCCCGGTGCCAGCAGAGGCCAGGGGACTCACTAGAACTTAAGTTATGGAAACCAGTACACTCTCTGTGGGTACTGGTAACAGAACCCTAGTCCTCTCCAAGAGGCACAAACGCTCCTAACTGCCAATACATCTCTTGTTCGACTTTTGTTTTGTTTCGTTTTGTTGAGGCAGGGTTTCTCTATGTAGCCCTGCCTGTCTGGAACTCCCTCTGGAGGGGAGGCTGGCCTCAAACTCACAGAGATCCACCTGCCTCTGCCCCCTAAGTTCTGGCATTAAAAATGTGCCTGCCTGGCTCAACTTTTTTTTTTAAGTGTTACTGCTATATTCTGGCGCTTTCTACATCTGCAAGCAGCAATCTGTTCTCCACCTGGGAGGGGACCACCAGAGGCGTCAGTGACCTTCCTGGAGAGCCCAGGGAAGTCTGGGTCTGCTGTAGGATGAGGGAGGGAGGGGGGTTCCTTTGGAGGAGTAAGTTTAGCTGTTCGGGGCCTTCCCTGGTACCTTTTGCAAACAGATGCCTTTCCACCATCTTTGTGACTGTACTTTGCCTCTAATCACAGGGCCTGACCAGCCAGCGGACCCACAAATGGCTGGAGGGCAGGTAGCCACCTCTCCTCCTCTCTGCATTCCACCCTGTGGCCACTAAGAGCTCTTTCAAATGAGGGTGAGGAGGCCCACATCTGCCATCCTAGCACTCGGGAGGCTGAGGCAGGACTAGAAGGAGTTTGAAGCCAGCCTGGCTATGTAGAAAGACTGTCTCAGAACAGTGGGGGCTGGTGAAATGACTCAGCTGGTAAACGCACCTGCTGCCAGGACTAATGACCTGAGGCCAAGGCAAGGACCCCACATGGTAGAAGGAGAGACTCTCCCAAACAGTCCTCTGACCTTTACATGTGCACTGTGGCACAATACACCACTGACACACACACATTAAATAAATAAGCAACAGTTATCACAGATATGAAGTATGTGTGTGAATAAGAAAATGACAAGTCTTGGCCTGGAGTAGAAAAGTTTAATCCAAAGGGGCCCAAGGCAAGACTTGACCTCATACAATGTGGTAAGTAGTGAACAGTCAGCTTCTTTTATCTTCATTTTCTTGAGCTAATAATTCAGTATGGCTACAGAGATCAAGATTGTGTGGCCAAATCTTTTTTTATTAGACAGATTCAAAATAAATAAAAATCCTTTGATTTATTTATTTTATGCATATGTCTTGCCTATAGGTATGTACCTATGCACATGTGTGTGCCTAATGCCTGTAGAGATCCGAAGACAGGTTAGGTCTGCTGGAACTGGAGTTAAGTAGGGTTGGTTGTGAGCCACCATGTGGGCCCTGGGTCCTCTATAAGAACAGCACTTACTCTTAACCTTTGAGCCATTTTCAGCTTGGAAATAAGAATTTAAAAATGTATGCATATGAGTTTTTGCCTGGATATGCATGTGCTGTGTCATGCAGGCTGAAGAAGGCATCCGGTTCCCTGGAACTGGAGTTTACAAATGGTTGCGAAACACCAAATGGGAATCAAACCTGGCTCCTCTGCAAGAAATCTGCCGGGCCATCTCTCCAGCCTCAAGAAAAGGTACATTTAACAACAAAAGTGTTTCTTAAACTGTAGTATCCCTCTGTTGGAAGCTCCGTAGGTAATTCTTTGCTCACTTTTTCATAATAAATCTTACATTCTTTCTGTCTAAAGGGAAGCAATGAAAAAATGACGATGACAACATCACTCTCAGCTGCAGGCAGGGAGCAGGCACCCTGGACGGGAAGGGCACAGCAGACTGAACACGAGAGTCCTAGCCAAGAAGCCGTCATCCGTCATCCATCTCAGGGGTCACATCCTCGCCTTAGAGAATGGTAGTGCCCAACCTGCCCTCAGGAGGAGCTCTGCCCCACTGGAGAAGGAGAGTGGATTCTTACAATCCACGCAGCCCGTCACATCGGCATGACTGCTCCATTCCTGCCCTTCACTGCTCTCCGCCTGCTCTGCTCTCTAATCAACATCACTAATTGGGCCTGCTGTTCCTTGCCCATGGAATCTCTGGCACTAAAGGGCAGGGTGGAACTTCCTTGTCCCCAGAATCAAGGAGCTTCCCTTTCCACCTGTTTTAAGACATCCTGACCTCTGCCCTCTAAGCCAGCTGGGAACTCTATCACAATGGCCCTGTTCCATACTGACGCTGCCTCCCCTCTCCTTCCCTGGGCCAACTCACTAGCCTGTAAAGCCACTCTGCTAGCCCCCAGTCCTCTGCCTCAGCACCAACTAGTGATCTCAGCTCCATGGAGACTGCTCCAGCTGCCTTGGTCACTGGTCCCCTCACATTGGCTGGCTCTGCTATGCCCAGGTCTTGCTGGCTGTGTCCCAAGAACTCCCAGTTTACTGGAGAAGTGAGTCAATCCATCCAGGCCTCATTATCTTTCTTTGTTAACGCTGTACGGACTGTCCCAACAGCCTTTCCAAAACAATCCTTTACAGACACATGCATCCCAGCCATTTCTCCAGACTCTTTCTCAACCTCTGGAACTTTCTCAGTTCACCAGCCCCTCAAGCCTTTTCTCCAGCCTGGTGATAATCTGTTCTTCTACTCCCTCCTCAACATATTTCTTTGAGGGCTGATCCATGTAATGATTTTTGTACCTATCACCCAGCAAGCAGCCCAGCCTTCAAGCAGTTGTGAGAAAGAAGGATGAATGAACAGATAGGTAAATGAGGCACAGGAGGTTGTGGGAACCCAGAGAAACTGAGCACAAGCGTCATGGGGCCCAGCCCACCCAAGTCTTTCTGCCCCAGAGAGATCCTGACATTACCTCTTGGTCAACCCTGATATGGCCTGGAAGACCTTGACCTGCCCTTCTGGAGCCAGGGAAACAGTCAGGAATGGCGTTCTAGGGACTGGTCAGCAGGCTAAGGCAAGCCCATACTTCCCTTGACCCATCTCTGACTTAGTCTCATCAGCTTCATACCCTGCAGTCCCCTCTGCTACCCTCCCTGTCCAGTAGGGATCGGATTAGGTTTAAGCAGCTCCCACAAGGCAGCGTTCAGTCCCTGGTAAACATCTACACCAGCTGTTTGTTTTGGCTGTATTGGAAGGAATTGGAAAAACTAAGCTTGACACCAAGGGCTGTGTGGCTCCAGAGCCTGAATTCAAGAGAGCCTGGGATAAAGGAGCAGAGCGGGGTCCCTGCCTCCAGTCCCACTGAGAGACGTTAAGCAGAACCCAGTGCACACACATACAGAATGCCCAGCCTCCCAGCCAGTGAGCCCGCCTCACACACCTCGACCTGATCAGCTCCTGCTCTTGGTGTGGTGAGGATGCTCGGTGCCGGCTCCAGTTCTTCACTCATATATGCACAGGCCTGGACCAGTTACTGGGACTGAGGCAGGAAACAGGAAGAACAGGTTCCCGGGCCTGGGCAGCGGTCCAGCCTCCAGCATTTTTCAAGGCAAGCAGCTGCCTGGAGGGCTCTTGTAGACACCCAGAGATGAAGAAGCAAATGTGGGTTCAGAATCTGTCAACCCTTTTCTCTCTCTCTTCCCCTACAGATTGCCTCCTCTTTAACCGTGGCCCCAAAGAAGCCAAGAGGCGACCCAGTGTGCTTACCGGTCACAGTGCCCTCTGCACGCCCACATAGCCTGTTATCCCCTGCTAGCTCATATGTTCCAGGGATGGGCTGTTTGTAGCCTCCCTCTCTGGCACCCCCCTTTCACAGGAAGGAGGCACTGTGGAAGATCTCCCCTGGTATCGTGCAGACCTGAGCCAAGTCTCCAGTGTCCCTTCCTTTGGTGCAGATTCTGCACTTTAGCCTCACAGCAGGAAACGGTCAATACGCTTTTGGCCCAGTATATACTGCACATGAATGCTAGCATACCTTTGTCCAGGATAGGTGTCTAACTAGAGTCCCCTAACTCTTCACTCCACATTTAGATATTTCTCCACAAGTGTTATAAATACACACATACACCACACTGAATACACACAGGTACAAATGCACGTAGACACTTAGAGCACACACTTTCACACTCCTCTATACATACAGAGGACATATTGATATGGTCTAGATGGGGCCCCATGAATATCTTTTCCCATCGGCTTACTGTATCAACAGTGGAGGAGTGGAGCCCCTAAGCTCGAGGTGTTTATAGGAGAGCAGGAGGAGATGAGTGGCTGCAGGAAGAGGGCCAAGAGTGGGCCTGGGAAGTGGCTTCCGGCCACTGATGACTTGATGCACCCAACCCTGCCATCTTAGGCTGACATGGTCCAGACTGTGGATTGCTATCTGGCTGTCTGCTCAAGGTCTTGGTGGCAAGATCAAGGAGCTCCCCTTTTCACCTCGCCCCACCCAGGTAGATTCCCTGCGGTCCTCAGGAGGTGCCTAACCAACCAGCTAAGGCAGAACACGCCACGTTCCCAAAGGGCCTCCACCATCCTTCTAGGTTGCCATGTCAACTCTCCACCCCATCAGATGCCTAACACTCACCAAGTCCTACCAGTTCAACCAGTACAGCTCCTTAGATGTGCCTTTATGCCCTTTGCCCAAAGCAGACGTAGGGCTAACGTTTCCTATGCCCTTTGCTCGAAGCAGACATAGGGCCAACCTTTTCCTCTGAACCCCTCCCATCTTCCTTGCAGCAGTCCTCACCTCCCTCTTCCTGCCTTTCTAACTTTAACTCTTCAGTCACATTGTCTTCTTGATGCCCACCTTTGATCACATGACCACCATGAACTCAAACCCTCCATAGCTCCCTAGTGCTATCAGGCTAACATCCAAGGTCCTCAGCCTTGCCCTCAAGGTCCTAGCTGAACCGGTTGCTGCCACCCTACTAGAAGACCTGCCATCTTCATCTCCCTCATCCTCCTGTCTCAGTACAACTGGAGCAGTCACATTGTTCATTTCGTTCAGTTACAGCTTCCCTCTTCTTCCACCATCTGCCTCCTCTTGAGAGCTGAGCATGCTCTGTAACCATTTCCATGTTAGGTGGCTTCATAAGCCTCTCCATATTTAATCTGGAGGTTCCCACAGGCCAAAGTAACCTCCCAGGGCCACAAAAGTCGCAAACATCAGAGTTCTGTTGTGCCCCTGACCATGACCTCCTACCTGGCAAGGTCCACCCCCAGGGAGCCCCTCCCCAGTCATCTGTGACTCCAAACTCCCAAGCTCAGACTCTTTGCTCCATCTCCAGCAGAGGAGGTCCCAATTGGCAGAACCAGGGACGGACTCTTCAGGACTTCCCAACTGGGATGAAGCCAAGATGTAGCCATTTCTCAGGTTAAAAAACTAAGACCCCAAAGTAGGAGGCTCAAGGTTTCACTTAAGACCCCCAGAGAGTCAAAGGCAGGCCAAGCCCAGCAGGTAGGACCCTTCCCCTGCTCTGGCACCTTCCCTGACTCCCTCCCTCTTTCTTACTAGTCCCAGGCTAGTGAGTCTAAAGCCCAGAGGAGGAAGCGGCTGCTCCTAGGCTGGCAGTGGAATTTCCTGGGTGGTTAGACAACATTCCAGATCCTTTGCTAGGGTGGCTCTGGAATGTGCCACCTGCTAGGTTGGTGGACCCTGTCCAACCTGGAAGGGGAAGGTGTTCTATCACACCCCAGAGACCCCTGCTACTCACCTGCCTTTGTCAGGAAGATTGGGAGGGGAACTGAGGACCTGGACTTAAAACAGCATCAAGAGGCAGGAGAGAGCACAGGGTGGGCAGGGAGTGGGTTTGTTGTTTGTTTGTTTGCTTTTTTGAGACAGGGTTTCTCTGTATAGCCCTGACTGTCCTGGAACTCACTTTGTAGACCAGGCTGGCCTCAAACTCAGAAATCCGCCTGCCTCTGCCTCCCAAGTGCTGGGATTAAAGGCCTGCGCCACTACTGCTGGGCATGGACAGGGAATGTGTTCTGCCCTTTTCAGCTGTTGGTTAGACGGGGCTGCCAACCCCATAGCCCACACATCAGTCTCCTCTTAATGAAACTACTTGCTTGGGAGCTGTTGAGATAGTTCAATAATAAAAAAAAGTCACACTCACATTACAGAATAATAAGAGAGGAGGCTGCTGTGTAGGACAGAGGCAGGAGGAATGGGGTGCCCCTAAAAGATGAGTGGAGCAAGTATTTCTGCAGGTGAGGCTACAGTGGCAAGGGTACAGCCAGGCTGAGCTAAGATCACACTTTCAGTTCTATCCTCAGGGGTGAGGTTGGGGGATAGGGGTAGGAGTTGGGGGTGTCCAGAGCCCTCCGCATTCCCCTCTGTGCCCAGGATTGCCCCTGTGCAGATTACTTGGTAACTCTAAGGTTGCATTCTTCCCTAATCTCAAGAAGTTCACTTTCAAGGTCAGGGAGGCACACCCAGAAACAATGACAATCAGGGTGCCAGGCTTGAAGGAAGCTGAGGCGGCCCTGCTGGGAAGGGAGGCCCTGGTGGTCTGGGAAGGTTTCCTGGAGCAAAGATCACCTGACTTGTGGTTAGAAAGATGAGTAGGCATCAGGTGGGTGGAGACACGAGAGAGCACAAATCTGGGCAAGATGGCCTGAACCACTAAGCACCCCTGCGGCTGAGCAAAGTACAGGGTAGCAGGGGATTAAGAAGTCACTGCCTGTTCCCTCCCAAAAGTCCTCCAAGGGGCTAGAGGACTGCAGTTCTCCTCAGCTGTGCCTGATATGTTAATTACATCATGAGCACTGAGCACAGGAGCTAGTCTGAGGACAGTTCAGGGGTGACCTCTGATGGTATCAGATGGTGTGTGTGTGTGTGTGTGTAAGTGTGAATGTGTGTGTCTGTGTGTCTGTGTGTGTAAGTGTGAGTGTGTGTGTGTCTGTGTGTATGTATGTGTAACTATGAGTGTGTGTCTGTGTGTGTATGTGTGAGTGTGTCTGTGTGAGTGTGTCTGTGTGTATGTGTGTGACTGTGTGAGTGTGTATGTGTGTGTGTGAGAGTGTGTATGTGTGTGTGAATGTATGTAAGTGTGAGTGTGTGTGAGTGTGAGTGTGTGTGTGAGTGTGTGTGTGTGTGTGTGCACATGGTATGAAGCCTCCCTTCTAGGAGATCCCTGTGCTCTACAGCACATTCCCTAAACCTTTCAGGATTTCAGCTGTGGGAGTCACTCACTGAGGCTGAGAGAGCACCGAGTGCTCCAAAGCTGAGACCCCAGAGGAGAAAGGGCCTACCTAACCAGGGCAGGACTCCAAAGCGCTGATCCTAAGTGGCCCAGCTCAGCTGAGTGTAGCACAGGGCACCAGAGGTGGGCTGAATGACTCAGAACCACAAGGTCCCTGACTCCATCCAGCCAATCACACCTGCATGCCTCCAGTGAGACCCAAGAAACAAGAACCCTAGGTTCAGGCTCCAACTTGGAGCGGGTTATGCTGTGCAAGTCTGGGTCTAGTCAGATCCAGTCTCTGAGTGTATCTCTGAGTGTAAGTTCCTACTGGTCAAACTGGAAGAGTCGCAGATCCACAGGGTAGTTCACTAAGAATGAATAAGATCTGGGAGTGATGAGGTGGAGCCTATAGGGAGCAAGATGTATACTTGACTTGCAGGCAGTATCTTCCCATCGTGGCAGGGAAACACTGAATTCTAGGATTCTACAACACTGTTCATCATGGTGTCTGCCCTGGGTCTCCAGCAGAGATAGAGGTCATGATCCAAGCTGTAATCATGTCTGGGAAGGAGCAGGAAACATCCAGCTTATGAGATGGGAGAATCCGGGTATCATTACAGTATGCACAGGAGGCTATGGGATGGAAACCATCTTCTTGGAGCACTTTTGGAATATACCCAGGCCAGTAGCTCTCAGAGTCTAATTCCACGAGTGCCTGAATCCCATGCTGTTCCTTCAGTTTGCCTGCTGAAGCAGGTGTTGCATCCAAAGTTCTATTTCTTGTGGCTCTAGAAAGCCATCAGCTGAGATTCTCAGAACCCCAGGAGTTTGTGCTCAGAGTAACACCTCATAGCCCACAGTCCTAAGAGCCACAGAGCTCTAGCAAACACCTACCAATGCCTCCACATACATGGCTTCAGAGGGTGAAATCTTCCAGGCCCCCAGAGGAGTGCCCAGTCAAGCTTTGGGAAAAGACCCAGGGATGGATAGGTTATTTGGGGGAGATCTAACCATATTCAAAAGGAACCAAGGGACTAGGAACTCAGGGGCCACAGAGTCAGGCAACTTGTCTATTGGGGAGATGGTCAGTGGAAGCCTTCCCCAAGTAGAACTAGACCTTAATAGATGACCTGGGGTTGTGAAGAAGACAGAGACGAGAGGGAAGAGGCCCAAGCCAGACTCAGTGGGCGAGGGGACAGGCTGTTGAGGAAGTGCCAGTGGGTCATGAGTGGCTGGTTTGAAGGGTTAGGTGGCATGGAATGTGTGGGGGCCAAGGAATTCATTTGAAAGAGCTCAAATGCCAAGCTGAGAGCTTTTTCTCCAGATTAAAAAGGGAAGGCATTCTCAGAGTTTACAAAGATGGTACTACATGGAAGGTGGTTAGCTCCAGGGAGTTTGGAGGATAGAGGACCACCGTACTTATTATAATGATACAGGCAGAAGAGCAAGCATCTTGCTTCAGGACTCCTTGTCAGCCTCCTTCCCAACCCAAGCCCAGGCTTGGCCGAAGTCTCTCTTACAAATGGAACTGGAGGCTAGGCACTCTTCAGGAGACTGTATCCATACAAGCCAGAGGGAGGCCTAGTGCCCAGGCCATTCTTCTTCAGTGGCAGGGATAGCACACCAAAGTGGAAGATCCAATTGGGCCCAGCAGGGTCCAGGAAGTCACTCTGCATCAGAGAATCCTGCTACTCATTCTATATCAAGACTGAAGTATGCCTTAGGGGCTGGGTGACAGTGCAATAGAGAGCTACTCTCAAGACTGAAGGACTAGGATGTCGCTCAGTTGGTAGGATGTTTCTCTAGAATGCAGGAAGCCCTTGGTTTGATTGCTAGCATCAAATATAATGGGTGCATGCCTACGAACTCAGCATTCAAGAGGTGGAGGCAGGAGGATTAGAAGTTTAAGGTCATTCTACAGACTGAGTTCAAGGCCAGGCTAGGCTACATAAGACCCTGTCTTGGGACAGGGGGACCCACTACGGTGGCTCTTCATGAATCAAGGCCTTTCTCTTCTGAATACCCACAGCATCTGGTTGCTTATTTCCCAACTACTCCCTGGCACCTGCTATGTGCCCCATCTGTGCTGGATAATAAGAACAAAGTAAGAAAGAGATGGCCTGGCTTCATGACACAACTAACCGGCTTCTCTAGAGAGTAAAGAGGGTCTTGCATCCATGTTCTTCCCATTAGGCTCTTCTGATGGCTTGGGGACCCAAAGGCATCTCAGGAGGGAACTATGGGTTAAAGAGTGCATAGACGGGCCTAGGGAAGCCAGTTAAGAGAGAGAAGAGATGCGCTGGAGGACACTTCTTACTCAGCAGGTCAGCAAGATCTTCCTGGTCCTGTGAGCAGACCTGGGGATAATGGTGGTTATCCCATAAACAGTTGGGCAAATAGGCCACAAGAAAAGAAAGGCTCCTCGAGGCAGCCAGGCATGGTGATGTTGCCTTTAATCTCAAAGCTCCGGAGTTAGGCTATGGGCAAAACCTCTGTGAGTTGGGGGTCAGCCTGGTCCAGGACATAGAGTAAGACTATAGTAATCAAACTCCCCTCAGCCTAGAAATAAGCAGCACAGCCTTATCCTGAAGCTTTACCCCTGGGCAGGGAGGCCTCAGCTGGGACAGGTAAGCAGGAGTCCCAGGTTTTATGTGGCTTTGTGACCTTAGATAAGACATTCTTCAAGCCTCTCTTTTCTGGTCTACAAAATAAAGGTAATAGTTCCTTTCTCACTGGGCCTTTAGGAGGATAAGATAAAGAATTTTTATAAATTGTAGCAAGTAGCAATTGAACGACACTCCAATAGTAGCATAAGCACTTGTAATTAAAAAGAAAGATCACAGCCAGGAAATTAAAGAACTCCTGGTGTCACCCATGAGGCCTTGGTGATATCCTCACATGCGCATCTGGTTCCTGGGGTAGGCGGGCAAGAGGGGGGTCCCAGAAAGGCCACAACCTCACTCTCCCTCTGGGCAACCATTTCTGAGGATTACTCAGTATGCCAACTTGCCCATGTCCTCAAAACTCTGGAGTATCCAAAGCATGGAGGAGGAGAGGGCAGACCTCTGCAGAAGGGCTTGTCCCCAACCCTCATCCAGGACCCACACTGGCAGCCTTGTAGAGGCTGACTGTTTAGAGAAACTCCTTTCTCCCATTCCCACACACAGATAACCGACTTCCCTGCATACCCAGCCTGATCTTCAAAAGCCACTATTCCTAACTTGATCCAAAACAAGGCTGCTGACCTAGGGACTCTGATGATGCCATTCTGAGCACAGCAGTCGCCTAGCCCTATAAATCTCCAAACTGGAAAGGCTAGTTCTCAGAAGGATCTACACTTGGGTCTAGCTCCTGGAGATCAGTAACACACACACACACACACACACACACACACACACACACACACCACACACACACACACACACACACACACACACACACACACACACACACACACTGTAGCCCTAGTGAGGTGGACACTGTCTTTCTTCTGCTTGACCCTTCCTACAGTACCACCTGCCAGACTGAAAGTTTCCAGACAGATTAAAGTCTTAACTGTCCTTATATAAAACTGCACTCGCCGCCTACACCCACCTCCCCAACCCCTCACTCCCCACCCCATACCCCCTCTGCTGCTGCCACCGCCTCCCATATTTCACCAACAGGACTACCCAGAGTCACTCTGGGGAGAGAGGAGAGTGCAAGCGCAAGAAGTCTCCAGGATTCCCAGGTCTCTTAGCCTACAGACTTATGCCCCAGGGGTACACACAGACTAAATTCAGTTCATTCACACCTAAGGGTGTCCGTATTCGCCCACTAACACACAGATTTCCCCCGTACGCTGGTAAACACACCAGGGTGTCACTCACCGAGATCCACGCTCTAGAGGAAACAAAGTTCAACAGCGCACCGGCAGCCGGCTCTCACCACCCAGTTTTGCGCAGTACAAGGGCTGGGTGACGGGCCCTCTGGACAGAGTCACATAATGGGCTCTCCTTATTTGGCTCTGATTCTACCGGCGCGCCCGTCCCCGGGCCGCACTTGGCGACCTCTCCCGGTGTTCGTTCCCCTCTAGGCAGTCCCCCTCACCTCCCCGCTGCTCTGGTCCCCTCCAGGCGCCGCCGCCGCGGTTCCTGGAGCCCGACTCCCGTGCCGAGCGGCGCAGGGTCCCACGTGCCTGGAAGCGCAGCGGTCCCCGCCCCATCCTGCCTGGCTCGGCACCCCATGGCCCAGCGGCGAGCAGGAGGGCGGGGCAGAGTCTGGGCAGACGCCGGTGCCGCCCCCAACCCTTCCAAACAGATGTTTCCAGTCTGCCACCCGCTTGGGGAAGCCGGTCAGCTTGTCCGCCACCGCTATTGAGCAGGGAGAGGCGGAAGACGACTGTCCTGGCTGAGCAGAGGCCACCTGCTTCGCTCACTGATTTTCAGATACGCCCAAGTTTTACAAGGTTTGCTTGGTGCTGGCGTGGCTCCTGTCGCTATCCACCGATGGACCTTTATACTGACCCGCAGCCTTCCCTCCGCTGCCGCCCCATCCCATCTCACTTACGGATGGACATGCCTTCAGAATGCTGGTACCGGGAGGAGCCTTTACCGATTTCACCATCTCCCTCTGCTTTTGCTCTTCCTTCAGGTCACCAATAGGTCCCTGAAGTCCCAGTTAAGCTTGAGCTCTCATCTTGAACTGCCTCAATTCTTCTCTCTGGCCAGCTCTGAAGACTTTCTGTAATCACAAACCTCATTTCTGTCCCTGTCCTAGTTTGAGCACAAAAAGGCAAGGACCACATCAGCCACCTCAACTACTGTCCTATGAATGGGTGGATGAATGAGTGTCTGTCCCCTCCCATTTTTGACTCAGGAGTCTGGAGTGTAAATTCTAGGCCACCTTTAGCACTGAGAGACACACATTCAGGGATGCATTTTCTGTGAAATGAAGCCAGTCTTTTCATGATCCTACTTCTCCTGTCGGTCCAGGGAGTCTTGGGGTGGCCAAATAAACGGACAAGTTCAGAACAAGCCGTTTTCTTTGGCCAGGGAGCCTCCTCTCTGCCCCAGGACTGTAGACCTTGTTAGTTGCAGGATCAGGTGACTAGAGTCTGGCTCCCAGTCCCTGGAGGGGGCCAGAAAGGGTACTATCTGCAGCCTTGTCCAAAGTGAGAAGGGTGAATACACAGAGCTGTGTGACCTCTCTGCAGTCTCCTGGGGCCTTCGAGCAGACACAAAGTCTCCTTGTCTATCCTCTGCTGGCTATGGGAGCTGGTGCAGGCAGCTTCCAGAAACCCAGATCTCTCCACAGCCACACTTGTGGCTTTAGGGTCCTGGTGTGAGGGAAGTCTTTCTGGTCATTGACATCCCAGTGAATTTCCTTTTCCTGATCAACCTTTTGAGCCATCAGACCTTTGGCAGTTACTGCTGCTTCCCCGAGGACCCAGGATTGATCCCAGCCTCTAGAAGATCCACAGACTGGACGGTGAACAGTCTTGGACTTTACACTTGCTGTAGTTCAATTCCTTTACATTATAGCCATAGAAACTACATTCCTGAAGTACAGGACATCATGTCAGGTGACCTAATAAGGCCTGAGTACTCAGATTCGAGTCTTCCTTCACTTTTTCTCTGTCTACTTTCTACAGTTCAGCCTTCTTTTTGTTATTTGTTTGGAGCTAGGCTCTTACTATGTAGGCCATGCTGGCCTTGAACTCACTATCTCAGGCAGGCCTCACACAGCAGCCCTCCTGACTCAGTCTCTTGAGAGCTGATATTCTAGGTATGTGCAACCATGCCTGGTTCTCGGGCTTCTTTTCTGTAGAATGTGTTACATACTCCTCTCTTGCTGTTCTGACTAAATGGTTTTATTTGGGGCCTTACCCATCCTGGGTCTGCAGAGTGAGTATCCCCTCTCAGAAGAGCCTGGGAGGCTAGGTTTCCTGATACTCAAATTTTGTAGATCCCCAAATCCAGCAGACTTCCCTCCCTCCCCCAGCGTACCTCTATCTCCCATTTCATTCCAGTTTGAGCAACTTTGTGTTATACCTACTCCCAACTTGAGAGTTTGAGACTGAAAGAGTTTAGGACCTATATTGATCCAGCCAGGAAATGGAAGTTCAGTGAGTCATAGTAAATACCATACGAAGGGTAGATCAGCATTGAGGGCATCTCCCTGAACCTCGCAGCCAAAACAGGCTAATGGTAAGGCCAGGGCACTGTAATGGTTCCCATGAAGTGGAATGAAGCCACAGGGGCAACTGCATTAGCAACAGAAGTTCAGGAGGGGACTGTCAAAGCGCCAGCCCTAGCTCCCCCGGCCCACCTCACATTAGAAGGCTTGCTGTCTCTATCCCTAAGCAGCATTTGCCTCCTGGCAGGCATCACCATCTTCCTTCTCTGACTTTTAATATCCCATGAGAAAACTTCCTGCTCTGAGAATCTGAGATGCGGGTGGGGGAGTTCCTGCCTGGCCTAGCCTCTAACACAGTCCTCCGATCCTCCGTTATAACTGGAATGGTGCCTCTGTCTCCTCTCACTGACGCTGTCTGCTTTACATTCTCTTGGGGGCTTCCTCTGCCCTCAAGGGAGTCCAGCTCCCCAGCCTCCACTCCAGCTCTTTCCCTCTCAGCCTTCTCTTCTGCTTCCATTTAGCCAGGGAGGCTGAAGCCCAGAACCCTTATTCACCTCCTGCTGGGTGCTGGTCACTCCCTCTGCCCCTGTGTGTCTCTGTTTGGTCTGCTCCTCTTCATTTCCAACCACTGATCTTCTAAGACTTCCTCCAGGTGCCATGCCGCTCAGTGTACTGCGACTGTCTCCCCCTCTGTTGGGGATCTCTTTGGAGGTGGGACCCAGTCTGTCCCACCCACAGCTGATTGTCCAGCCACTGGCACTGTCCCTGTCACATGATCACTCTCCAGAAGGAATCTTTATAGCTCCCCTTCTTTGGGACCCTGTGAGTTAGGTGTTATTATTCCCATGCTATTATTCTAGGGGAATGGAGGCTTGTATAGTGAGTATGCTGTGGGTTCACTAACCCTGGAACTGGACTCTGCTGCAGGGGAAGGCCCTGAAGAGAGTTCTTAGATCATAGCTGGGACATGGTGTTGGGGTCTACACTGGCTCCTGGTCTGAAGAGCTGGTCTAACTATCTTGCCTTATCTTCCTAGCTCCAAAGACTATTGTGGATGGTTCTTTCTCCCTCCCTTAGTCTTTCTCTCTCTCTCTCCCTCCCTCCCTCCTTCAGAACTGGGATGGTGCTCCTCAAGTTTCCCTGACCAGGGCCAGGGCTTGAGAAGCAAATGAATCCTGGAAGCTGGGCTGTTGGCACGCCAGGAGGCAGGCACTCCAGGGAGGCAGGCCTGAGAAGCAGGAAGCCTGATTTTCTGCCTTGGCAAAGGTCCCTTCCACCTCCCCCAAAGCAAGATCAATTATCAAATTTGCAAGACCCTGTACAAAATGAAAATGTGGATCCTTTGTTTAAAAATTGTTAAGAATTTTAAAAGGTGTACAGAAGTATTAAATTAAGTACTAGGCTGGATGTGGTAGTACACACCTTTAATTCCAGCACTCAGGAGGCAGAGACAGGTGGATCTTTGTGAGTTCAAGGTCAGCCTGGCCTACATAGTTAGTTGCAGGACAGTCAGAGCTATATAATAGAGAGGCTTTGTCACAAAACAGACAAGCACTAATGGTGCTTGTCTTGCAACTAGGAAGCCAGCCCTGCTCTCAGGCCTTTCTTTCCTCATCTGTCAAATGGGCTAATAATAGACATCTAGTCAGACAAGATAAGGAGGAGGAAAGAGACATGAGTAGGAAGTTCAGTAAATAGCATGAGGATTGACTAGGGCTCATCACAGACATCACTGCTTTAATGTATGTGTACAGGTGCACCTGGATGGATGTGCACATGTGTATGGATGCACATGAAGGCCACCTGTCTCTTGAGACAGGGCCTCCTGATGACCTGGAGTTCACCAATTGGGCTGTACTGTCCATCCAGTGAGCCTAACAGATCTTCCTGTCTCTGCCTCACAAACACTGAGGTTAAAAGCATGTGTCACCAGGCCAGCAATTTCACATGGGTCAGGGGATCAAGCTTAGGCCCTCACCTGCAAACAAACACTATGAGCTGAGCTACTGTTCTGTCCCTATACATACGCACAACCCAACCTACAGACATCAGACTTTTTGATGGATGTATTCTTGACAAGAATTTGATTCTTTTGAAATTTTAATTTTGTTTTATATATATGATTATTTTGACTGCATATATGTCTGTGTATCACATGTGTTCCTGGTGCCTGTGGAAGTTGGAAGACAGCATCAGAGAGGCCCTGGGGCTTGAGTTAGATGGTTGTAAGCTGCCGTGAGGATTTTGGGAATCAAACCTGGGTCCTCAGGAAGGGCATTATGTCTCTTAATACTGAGCTTCTTGATTATTTTTATTTAAAAAGAGATTTCATTTTTAGGCGTGTGTGTGTGTGTGTGTGTGTGTGTGTGTGTGTGTGTGTGTGTACTTGAGTGCAGTGCCTTCAGAGGCCAGGAAAAGTCACCAGATGCCCTAGAACTGGTGTTACAGGTGTTTGTGAGGTAGAACCTGGGAACTGAGCTCAGGTCCTCTGGAAGAGCAGCAAGTTTTCATAGCCACTGAGCCATCTTTCCAGCCCTAATAGCTTTCTTCTCCTTTTTAAGCACTCAGCCTGTGTCAGAGAAGTAAGTTACCGAGTCTCTGTACAACACTATCAGTGACTTAGAACCAGAGCTGCACAGAGACACAGTGAGGGAAGCCAAGATGAGAGGCGGAAGGGAGGGAGGCTGAGGGATTGATAGAGAGAGGAGCAGAGATGGAGGAGGCAGCTCAAGACAAAGATGGTTATTGTGCGGACACAAAGACCTGACCATAGCATCCCCGTGGGGCTGGGCTGAAAGTGTGGATGGAGCATTGAGAAGCTATACATGGTGACCAGGGAGCTGCCTGGAACTACCTCCAAATCCCTCCCTAGTTGGGATAGGAGTTGGGGGTGGCATTCAGGAGCCAGAAAAATGATCAGTAAGGAAAATTAGATCAGGGCCTGGGCTCTGACAGCCTGGAACAGGCCTCCAGACCCACAGTCTTCCACTAGGGCAGACTGCCCAAGCCCCTTTCTGGCAGTGTGCCCCATGCTACTCATTGAATGGGCTCCTATTTCATTAAGTGCCAGTCTCCAAATCTGACTTCTGTACCCCCTGTCACCCGGAGGCATACAAAACATAGTCCCTTCAGTGTTCCATTCAGAGCCTTTTGTGACTTTCCTTGAGTGAGCAGGTATCACTTGCTCCAGTCCTCAAAACCTTCCAGCACCACTGTCACATGGGACATCCCACTATTCTCCCAAGCCTCAGTCCTTTTACACATACAGCCTTGTGCTTTTCCTGTCCTTCTGAGGCGCCCCACCCCCGCTTGACTGTGGGCTGAAATCCTCCATCCCCACGGTTGAGCTTAACCTCATCCACTAACACATCAATCGACTCCTCCACAAATGCTGGATTTGCCCACTCTCTCCAAGTGCTCACCCTGAGCTGACTTGTGGGTTTAGTCATTTGCATCCACAAAGCTCAGCTGGGAGGTGGCCAACATTTGAACTGAGTCTCACAGGGTAGGGGACTGCACTGTCTGTGGAAAGCAAGAGTATAAGATCAGTGATTCCAGTTCCAAGCTCTGCCTCAGACACTCCCTGAATCGGTTTGGTTCCCGAGTTCCAAGGACGAGGAGGAATCCAGAGCAGCAGAGGCCATTATCAGCAAGATTATTACTCCCAGGGATCTGGGTGTGGTGGCACACGCCTGTAATCCCATCACTCAGGAAGTTGGAAGATGCAAATCTGAGGCTAGTCTGACTACAGAGAAAGACCCCTTTCTTAAAATGAGCAAAACTGGAGTTGGAGAGATGGTTCAGCATCCGGCTCTTCTTCCAGAGAATCAAAGTTTGGTTGTCAGCACCTACATCACTCGGCTTACAACCACCTGTAATGCCTGGTCCAGGGCGGCCCAGCACTCTCTTCTGGTCTCCAAGAGCATCATGCATGTACATGGTACACAGACAGACCTTCATGCAAGCAAAACACTCATACACATAAATAGGAGAAATACATTTTAAACAGCAAGCAAAATTTACCTGGATTTGTTTACCAGGACTATCAATTTACCAAGGAATGGCTTGTACCTTTGTTATATCTTCCTCTTTACTTTGAAGGAACTTTCATTAGTTTGTTTTAGTTTTAGTTCCTGTTCGTTTTCCAAGTTTGCTGAGGTGAATGCTTATCGCATTCTACCTACCTACCTACCTATTTATTTATTTATTTATTTATCGAGACAGGACTCGTTCTGTAATCTTGATCAACATAGAGTGTGTTATGTAGACCAGGCTGGCCTCAAACTTGCATCAATCCTGAACTCTATGGTTGGATGCCTGAGCCACCATGCCTGCCTCTTGTTTTATCATCATTCTTTTCACATAATGTTAAATGTTTAAAACTACTTTTCTCTCTAAATTCAGCTTTGGCTCTCTCTCTCTCATACACACACAGCACACAGTTTTTCTTATTATTTTACAAATAGTGATTGAATTAACTTTTAAAGCATTTTATTTATTTTTGTATGTATGCTTATGTTTGCATGTGTGAGGGCACATGTTGTAAGCATGAGTGTGGAGACCCAGGTTGATGTGGGAAGTCATCCTCTGTAGCTCTCCCATCTTATTCTTGAAGCAGTGTCTCTCAATCAAACCCAGAACTTGTGGATTGGTTAATCTCAGTAGTCACACTGCTCTGCAAATCCCTGTCTCCAACCTTCCAAAACTGGAAGTATAAGTGGCCTGCTGTGCCTGCCTGGCATTTCTGTGGGCTCTAGAATCCTCACACTTGCAAGGTAAGCTCTTTAACCACCCAGCAATCTCCACTTGCATCTTAATTTACTCTTTCACTCAAATAAACATAGTGGCATGTGCCTACAAGTCCAGCACGTGATAGTTTAAGACAGGAGAACGGAATGGTGAAGGCCAGCTTGGACTACAAAATGATAGTTTATCTCCAAATTTAAATAAACCAATTCAACTCTAAACCAGGAGTGATGGTGCATGCCTATAGTCTTGGCACTTGATAGAAGCAGAAGGATCAGGAGTTCAAGGCCAGCCTGGACTACAGAAGGCCCTGTTTCAAAATAAAAACAAACTCTTTTTAGAATAGTAAGGTGTGGAAGAGTTATTATTTCTCTTAAATGTATTCATTTTTAGACAATCTATAAGACATGTTACGATTTTTATTGTTGTTGGTTTGTTTTTTTGAGGCAGGGTCTTTTGTAGGCCAGTATAGCCTCAAACTTCATATGTAGCCAAGGCTGGCCGTCAACTCTGATCCTCTTGTTTTCTGAGTGCTGGGATTGCCTGCTTCATTTGCTTGTCATTGTTTGATTCCTTCTGAAGAACAGTGTCTCAGGGCAAGAGACATGGCTCCACTCCATGGAGCACTTAGTGGCCTATTTGGAGGTGTGGCCTTGTTGGAGTTAGTGTGTCACTGTGGGAATGAACTTTAATACCCTAGTCCTAGCTGCCTGGAAGTCAGTATTCTGTTAACAGCCTTCAGATGAAGATGTAGAACTCTCAGCTCTGCCTGCCTGGATGCTACCATGTTCTTGCCTTGATGATAAGGACTGAACCTCCGAACCTGTAAGCCAGCCCCAATTAAATATTGTCATTTATAAGACTTGCCTTGGTCATAGTGTCTGTTCACAGCAGTAAAACTCTAATTAAGACACACATGGAGGCTCACAACTGCCTGTAATTCCAGTTCCAGGGTGTCCAACGCCTTCTTTGATTTCCACAGGCTCTATAGGCATGTGATACACATACAAACTCAGGCACAGGCACACACACACACACACACACACACACACACTAAATAAAGAAATAAACAGTTAAAGACAAACAATACCTCTATTCTAAATCAATCACATTCAAGTAAACGAAGAGTCCAGGTGACTTTAACTGCATTTGTTGGGTCCTGTGTTTATACATCTGTGAAAGCTGTAATAATAAATCATGACCCCATGTGATGACCTGATACATTGGGGCCTGCCCAGAGTGAGGATAGATTGAACAGTCAAATGTCAGGACCAGACCTCAAAGTGAATGTCTTATGCTTTTGCAGCAAAGTCAAAGAGGAAATAAATAGAAACCCACAGCTTTTCTACAACTAGGAATTAAAAATGCATCTATCTACCTGTAAAGCAGAGCACAGAGCACACGGTTTTTGTTTCTGTTTTTGTTTTTAAACATGGTGAAATTCATTTAATAGCTTTTGAAGTTTTTTTTCCCGTAAAATGGCTTGTATTTTCACAGGTACAACAGTGAAGAAATAAAATTTTCAATTTGACATGAAATATAAAAGAACAGATTTTACAAACATAACCATAAAATTTAACTGCTCATAACACTATACATGGTAAATATGACCAGCCCCCTGACTTCTAGATTATTTAACAGAGAAGCAATCTGTGATCTCATCTTAAAAGGAAGAGCATCCTTTTCAGCATGCTTATTTTTGTTTAGAAAGTTAAGCAGACCTGGAAAATAAATTCGTTTTTCCCCTACTGCCCAGTAGGGAGTCGTGAGGGCAGACATTTGTGAGGATGTATTACCTAAAAGCAATGACGGAACTCTTCTGTTTTTACTGCTTCAGGAATGCTTGGCTTCCTTTACAAATATTCTGAAGCTATCTCATTGGCCTTGGGTTATAAAGCCACGACTGGAGCTGTGACCTCTGCTCACCACCTCAGGAGCTTCAGACCCTCAGTGCAAAAGGCCAAGCTCTGAGATCCTGAGATTGACCGGCTCAGGGAACAGAATCACATCTGGCGAAATCAAGGGCCTGGGGCTTGTCTGTCTGAATTCCCACTGTGAGAGGCAAGACTGCATGAAGTCAGGACCAAGAGTGGCACGACTGTCTCCCCCTCTTGTGCCCACCTCAAGAACAGCTCCTGAAGAAGAGAAGCAGGGAGGGAGATCATGGAACAACTGTTTACACATAAGTAGAACATGTGTACCCTACACTCTTAAAAGGGTCCAGAAATCAATACTGAGCTCTTACTTGCAGAGACTGATAAAAAAAAATAGGCCTTCTGCTTTATGGAGAGGTCCCTACTCTCCAAATGCAGTATATGTAATAACTTAAAATGATTTCCTTACTAGCACTGGGAAACAAATTCTACTACAATCACATTTATACCAGTCCTGGCCTACTTCTGCACCTAGATTAGCTTGTCTCCTTAATGGAGCCTGTCATGTTTCCAATGACTTTCTCCTTTCTCTACACCCTAACCCTGAAAGTCTATAACCAGTTATATCATGTGGCTTCCCTGAGGCACAAAGGTACCAAACCCTATAATTAACTATTGAGGAATGATATAAATATACTTTTGTTTTTATTTTTTTATTTTTTTTTATTGAAAAAGGAAGCAAAAAAGTTTGATGATAAAATTGAAGATTTACATGGAAAATGTTTCTGACAAAATTGAAGAAATATATAGAAAACACATTAAGATTGACAATTTTCATGGAAAATTAAAGAGTAAAATGGTAGACATAAAAACATTGCTAAATTAATTGAAAAAGGAAGTAGAAACATTTTATGATAGAATTGAAGATTTATATGGAAAATATTTCTGATAAAATTGTAGAAAAATATAAAATAACATGTTAAAATTGAAGATTATCATGGAAAATTACAGATAAAATGGTAGGCATAAAATATTTCTAAGTTCATTGAAAGTGGAATTATAAACATTTTCTGATAAAATTGAATATCTACAAGGAAAATATTTCTGATAAAATTCAAGAAATATGTAGAAAAACATGTTAAAATAGACTATTTCATGGAAAATTATACAGATAAAGTGGTAGGCATAAAAGTATTCCTAAGTTGATTGAAAGTGGAATTATAAACATTTTCTTATAAAATTGAAGATTAACATGAAAAATATTTCTATGTTTAACTATGGTTTTTGTTAGGGAATTGAGTCCATTAATGTTAAAAGGAATAGTGATTGTTGCTTCCTGTTATTTTTGATGTTATTTTTATGTTTGTGTGGTTACTTTCTTTAGGATTTGTTGGAAGAAGATTACTTTCTTGCTTTTTCTAGGGTGTAGTTTCCCTCCTTTTATTGGCATTTTCCATCTATTATCCTTTGTAGGACTGGGTTTGTGGAAAGATACTGTGTAAATTTGGTTTTATCATAGAATACCTTGGTTTCTCCATCTATGGTGATTGAGAGTTTTGCTGGGTATAGTAGTTTGGACTGGCATTTGTGTTCTCTTAGGGTCTGTACGAGATCTGCCCAGGATCTTCTAGCTTTCATCGTCTCAGGTGAGAAATCTGGTATAATTCTGATAGGCCTGCCTTTATAAGTTACTTGACCTTTTTCCCTTACTGCTTTTAATATTCTTTCTTTGTTTAGTGCATTTGGTATTTTGATTATTATGTGACGGGAGGACTTTCTGGTCTGGTCCAGTCTGTTTGGAGTTCTTCTTGTATGCTCATGGGCATCTCTTTCTTTAGGTTAGGGAAGTTCTCTTCTATAATTTTGTCAAAGATACTTACTGGGCCTTTAAGTTGTAAATCTTCACTCTCTTCTATACCTATAATCCTTAGGTTTGGTCTTCTCATTGTGTCCTGGATTTCCTGAATGTTTTTGCATTTTGCATTTTCTTTGACTGTTAAGTCAATGTTTTCTATGGTATCTTCAGCACCTGAGATTCTTTTTTTCTATCTCTTGTATTCTGTTGTTGATGCTTGCATCTATGACTCCTGAATTCTTTCCAAGATTTTCTATCTCCAGAGATGTCTCACTTTGTGATTTCTTTATTGTTCCTACTTCCATTTTTAGATCCTGGATGGTTTTGTTCAGTTCCTTCACTTGTTTGTTTGTGTTTTCCTGTAATTCTTTAAAGGATTTTTGTGTTTCCTCTTTAAGGGCCTCTACCTGTTGACCCATGTTCGCCTGTGTTTCTTTAAGGGACTTTTGTGTCTTCTCTTTAAGGGCTCTTACCATTTGACCCATGTTCTCCTGTATTTCTTTAAGGGAGTTATTAATGTCCTTCTTGAAGTCCTCTATCAGCATCATGAGAAGAGACTTTAAATCCAACTCTTGCTTTTCCGGTGTGTTGGGGTATCTGGGACTTGCTGTGGTGGGAGAACTGGGCTCTGATGTTGCCAAGTAGTCTTGGTTTCTGTTGGTAGTGTTCTTGCACTTCCCTTTCGCCATTTGGTTATCTCTGGTGTTAGTTGGTCTTGCTATCTCTGGCTGGAGCTTGTCCCTCCTATGGGCCTGTAAGCCTGTGTCTGTACTCCTGGGAGACCAACTCTCTTCTGGCAGGGTCTGTGCACAGAAGGTTGTGGAGCTGCCTGGATCCCTGCAGCAAATGGCGACCAGAAGGGAAGACTCCTGTTCCAGCAGCTCCACTGATCATATGCCCTGTGCGCTCCTAGCTGTACCCCTCCAGAGAGAAAGTGGAGATCTCACCTCTGCACTCAGAAGTCATAAATATGCTATTTATATTAAGAGGCACACGTTTTTAATCCCAGTACTTGGGAAGCAGAGTCAGGATGATCTCTGTGAGTTCCAAGACAGCCAGAGCTATATGGTGAGACTCTCCCATGACACAAATAAACAACCACAGAACCCTAACAGCTGAAAACACATCCCTTTAGCATAGCCTCCTGGAAACCTGCCTTGCCCTCGTCTGCAGGTCAGTGAGCTGTCCATACTTGATCTTAGACACTCTCCAGTCAGGACTGGTACTCTGCAAGTTTGAACCCCTTGTCATGAAAGGTTTTGGATGGACACCTTTGGTGAGAGCTCTTCCTTTCTTAGATACCCACTGCCTTGGTGAGATGCAGACATGTCTGGTCAGAGCCAGATCATCTATGTAGCTTAGGTTGATGTCCTAAGAAAGGCTTCGCCCCCTTGAATCCAGACTCACTTCTGGACTCAAGAACAAGGCTCTGGTAACAGATCCAAAGTACCTGCTTATTTTCTTAATGTTTTTCCTCTGTCTCTCTGTCTCTGTCTGTCTGTCTGTCTGTCTGTCTGTCTGTCTGTCTGTCTCTCTCTCTCTCTCTCTCTCTCTCTTTGTCTCTCTCTCTCTCTCTCTCTCTGATGGGGTTTCTCTGTGTAGCCCTGACTGTCTCACTTACTCTGTAGTACAGGCTTGCCTTGGACTAAGTCACAGATCTCTCTGCCTCTGCCTGCCAAATGCTGGGATTAAAAGCATTTTTCCTATTTTTGGCATTTCAAGACAAGATTTCTCTGTGCATCCCTGGCTGTCCTGGAACTCACTCTGTAGACCAAAATGGTCTACTCAGAGATTCTTCTGCCGCTCCCTCCTGAGTGCTAGGATTAAAGCTATGCACCACCATGGCCTGGCTTTTCTTTTTGTTGTTCTTGACTTTATTTATATACGTGTGTGCCTGTGTGAGTGTATTCGCCTGTGAGTGCAGGTGCTGTCGGATTCTAGAAGAAGGCATCAAATCTCCTGGAGCTAGAGTTATAGATGGTTATAAGCCACCTGATGTGGGTGCTAGGAATTGAACTCAAGCCCTCTCCAGGAGCAGTGCAAAGGGATAAAAAGATGGCTAAGCAGTCAAGAGTGCTAGCTGCTCTTCCAGAGAACCTGGACAGAAGTTCAAAACCCAGTACCCACACTGGGTGATTCATTACCTCCTTCCTATAACTCCAACTCCATGGAATCTGACACCTTCTTAGTCACCATAGACACTACCACACATGTGTCATACACACACACACACACACACACACACACACACACACACACACACACCAAGGCAAATGGAGGCCACATGACAGTTTGCAGGAGTTGGTTCTCTCCTTCCACCATGTGGGTTCCAGGGATTGAACCCAGGTCCTCAGATTGGTGGCAAGCATCCTTACGTAGTCTAGGCTTCTTTTGTGAAGTCTGTCTCCTGCAGTAATGGCTCCTGACACTATCAATCCCTGTAACATTGTGCTTGGGGAACCTGCACAGAGGCGTTCCCACTCACGAGAGAGTTGCACACTTGCACACTGCTCTCTGTCCTACTGACCATTTTGCCTTCCCCCTTGAGGCACAACCTGTCCATGATGTCCCAGATCTTGCAAATCTTTGTTCAAGAACATCTTGAGCCCAATAAAATCCTAATAGATAATCATGTTGGTGACTGGAGCAGGCCCAGGGTGCTGGGGGCAGAGTGTGCTTTCATGGAGATATTGTTTAAATGTCCTGTTGTGATGTTCTAGTTTTCCTATAGGTTATATAGGGAAAGAGGGTTAAAGTTTGCATTGGGCAGTGGTGGTGCACACCTTTAATCCCAGCACTTGGGAGGCAGAGGCAGGCAGATTTCTGAGTTTGAGGCCAGCCTGGTCTACAGAGTGAGTTCCAGGACAGCCAGGGTTACACAGAGATACCCTGTCTCGAAAAACCAAAAAAAAAGAAAAGAAAAGAAAAAGAAAAAGAAAAACCGAAATAAATAAACAAATAAAAGTACAGACAGGGTCTCTCTGTACTGACCACCACCTAGCCTTGGCTGTCCTGGAACTCACCACATAGACTAGGTTGGCTTTGAACTCTGTCTCCCAGATACTAGCTAGAATTAAAGGCATGCACCCAACTTTAAAGGTTCTTTTTATCCTTGGGTCAACCCCAGGCCTCGCATGTTCTAGGTATGTGTTTTTACCTCTGAGTCACGTCTCTAGCCCTTGGAAGGACTAAACCTGAAGTTTGTATATGTTTTAGCTTTAGAATTTATTGTTTGTGTGATCTATGGATAGTTTACCCATTTTTGACTTTATTTACTTTTATGGGGTGTTGTGTGTGTGGTGTGTGTTTCTCAGCAAGGGACTAGGAGGTAAGAGGACAACTCTCCGGAGGACTTGGTTCTTCCCATCCACCGTAGCCTACTTACCTGCCGAATCATCCTGCCGGCTCTTCTATGGCCATCTTAAAGGAGATCTGTGTTTTCTTTTTGTAGGATCTACTTCTTGTTATTTTATTAGTCTAGTTCTGAAACATACACAGAACTTGAGGTCAATATATGTCCATATTTATTTTTACCCTTTGTACCCCATTATACTGACAGGGATGTGTCTCCCACTTCTTTTTCCTCTGTATTAACCTTCTTTTCTATTTTCTCTTCATTATTTTGATGCTCTATACTTAATAAATAGACATTCTGTGTGTGTGTGTGTCTGTATGTGTGTCTGTGCATGTGCATATAGGAGGCCTTCATCACATAATATGCCATACAACATTTTTCCTTTATTTTGAATGAGGAGTTGGAGAGAAGGCTCAATGATTAAGAGGATTAGTTGCTCTTGCAGAGGGCCTAGTGCAATATATACATGCAGGTGAAATGCTCATACACATGCAATAAAATGAATAGATCTAATTTAAAAATAAAATTGTAATGGGCTGGAGAGAAGATGCAGTGCTAACATCAAAGGACCCAGCTTAGCTCTCACAGTTTTTTGCTTGTTGGGTTGGTTGGTTGGTTGGTTGGTTTGATTTGGTTTTTGGTTTTGTTTGTTTGGTTGGTTGGTTTTTCAAGATAGGGTTTCTCTGTGGAGACCCAGCTGTCCTAGAACTCACTTTGTAGACCCTGTTGACCTCGAACTCAGAGATTAGCCTGACCTTGCCTCTCAAGTGCTGGGATTAAAGGCAGCCTTCAACAGGCCTTGCTCCCCAAGTTTAGTTCTAAGCACCTACATCTGGCAACTCACAAACACCTATAACTTGATCTGCTGGGAACCTGATGCCTCCGGTCTCCATGGGACCCTTCACACACTTACACATACCCACGCATACAGACAAATGCATGTGCACATAATTTAGAATAAATAATAAAAACAAAAGTTTCAACGAGTAATATATTTCCATGGTTCAAAATTTCATTTTTTTATATATTTGTATTTTTCTGAAACTCACCATGTAACTGAAAATGACCTTGAATTTATGAACCACCCGCCTCCACCTCTCAAGCTCTAAGGATTATAGGCTTGGGCTACCATACCTGGTTTATTCCATACTGGGAATCAAACTTAGGGCATGATGAGTGCAAGGAAAGCACTCTGCCAACTGAGCTTCATCCTTAACTCCGACTCCTAGCCCTGCCATACTTGTTGAGACAGAGTCTTGGCATGTAGCACAGGCTAGACCCTGCAGTCCTCTTGTCTATGCCTCCCTAGTGCTGGTATTACTGGCATGCACTGTCACACCTGGCAACACTGTGTCTTTAGGATCTGTCCAAACCAGTACACTGGGCGGGAGGGGGGGGGGATATAGGACCATCCCATAGCTACATCATCATGTATTTAGCTGTGTACTGGTAGGTATCTTTTTCTGCTACAAACAATGCAATGAGAAGTTGCATACATACTTTTTGCTCAGGTGCTAAAAACCTCATTGCAATGCTGTTCCTAGATCAAAATGTTTACGTGCTTTTAGACTTGTTGCCTTCTCCTCAGCAGGCACGAGAGAGCCACGTCCTCCCTGGCACTGATCTAGAACTGCTGGGTTGTTTTTAATCTGAGAAGTGAAAAATCAGGTCTCTGGGTAGTTTACATTTACATTTATCTTATTTTGGTTGTATCCTTTCCTAACAAAAGAAGCTGTTAAGATGTCCTTTTCCATTATTTCCTGCAGATACCTTTCTATCTGGTTGTTGGGTCTTTTTATGTCTCATGAAGATTATCCCATGTGTGTCAATTGAATTGAAAATTTGTCCCCTTGGTTTGTCATTTGTCTTGAGGCCTTCCTTACTCAGGGATTATAGAATTCATTTTCCCTGGTGTCTTACTCATTCTTCTATTACTGTGAAGAGACGCCATGACTGAGGTTACCAAGAGAAACCATTTAACTGGGAGCTTGCTTACAGTTTCAGTAGTGCAGTATCATCATGGTGGCATGAACGTCTACAGAACAATAGCTGAGAGCTACATCTTAATCCACAGGCTAAGAGAAAGGGTGACTGGGCCTGATGTGGACCTTTGAAAACCTCAAAGCCCACCCCTAGTGGTATACTTCTTCCCAAAGGCCATACCCACTCCAGGCCACACGTCCTGATCCTCTCAAACCATTCTATTCCTTGATGACTAAGCATTCAAATATCTGACCTTATGGAGGCCATTCTCATTAGAACTACAGCACCTGGTTTATATTTCATAATTTGTTTCTTTATGGCTTCTGGAATTTGAGATGTCTGTTCCCTTGTGCCCTTGCAGTGCAGTGCATGAGTTCAGGACTTCCTACATGTTAGACAGCCCTTCTACAATGGAGCCAGCTCCTCTGTCCCTCTTAATATTCTTTCATGTCTTTTTACATATATATTTAATATAGTTGAATATTATACTATAGTAAATATTGCTTCTAAAGGAATATACTATACAGATGCTTTTTACATTTTTTATATTTTTATGTTCTATTTTTTTGAAACAGGATCTCACGTAGCTCAGGCTGGTCTTGAACTTAGCTGAGGATGACCTTGATTCCTGATCCTCCTGACTCTGCCTCCCAAGTGAGAAGATAAAAAGGATGTGCTTCAATTTTGTTTTTATACATAGGGATATGTGAGTACTTGGTTATGGTAGCACATACCTGTCATTCCAGGTACTTGAAATACCAAGGCAAGAAGGTCTCAAGTTCAAGAAGCCTGCTCAACTTAGAGAAACTGTCTCAAAAACTCAAACAAACACTAAGGTTTTCATCTTTACCTTCTTTTCTGTGCATCTATTTCATATTTGATACGGTCTCATCCTCTTCACTTTTTAGTTTACTTATTGCTTTGAGGTTTTGGTTTTTTTTTGCTTTTTTGTTTGTTTGTTTGTTTTGTTTTTCAAGACAGAGTTTCTCTGTGTAGCTCTTAAAGTCCTGGAACTTGCTCCATAGACTGGACTGGCATCAAACTCACAGAGATACACCTGCCTCAGCCTCCTGAGCGCTGGGATTAAAGGTGAGAACCACCACTGCCAGGCTTGCTTTATCTTCTATAAATGATTTAGAAAGTAGAAGTGAAGTCTGTAGTTACATAAATCCTCAGATTAGCCAAGCACATGTATTGCAATTCCTACTGTCAAATTGCCAAGTCAACACGTCTGCATCTGTGTCCTCTGCTTTTAGAGAGTCTGTTATTACTCAGCTTTCAGATGAGGAACCTGAAACTCAGGTGTGTTAAGCCATTTGAAACTTTACGGTCTGCAGATTCTCCTCTGGATAGAGAGAAATTTTCGTAGGCTTATATTAAGGCAGGAAATCTCAGGGAGAGGAAGGGGTGAATTTCTTAAAGTAAAATCCCGGGGCCTTGCAGCCCTCGATACCCTGGGAGCTTTGCTAATCTGTCTCCCTGTAGTTATGTTCTGCACTGCATTTTGGGGTGAACCCCAGCATATTTTCACGTGTTTTGGAGACCATTCTCATTCTCATTCAACCCCGCTCATATTCTGTTTCCCTCTTGGGAAATCTCAGCAAATAACCACATCAAAGCTCCCCAGACTGTTTGTTTGCAGAATGACAAATGCTTCTCAGGGGGTTTATTTTGTCTCTTATCAAGTCATTTCCGGGACAGTGAGCTTTTCATAGGAACCCTCAGAACCATTTTCTTCTTCCTTGTGCTGGGTCTTTTCCAAGGCCCTATTTGTAACTTTTGTTCACTGCTCTTGATCAGGAGGAAATAAAGCTCACTGTGCCCCACCTCCTGACCCTCTCAACTCTGTGTGACATTGCTTAATAATGGTTGGTGTCTCAACTCCACCATTAGACAGTGTAGACACAGAAGGAAAGGAGCTGATCAGGTAGATTAGAGGAATTGTTGTCATCACTAACATCGTAATAGCTGTCACTTAAGCAGCATTTTGAATGTGTGACTTGATTCACAATAATATTATGTATGTATATGGATGTACTCCAAACATGTATGAACTACATTTACATACATAAATTGAATTCTCATGATAGCCTTGCAAGATAGGTACTATTGCAATCCCCATGTGACAGGTGACAAAACTGAGGCATAGAGAGGTTGTGTAATTTATCCCGGTGCACACAGCTAATGACTGGCTCAGTCAGAACTCTATGGTGTCTGGCTTCAGACTCCAGACTATTTTCCACTCTGACAGGCATGGAAGATCAATCCTATGTATTACTGTCTGGTGAAAAACCTGTCTCCTTAGCATTGCAGTGGGGTTCCTGGGACAGAAGTATGTATAATAATTAATTAATCTGTTTTACCTACCACAGGAGCCTTGGCTGTCTTTTCATTAATTCACTGAATCCTCTTGATTCCTTCCTTCAACAAATACCGATTGAGTGATTAAATAGGATATGTCCTGTAGAAGGTACTGAGGTACTAAGTACTACTAGGGGTACCAAGCTAAATTAGGTATGATCCTGGTCTTTTAGGAGCCTGAAGTACAAGGGACAGGAAATCACTCATGCTCGGTTAGAGATGCAGCAGGACTCAGGGAGGGTGGGCGCTGTGCTATCCTCATCTACTCAGCAATTTCCCCGCTCTTTCCTTTCCCTGGGCCCTTCTCTTATCTGCAGTTTATGTAACATCACTGTAAGCTTTTGTGATTTTGCGTGTCTTCCTTTACCTTCCCACTGGAGATCCAGATCGAGGTGATGAATGATATACTTGTCATCCATTGGTGAGAGGCAGGGAGCCAGAGAAAGGAGGGACTCTGCACAGGACAGGTGACACTTTAGAATGAATACTCTGGCCGAAATATGGGATTAAATGGAATGGAAGCGAGGTGGACAGTTGCCCAGTCAGACTGCTCAGTAGCCCGGGGAAGACTGTGGGAGCTGAGGAAAGTCTGCCTCATGCAGGAGGGAAGACAGTTCTGTGTTAAGGGCATGGAATTGTAGAGATTTTCTAATTCAGTCAGCAATGTTTATTGAGCATCACGATATGAGGCATGGTGCCCTGCGCTGGAAACGCATCAGAATCAGGATAGGCAGTCTCCTTCACTCAGTCTGGAGGAGAAGGACAACTGGAGTCATAGAATATGTGACAGGAGACATCCAGGGCCCGAGAGAGGACATGAGGATTGAGGCCAGGCTGATGCTGGCTGACCCTGAGATCCCTACCTTTGCTGCAGGGGCAGGTATTGGGCCACTGCCTAAGCCAGAGAACCTGGGAGCGTGCCTGGGACCCCGATGCCTGGACAAGGCAGAAGCAGGGGAGACTGTGAATGCACAACCGTTAAACCAGTAACAGTCATTCAGCTGTGGCTCCTGCCCAGACCTCAGTTTGGTCTAGAAAGAGGAAGGTGGGGAGAGGTCCAGGAAAAAGTCCGCAGTCTCAGGAGGCCTCAAGGTTACTCAGTGCTGACAAATGAGCAGCCAAGGCTTCCTAGTTACCCAATGGGCCCTGGGAAGCTCCTACTCTCTCAACAACTTCCAACTAATGCTGACTGCCAGGGCTCAGTGTATGTGGACCTTCACAGTGAGACACTCAGAGATGTTCTGGGACCTTGAGTGTGGGCCCTGTTTACTAGAATCCTTCCTGTAACTAGAAAGGGGCAAAAACACAAAACCAAAACAATCCTGTAAAGTCGGTGTGTGTGTGTGTGTGTGTGTGTGTGTGTGTGTTCCCAGCCCTAGGCCCTTCCCCTGACTCCCGCATTCTGTAACGGGTCTCACTACTTTAGCACCACTCCTCTGGGTCTGGATATAACTAGTTCCACCCAAGGACAGGACTGGCCATTACTCTTCATACCCACATCACCTGACCCAGACAGCCAGAAAGTGTTTCAGTTTAGTTCAAAGGCAACAGCATTCTGACTGCAAGAGGCTTGTCTTCCCACTTCCAGAAGTCCCCTGGGAGCCTCTCAAACACTTCACTCATTCTTGAGTGAAGAATGCTCAGAGGCATGGCCCCAAGTGGATGCGCCAAGGCTTTCAAAGCATCCGTCGCTAGGAGTGCAGCGGTACCAACTTGATGCCCATGATTGTCTCTCCCCAGTCAATATCTGGTAGGCTCGGACTTGAAGCATCTTTGAATCTGAGGGCTGGAGAGCCTCTCTGTTGGCATGTCATTCAAACCCTGATCACAAACCCTCTCCGCAATAGGATGTCCTCACCTGGGACCTGAGACATTCCTTATGTGACTTCCCTGACGTTCTCTTTTCTCTGTCTAGAAGCCAAAAAACCACCCACTGAAGTCAGGTCAGAGGTGGGGGCAGGGCTCTGTCACACTTGAGAAGTGAGAAGCCAGCGCAGGTCACTTCTCCAAAGCCACTGTTACAATGTGTCGCCGTGGATTATTACCTAACTGTCAGTGGGGCCACAGCAAGACCACTTACGGGAAGGAAGCTGCACTCTTGTTGGTTGTTCCGAGGCAGAGAGCCAAAGGTGACTAAGCACACCTGATTGGACAAGCTTCTAGACCTGCTACTACATCTTTCTGAGCCTCGGTTTTCCTCCTTTTCTTTGTCTTCTTTCTCTTTCTTCCTCTCTTTTATCTCACCTCCCCATTCCCTCTTTTTGAGATAGGGTTTCGTGCATCCCAGGCTGGCCTCAGTCTTGATATGTAGCTGTGGATGACCTTGAGCTTTCGATCCTCTGCCTTTACCTTCCTGGTGCTGGGAGGTTTTATTCAAGGTCCTGGGGAAGTCTAACACAGACCTTCCTGCATGCTAGATACTCTACTGAGTTAGGATTACTGTTGCTGTTATGTGACACCATGACCATATGCAACTTGGGGAGGAAAAGGCTTATTTGGTTTACACTTCCATATGGACAGGAATTCAAGCAGGACAGGAACCTGGAGGCAGGAGCTGATGCAGAGGCAATGGAAGAGTGCTACTTACTGGCTTGTTCCCCATGGTTTGCTCAGCCTGCGTTCTGATAGAACCCAGGAGCACCAGCCCAGGGATATCACCACCCACAATGGGCTGAACCCGCACACATCAATCACTAAGAAAATGCTCTGCAGGAGCTGGAGAGATGGCTTAGCGGTTAAGGGCACTGACTACTCTTCTGAAGGTCCTGAGTTCAAATCCCAGCAACCACATGGTAGCTCACAATAGTCCGTAATGAGATCTGACGCCCTCTTCTGGGGTGTATGAAGACAGCTACAGTGTACTTACATATAATGAAGAAAGAAAGAAAGAAAGAAAGAAAGAAAGAAAGAAAGAAAGAAAGAAAGAAAGAAAGTCAGACAGACAGAAAGTACTCTGCAGGTTTGCCTACAACCCTGATCTTATGAAGAAGACACTTCCTCAATTGATGTTCCCTCCTCTCAGATGACTCTAGCTTGTGTCTTCCTCATTCCTCATCTTCCCTGCAACCCCCACCACTGTGTAGCACAGGCTATCCTTAAACTCACTGTGTAGCTCTGGCTGTGATCCCAAAATATTGACAATTATTTTGACTCCATCTCCTGAATAGGTAGATTATATGTGAACCATCACACCGGCCACTTTCTGTTCTATTTCTTTGGTTTTTGTTTGTTTGCTTGCTTGTTTATTTTTGTTTTTCTTTTCTTGGTATAGGATCTCATATAACCAAGATGGCCTTAAACACCTCATATAGCCAAGGATGACCCTGACCTTCTGACCCTTCTCCCTCTGCCTCCCAGCTGTTAGGGTTAAGGCCTGGGCCTCCAAGCTTGCCATGCCCATTTTTTTGTTTGTTTCTTTGTTTTGTTTCTCACACAATGTAGCCTAGGCTGGCCTCCAGGAAGTGGATGGAATGATTCTGTGCACAGGGTTAGTCCAATGTAACACCACAAAGGAATTCAGCAGACATGTACTCTTGTGAGTCCTCTGGAGACAGTATGGGCCACACAGAGCCCATTTCCCGAGGATTTTGGAAGCCTCCTGCAGGCTGATGGCCAAGATCAGTTTCCTAACTGGCCTGCAGCAGTCACCCCATGGTGGAGAGAGAACAGGCCTGTGAAGCCTGGGCAGTTGCCCAACTCTGCAAGCTGCCCTGCGGTATCCATGACTTGCCCTGGATCTTATCTACCTGAGAGAATCAGGGCTATTTCTCCAGAATCATTTATTTGTAAAGCTCTTCAAGCCAGCCCTCCTATGATTACTGAAAAGTTCCAAGTGCCTGTTGGGAGCAGGACTGAATGAGTGATCCAAGAGAGGCTCACTGAAGGTAGAGGAGGGCCGATAGAGCCACATGGAAACCCCAGTGCCCAGCCGGAAGTCGCCAGACCGGCTTCTGGCAGCTTCCATGCCCTGCAGTTAAGGCAGTTCAGAACGGGTAGCATTTTGCTCTTGTTTGACTGAAGAAATAACATCCCTGCATGGTAGAACTCTTGAAAAATGTAATAAAAGTATAAGTGGAAACAAAAATTCCCACTGTTCTGATGTATTTGGGTGGTAGAGGTTAGGATTCTGGAGTGGGACTGAGAATGTGGGTCAGTTGGCAGAAGCCGCGGGCGCAGTCCTCAGCACTGCGTACACCAGCATGCTGGCACACACTTGTAATCCCAGCACCAGGAAGGTGGAGGATCAGGGGTTCAAGGTAATTGTCACCTGGTGAGTTTGAAGGCAGCCTAGCCCTCTTGCATAAGGCTGTTTCAAAAAGATAAAAATAAAAAAGTAAGGCCAGCATGCAGGAGGAGAGGCAGGCCTATCTCTCTGAGTCTGAGACCAGCATGGTCTATACAGTGAATGCCGGCCAGCCAGAGCTACAGATTCCTGCATTTTAGTAACAAACCAGTTAAATTTTAGTTCCATTGTGTTCAGTCCATCATTCTCTCACAAACCCTTAACTGTGTGGAGATTTAACTGCCTTTTCTCAGGAACAACAGAGCTAGTGCCAATGTAGAAGGAAAGAAGGGAAAAGGAGAGGGGAGAGGGGAGGGTGGGACATGGCTAGCCCCCAGAGGGCTGGAGGGTTGACTGCGTGGTCAAGAGCACTGAATGTTCTTCCAGAAGACCTGGGTTCCCGGCGCCCACATGGTAGTTCACAACTGTCTGTAACCCCAATTCCAGGAGATCTGGTGCCCTCTTCTGACCTTCAGGCATAAAGAGTACACATATATACATGTAGGCAAAAATAGTCATACACATAAATAAAAAATAAAACTTTAAAAAAATTAAAAAGGAACATAATCCCAAGTACACTTATTTTGTTTTTCTGCCCCTCTGTCTCCCTCCTCCTACCAAGTCTGTTTCTCAGTATTGAAAAGCCACAGACAGGCATGTCACCTAACTCAGAGTCACCGAGGTGCCCTGGTGTCCTTCTGAGTCTTCTCCTATTTGCTCCACACACCCAGCCTAAAGAAGAAAACACTCAGTCCCTGCTGGGAAAAAGCCACTGTCTTCAGCGTCAGCCCTTAGGAACCCTGGACTACAGAGATGCTGTTCCAGGCCCTCTGCTCGCAGGTCATGTGGTGCAGTTTCCAGGCCTCTGTAGCTCGCTCATGATCTTCTCTTCACTCAGAGTGGACTGTGAACACCAGAGAGGTTCTAGAGATCCAGGATCATACGGTGCAGTGAGGAACCGGTTTGGAAAGAACAATTCTCCCATTAACCTGCTGTGCCTCAGGGCAGCCCCTCTTTGGCTGCATGCATGGTCACCGTGAACCCCAAGCTCCTTTGTGCATCATTTGTAGTTAAATCAGCTGGGGCAGTCATTCTTCGCTGTCATCTTGCCCAGATGAAGAATCACACATCTTTTCTGACTATTTCTGAGGGAGGTTCCAGAGAGCTTTAACGGAATACAGAACCAGTGGCATTGTCCCACAGTGTGAGACAGAGAACAGGGCACAGCGAGCTGAGCACTAGCAGTCATTTCTTCCTGACTGTATATGCAATGTAACCAGCCTGCTTGTACTTCCTCCCCCATGACTTCCCCCCTAGCATGGGCTGTGGCCAAAATGAGCCTTTCCTTCCTCAAGTTGCTTCTATCTGGTATTTTGCCACAGCGATGAGAAGGCAACAGATACACCAGTTCTCCCCTCTCGCCTGCTTGGAGAACCTTCTGAAGAACCCATATGCAAGACTCAGTTTGATGCTTTATGGATATTTGCATCTGGCCCTCTTTATATATTTGCATTGTGGGTCTTAACTTTGTTTCCTGGTTTCTTGTCCTGGGTGATCTTGATACTTGTGCACCATGTCTTTATCAGGCCTATTTACAGATGTTCACATGAGCTTAGTCCCAGGCACAACTCCCTTCCGGCAGAGCTAGGTTCCTACTTGGAGATGTAATAGGATTCTGAAGCAATAGCTCCATTTTAAAAAATTCGATCATGCATTACTAGCTATCTAAAAAGCTGAAATCAGATCCTCAAGCAAATACTCTTACAGTAATGTTCATCACAGTGCTATTGACATAGCCCTAAGGTGGAGAGAAACCAAATGTTCTTTAATGACTGAGTGCATAAACAAAATGTGGAGCATATGCAATGGAATATGAGACGTCAGCAGGAATGAATGGGTGCATGCCACCGCACGATGACCCTCAAATGCATTACACTATTGGAAGAAGCCAGACAAAAAAAGGTCTCATATTACAAAAACTTCATTTATGTGAAACATCTAGAATAAATACATCTGTACAGCAAAAAAGCAAATTGGTGGTTGCCAGGGGCTGAGGGGAGAAAGATACAGGATGGACTGTTGGTGGGTTTGTAGTGTTCTTTGTGACAATGAAAACGAGAGTGGAGTGATGGCTCAGACATTAAGAACACTGGCTACAATTCCAGAGAATCCAGGTTCCCAGCACCCACGTGGTGATTCACAGCCATAGGGGATCCAACTCCCTCTTCTGACTTCACAGGCACCATGCAGGCAGAGGTACAAACATAATGAGGCAAAACACCATAGAGAGAAAACAGAAATAAATCTTAAAAGAAAACGTCTTTAACTAAACAGAGATGGTAACTGTAGAGTGCTGTGTCTGTATAATAGAAAATGCCTCTGAACTGTGTACTTAAGATTTCATGTAGTGGCGATAGTGGCACACCTTCAGTCTAGCACTGGGGAGGCAAAGGCATCTCTCTGAGTTTGAGGCCAGCCTGGTCTACAGAGTGAGTTCCAGGACAGCCAGGCCTATGAAGAGAAAGTATGTCCTAAAAAAAACAGATAGATAGATAGATAGATAGATAGATAGATAGATAGATAGATAGATAGATTTCATGTTATGTGGGTGCTACTTCTATAAATAATATGTGTGCAGTTGGGTATGATGGTGCATGCTTTTATTTTCAGCACTTGGGAAGCAGAGGCGGGAGGATCCTTGTAAGTTCAAGGACAGTCTGGTATACATAATGAGAGTTCTAAGCCAGGTAGAGCTACAGGGTGAATTCTACATCCCCCCTGGCCTTCCTCAACATCCCCCCCCCAAAAAAAAGAAAGAAAGAAAAAGAAGAAAAAAAAAACCAAGTCACACAACAGACAACCTTGTGCTTTATTCTGGGAATGTCTCTGCCAAGATTAGTCTTTGTTTTGTTGTTTTGTTTTGTTTCTCTGTGCAGCCCAGACCTGGTACTGTCTTCTGGACACACACACACACACACACACACACACACACACACACACACAGGATGGAAAAAAAACCTGGTCTACAGACCAGGTTTGTCTCAAACTCAGAGATCCACCTGCCTCTGCCTCCCAAGTGCTGGAATTAAAGCCATGGGCCACCACCACCTGGCAGTTCAAACCCTTAAAAGCTAAGTTGAAGCAGTTAACCTGGAACTTGAGATCCACTGTTCTTGTGGGTTCTCCCACTACTTGTTAACACCTGTGGACCAATACTACCACTCCTGTCTCGCCATTTGGAGACTGCATTTCTTTAGGAACCCTGCCCCTGCTCTGAGATGGCTTTCTTCAGCCAAGGCAAGTTTTGAACATACTACATAACCAAGGATGACCTCAAATTTCTCCTCCATCCTCCACATCTCAGGTGCTGCCTTAAGAGGTGTACACTGTCACACCTGTTTTAATGCAGAGCTGGAGATCAAACCCAAGACTTCTTGGGTGCTGGGAAAGATTTGAACAATGAACTGAATCTCCACTTCCCCTCCCAAACCCTTTTGGTTCCTCCCCACCCTCTGAGAAAGCTGACAGTTTACCTCAGGCATAATGATAGCACATTGCTTAGCTCTGATGTAATAAAACTGGCACTTTATCTCTGTAATCTGCCCCATGAGAACTCAGAACCTCAATCTCTTCATGAGAAGTACCCAAATTGAGCAACCACGTACAAAACCTATACTCACACGTTAAAGTTGAGCTGGGCATGGGGGTGCACATCCATGATCTCACTACTGGAATGAATGAGGCAGGAGGATGGCCCATGAATTTGAGGCCAGTATGGGACACACAGAAATACTGTGTTTTTTCTTGCTTTTTATTCATCCTCTGTGTGCGTGTGTGTGTGTGTGTGTGTGTGTGTGTGTGTGTGTCCAGAAGCAGTGCCAGATCCCCTGGAACTGGAGCTGCAGGCAGGTCTGAGCTACCTGATGTAGATACTAGGAACCCGTATTGGGTCCTTCACAAGAGTAGCAAATGCTCTTAGCTGCTGAGCCACCTCTCTAGTTTTCAATATATAGTATATTATATATCGTATAACACATATCACATATGGTATATCATATATCTTATATTGTGTCATATGTAATGATCATTTCATATATATAATGATATATGATATATATTATATGATATACAATGTGATATGCAATATACTATATACTACACATTACACATTACATATCATACATCATATATATATTATGTATATTCTTTTTTTTTAAAGCAGGGTTTCTCTGTGTAACCCTGACTGTCCTGGAAATCATCTGCAGACCAGGCTGGCCTCAAACTCAGAGATTCCAGCCTTCTATCTGCCTCTGCCTCTGCCTCTGCCTCCCAAATGCTGGGATTAAAGGCATGGGCCACCATGGCCTGGCTCTTTATTTATGTAGTTATCTTTTACATTTATTTATTGCATATATGCTTCTGCCACAGTGTTAGTGTGACAATCAAAGGACAGCCTTTGGGAATTGGTTATATCTTTCTATAAAGTGGGACTCATGGATCAAACACTATTCCTCACTGAGCCATTTTACCAACCCTACTTCTTTTGTTTGTTTGTTTTTTTGAAACAGAGTCTCACTGGGGCTTGCTAATTCAATTTAGCTAGGCTAGCTGACCAGGAAATCCCAGGTTTCCTTCACTAGTGTTCAGATGCCCCGTGCTGGGGTTACAAGCACATGCCATCACCCTGGATTTTTGATGTGACTTCTGAGGACTGAGTTCCTCTTGCAAGGCAAGCGCTTCAGTGACTGAGTCAGCTCCCCAACTCGCTTCTTGTCCATCTTGGTGGCTGTTCTTGATTTGGGAGCGGGAGCTCATCTGGAACCTACAGTAGGAGTTCATGGCTTCAAAGAAAATGTTGATCAAGTCGAGGTGCCAACTTGTTATGCGAGGTGGGAAGTACCTGCTGGGCTATAGCTGACTCTCATGATGAACAGACAGACCAAAGCCCAGCAGAGTGTCATGTCATGTTGGCCAATCCTGGAGTTCCTCAACACAGTGGCAGTAAAACGGAATTGGGTAAAAGATGTGGAAAACGCTAGAGCTTTCTCTCTGGCTACTACTGATCCAGGTGGTTCTGTTAGCGTTAGAAGCAAATCAGAACAGACTAGTGTAAAATTTTTCTTTGTATCAAAATAGCTAGACCTTGTTTTCAAAACACAAAATGAAACTTAATGTCATAAAAAAATCAAGGAAAGTCCAATCATTAAACTATCCAGACCACTAAAAAGAATGCAGAGGTTATAACAACAAAATGTAATGTGGTTCACTGGATAGACTCTGGGACCCAAAAAAGACATTAGGTAAAAATAGTAGCCACTCCGGGCTAGGTGTGGTAGTGCTTAAGAGACGGAGGCAGGAGAATCACCAAGCTAGAAGCCAGTTGTAGGCTTCCTAGTAATGCCTTAGCTCAAATAACAACAACAAAAATAAGGAAAAGCTAAAACCACACAAAGGAAATAGAGAGTGAGTTATAATAATGCAACAATATTGGCTCATTAGTTACAGTGGCTTAAAGATGGCAACATCAGGAGACACTGGATGGGAAGATGAGAAGCCTCCATACCAACTTTGCACTAAGTCTCCATACCAACTTCCCAATTTTTCTGTAACTGCTAAAACTATTATTTTAAGCCTTTGGGCTGGCGAGATGGTTCAGCCAATAAAGGTGCTTTCTGCCAAGCCTGACAACCTGAGTCTGATGGCCAAATCCCACAACGGGGAAGAAGAGAACCAACTTGTGCAAGTTGTTCAACACGCATGCACGCATAAACACACACACACACACACACACACACACACACAAATGTAATTTGAAACAGAACAAGACTTATTTATTTCAAAATTTATTTTAAAACTTTGCCTTAAAAATTGTCTTAGCTGTTCCATCTTTAGTCACCTGCTGCAGGAGGGTCAGTTAGCCCTGGTGGTGTGGACCCAGGAGAAAGCTGGACCCACCCCTTGCTGGAGCAGCATGGGAGAACTGCCTGGCTAACAAACTCAGCTACCACCCAGGCCCGGATCCTGGGCACTGAGTTGGCCCACACCAACATCTACCCTATGGACTGCTGGGGAAGTGTGAAGGGGTGGATCCTGAAGAACTAAAGCTACAGGATCTCCATGACACAGGGCAACAGCAGGATATCTGAGAGGAGTCCCATTGAAGTTCCCTTATTGATGGTATAGCAGAAGCCAGAGGCCTCGAACCAGATCAATGACTCATGGCAATGAACATTTGCAAATAAAGCTGTTTGGACAAGAGGGTATACTGTGTGACACATTATGGAGAGATTTTTTTTTCTTTTTTGGGGAGAGGTTGCAAGGCAGAGGTGGAAATTGAGAGACTTCGAGATGAGTGGAACCAGGATGCATGATGTGAAATTCACAAAGAATCAACAAAAAGTTAAAAAAAAAAGGAAAAAAAAGAAGAAAGAAAAAGAAAAGGAAAAAGAAAAAGAAAAAAAAAGTATTGTCCTAGCTGGTGATTAGCTGGGTGAAGTTCTTGCTTACACTGACAAGGTCCTTGTTTGAATTCCTAGAACCAGAATGAAAATTGTCTTTTAAAATGCATCCTTGAAATTTTTAAAAAATTAATTATAATGTTGTGTTAAATGTTGTGTTGTTTGAGATAGAGTCTCACTGAATAGCTGTCTAGTAGGTCAACTGACCTCAAATTCACAGAAATGCACCATCCCCTGCCTCCCAAGTGTTGGGATCAAAGGTCTGTGCCACCATGCCTGGCTACATTATGTTAAAATTTTAAAATGCATGTTTCCCTATGCTTGATTCCTGGCACCACAAGAAACAAAAATAAAACAAACCATCTTCTCAAAATTCTTCTCAAAAATTCTTAAAGAGGGGCTGGAGAAATGGCTCAGTGACACTGGCTGCTCTTTCTGAGAACCTGGGTCCAATTTCCAGCATCTACATGGTGGCTCACACGCACCTCCAGTCCGGAGATCAGAGACCCTCTCTGTGCAGGCAACTCTCATACACTGAAAAAATAGCAAATTAAAAATTCTTCAACAACTGAGCATGGCAGTGCACACCTTTAATCCCAGCACTCAAGAGGCAGAGGCAGGTGGATTTCTATGAGTTCAAAGTCAGCCTGTTCTGCACAACGAGTTCCTGGACAGCCAGGGATATACAGTGAGACCATGTCTCAGACAGACAGACAGACAGACAGAGGAGAGCAAGGAAACAGGGTGAGACCTCCTGAACAGGTGGGAACTTCAGATACCATTCTCCAGGTGCTGACAGTCTCCCTGAGAGGCCATCCCCTTTTCAAGTCCCCAGATTGCCTCTTTAATAGACCCATGCCTGGGGGGTATCCTTGTGGATGCTTTATAGTACAGGAGAGTCTGTGTAAGGATACTCTGCAGAAGCTCAGTTTTCCTGGTCACAAATCTTGCCCACAGGATGTCCACCCGGAAGCTCAGATGAGCCACCTCACTCCTTACTCAAAAGGGTGTGGCCTCGGCACAGATAGTTAGAATCTTAGTCAACAGCAGAATGATACATCTTAATCTGACATGATCTCCATGTACCTTCCCACCCACTAACCCTGGGGTCATTTCCTTCTCTATTATGCAAACATTCTCTGTCACTCATAAGTAGGGACCACATGATGCTCTGGGAAGTACTTTCCTCAGACACACATGGAGGCCAAGTCTGAATGGTGGTGAAGGAAGATGGTTTGTAAGATACAACTACAGTTTTCACTCTAATTCTTGCACTGATTAATTTTCCCTCAGTTCCTATAGCCCTTGATTTCCATCACTGTAAAATAGTAAAATAAGGATGATAATGATGTTTATTTTAGATCAACATTGGGGGGCTGGAGAGATGGCTCAACGTTTAAGAGCAATGCCTGCTCTTCCCAAGGTCCTGAGTTCAAATCCCAGCAACCACATGGTGGTTCACAACCATCTGTAACAAGATCTGATGCCCTCTTCTGGTGTGTCTGAAGACAGCTACAATGTACTTAGATATAATAAATAAATAAATAAATAAAATAGATGAACATTGTAGGATTAGGTGAGATGATTTATGTAACATGTTTAGAGCATACCTAGTGCAAGGAAATCAACCAAACATGGTGTCTGACTCACGTGGCCCGCTCCCGTCATCTCTCAGCTTTGGGTTCAGTTAGATTGAGGAGACTGGCCCTGTAAGCATAGGCTGGCATCTCATTCTCACTGTGTCCAACTTGCAGACAAATTCCATGGATCTTCCATGGTCTAAACCCTGCTTGGTGGTACTCATAGCTTATCATGCTGCTGGCTGGCTTTCCATTTTCCTGGTGTGCGAATTCTCTGTAATGTCTCTGATAGGAGTCGTGTGAACACGGCAGAGAATTCAATTGTTCTCAGGGATACAGTTCAGCCCCAGATACCCTATGGTTGGGCAAGGGGAGACTGAAAGATCTGAATCCCACTCCTCCTAGCCTCCCCACCCTAAACCTCCTTTGCTTCTCTCCTAAGTAAGACAAGACCAGGAATCTGTTAAATTCTGCCTCGTACATCTGCTGCAAACATCCTTGTGGAGAAATACCACTTCTGGATTCAGGAAATGTCAGCAGCACTCCATAGTCGTCATGAAGAGCTGCTGTCCTGGGCAGGTGGGATGGCCTGGTGGATAAGGACACCTGATGGCAAGCCTGACACCTGGGATTAATCTGGGAAACCACAGGGTAGATAAAGTTGTTCTCTGACCTCCACACGTGCTGTGACATGTGTGCCCCCCCCACAATAATCGAATGTTTAAAAAATACATAGGTCTTATCACACCACCATCCAAATCCTGCTCACTTCACAGTGCCTCTAATTTGTACTTTATGAAGCAAATGTGATTTTTGGAATATAATTTGATGTTGAAATAAGGGATTTCCACACATAAGCTTAATTGAATCCTCTCAAGTCCATGGTCTTCATACAAAGCTCTGCCCAACCCTGGTTCAGTCATGCAAATGTGCCTTGTTCCTTCTGCTGAGATTTACTTCTGCTTTTGTTGCTGTGTTTTTCGCTGCTGTGAACTTTGCAAGGATGAGTTCCAAAGGGTTCTCTTGGAATGAGTAAGAGAACAAACCTGAGATGGCCATCAGACAAGCCAAAGGTCTCAGCTTTGCCTGTGACCTAGGAACTGGCACTAATATTGGGCCATGACCAGGACTGCAGTCAGGTTCTATGAGGACTTTAAATAGGCTCCAGGCTCCTGTCACCAGAGTCACAGTCCATCAGAGATGTAGAAGACAGAAATGAGAGAGAGAGGACTGACTAGATCCTGGGACAAGAGGAGAAAAGGAACAAGCAAAAGTTGTTAGGAGACTGTCAAGGTCTCACGCATGTCTCTATCCAACAGGGTCATGTTGGCTGAGTCATTACAGAAGTCCTTTGTGTTCATTCCAGTGAGAACATGCCCTTCACCAGGCACATACTTCAAGAGGCCAGGGAAGACCAATAGTCCCAAGATATAGGTGATATGGCCTGGGCTCCTGGAGTCAGTCTGGTATGCTAGACACCCGACCCTTTAGTTGAAGAGCTACAGAGAAGCACAGAGAGGCTCACCCAGAGATCATCGAGCTGGAGACTGGGTTGTCTCAGGGACACTATGGCCAGGCATTCTGTTGTGACTGTATAACAGCAGTACATTGGTCTCTAGTACTGCGCTTGGCACACAGTAGGCGCCTAGCACACAGTGCTTATGTAGTCTACAAATGATAGGATGGATGAAAGATGCCACCCTTAAGGCTTTCACATACACCCAAGAAGCATCCTGCCCTGTGGTAGCTGCACATTCTGACTTGACGCAGCACAGCATTTCAAGGCCAGGTAGAGGTGATGTGTGGGGCCCGGCATGAGCCTGGGCTGCAGAGGAATGCTGTGTGCATGCACAAAGGACAGCTGTTCCTTGAGTGCTGGGAGCTGCATGATTCAGGGTAGGGCGTTGGACTTCAGGAAGGGTGGGGAGACAAGAGAAAGTGCCAATGAACCCCAGGAGGGGCTGGCCACATCCCTGCCTTCCTGCTTCTTCCTTCCTTCCATGGTTTACAGCTTCTGGGCAAAGGCCACAACAGAAGCTCCCAGGCAAGTGACAGCTTTGTTTACATCTGCATCATAAACCGCAAAGACTGAAGGAGTTAAAGCTGAAGCGAGTGTCTAACTGCCTCAAACGAGTGACACTCCAGCAATTTCTCAAAGAAAAGGGGATTTCCTCGTACCCTAGCCCTCAGCTTCTTCTTTAGCCTGGAGATGCTATCTGCTGGAGACCTGGCTCACTTTGTATAGGCTCTGTGAACTGGAGGTAGACTCGGGCTTTACTGTTGCTGTGCCATCCCAGCCCATGGCTGTGAAGGGGCCTTGGTAAATAAACAAAAACTCTAGCCACTGGAGCCCCGATATAGGGTATGAGGTTAACTTTCCTTTTCTCATAGTATCTGGTGAGTGTGATTAGCGCTGAAGTTACCCTGTGTACCAGGCTGCCAGGAAAGAGAATAATGCAGCCCAACTGGTCCTCCCTTGTGCCTCTGGAGCCGGGCTGTATTGTGGTTTCCCATCCAAGTCTTCTCTATCAATTCATCTCCAGTGGCCGGTTCTCAGCTCAGGTCTAAAAGGAAAAATGCAAGAGGGAGACCCAGCCCAGGCCCTCAGGAAATACAGATCTCTAATGCCAGCCTCAGAAGCAGAGGTTTGCTGTCATGCCAAACCTCCCAGGTCACAGGGCCACAGGATATGCTAGTACTGCCTTACTCAGGTTTGCACGGCGACCTCTCAGTCCCCACCCCATCCTCCTCCAAGCCAGCCACTGTGCCATCTTTCACAGAGTACTCTGGGTCTTCTCTTGCTCTGACATTTCCATCTGGAAGGTTCTTCTTCCACCCAGTGCCAAGCCCTCTCTGGGAAGACTGCCTGCAGGCCCCCCTGCTCTGGTCTCTCTAAGCACTCTCATCTATTCCACCCATGGCCAATGAAGAGTGCTCTGTGGAGGGATCCAAGGCACGAAGCCTCCAGTCACATTGACCAGCTGGTCCCTGTGAAAGGGCAACAAAGGATCTTTCTACCATCCACACTCCATGGTGACTGGGGTGGTGTCTGTCCTGACCATGGCTGCTGACCGAGCCTGCTACAGGGAAGGTACTCAGTTGACTGAGAGGCTCTGGGGAAGGAATGTGACTGACAATACCCTGAGGACTGTGGTAAAGGTAGAGCCTTTGCAGGAAGCTGTGGGGGGTTGCACATGGGTGCGTGCAATCCAGGGATAGAGCCAAGTGAGCTTGTGGAGGTAAGACTAACAGAGCTATGCAAGGTGTGTGAGCTTGAGGGGTGTAGTGGTGAGCTGGAGTTCAAGTGAAACCTGAGGGCCTCTCTGCCTGTCCGTACAACTTTAGTTCACCCAAGCCCTCCCTCCTTTATCCCCTTACCTTCCAACAGCATAAAAGAAGCCTGTGGATAGGGACTAGAAGGCAGCAAGGTAGGAGGCAATAACTCTGGCTGAGCCAGATGTGTCGGTATGTAGACCTCTTCTCTAGAGGCTGAGACAGGAGTGTTTTGAATTGAAGGACAATCTGGAATTCATAGCTAGACTCTTGTTTAAAAATTAACACACTCATACACACTCACACATCACACAGACACTAACATACATGCACACTCACACGCACATACACACTCATATACACACTCATGTACACATAGACACACACATACACTCACATACACACACTCATACACAGGCACTCACATACACTCACATATACACACTCACATACACATACTCACATATACACACACACATACTCACACATATACACACTCACATACACACACATATACACACACACACACTCACACATACACACTCACATACACACACTCTCACACACACATATACACACACTCACATATACACATACTCACACATACACACATATACACACACTCACACATACACACTCACATACACACACTCTCACACACACACTCACATACATACACACATACACACTCACATACACACACACTCTCACACACACACTCATACACACACACACACTCTCTCTCTCTCACACACACACACACTCACACACACACTCATACACACACACACACTCTCTCTCTCACACACACACACACACACACACACACACACACACACACACACACACACAGAGGCTCTGTTTGTCTAGGAGCCTAGGATCCTTGTCCTCTGTTGAGGTCCCAGCTCTAACTTCATTCCTAGCTAAAGCTGCCAGACACAGGAATGCAAACATCCAATGAAGTCGGAGCTGCAGATAAACATCGACTGATTCTTTAGCGTAAGTAAGCTTTGAGCATGCTTATAACAAAAGAGATGCATTACTTATCAAATTCCAGCTTAACAGAACTTGCTGTATTTTCATTGGTTAAACCTTGCAACCCTTCCCACACTCCCTCACTTCAGAACCTGTCACTCGCTCCTGCCTGGAGCCTCCAGGGAACCCTTCCAAGGTCCTGCAGTTCCTGCAACATACTCGACTTTAGAGCTGTGTGGAATGCTGGGGATTGATCCCCTTCATCCTGTATGTGTGGAGGAGGTTGAGGCCCAGAGGGAACAGGCATTGGCAAGGCCTCAAACACCCCTCAACAAATTAGCCGTAACTTGGGCCTTGCAGAGACCATAAGTGGGGGTGGGGGTGCCCCCAGCTGAGGAATGGCCCTAGCTGTCCCAGCCATCACGTGTAAGCAAGGTTCCCACGCCCACCCAAGGCTGTTTCCTGGATATCCTCATACCTCCAAGTGAATCATCTTTACCTACCAGGCTAGAGGTGGCACGCGAAGCACAAGAGGAAGGCCCTGGGGCTTTACTGAGTTGTGGGAAGGTGCCAAGAGAGGGTGGCACAGGGAGACAACCCAGCAGCCTTGGTAGGTGGGGCTGCTCCTCAAGAGAACCACCCCCCAAGATGCCTGAAATCAACCAGAATCCACATAGCAACCCTGGCCTGCAGGGCTCTCCCTTCTAAAGGCTCCTCACTGGACTTGCCCACTCTGCCTTGCTCTGTGTTTCTTCATGTCACTTGACATTACACTATGTGTGACTTTGTGTCCTGTCAGTCCCCATCACTCGAAGAGTCCCATCATCATTCCTGGGCCACCAAACAGGCTCTGGCACTGGAGGAGGCGCTTAATAAACGCTTGCTGAAGGAAGCAGTCTCACGGAAGGTCACCTTGTGTGGGGCACAGGACCCGGGGCTCCCTCCCTCAGACACGGCATGAGGTGGGGCGGTGCACTTGGCAGCTCTGGGTTTAGGAACCCTCCTCTGTGTGTGCTCCAGTCTGGGTCGAGGCTGAGGAACTTAGCCTCACAGGTGGTGATGGATGAGGCACCGGCAGGCAGAAGCCTATTGGCTGCTGCTCCTGAGGATCTGAGTTCCCACCTGCCTCCGCCAGTGGACCAAGGGTAAGGCAGGAATAGATGATGTCCTACAAAGAAGGGAGACCCTTTCTCAAGATCTGCCCCCAGAGGCCAAAACAACATGTGTTTTCCTTCTCTTCTCCTTCCTGCCCCCAATGAAGTATCATGGAGCCCGGGTTGGCCTCAAATTCACTATATAGCTGAGACTTCTGATTCTCCTGCCTCAACTTATCACATATTGGGCTAATTGTGTACATTTCTTTCCCCCTTTTTTTCTTAAATTTTTTCATTTATTTTTATTTCATATGCATTGGTGTTTTGCCTGCACATATGTCTATATAAGGGTGTTGAAGCATCTGGGACAGACAGTTGTGAGCTGCCATGTGGGTGCTGGGAACTGAACTCAGGTCCTCTGAAGAACTGCTGAGCCATCTCTCCAGTCCTTTTCTTACTCTCGTTATTGTTTAGTTTGTTACCTGGCAGCTTCGCACACATAAACGTATGATTATTCTCTTCTGATTATTCTCTTCCCCGTGCCCTCTCCCTTACATTCCTATCAACACCTTAATTATCCTATTCGATTTTCTAGATTCACAACATTTGGACTTTGTTTTTGTTTTGTTTTGTTGTGTAACCTAGGCTGGCTTCAAACTCTAAGGCAATATTTCTTCCTGATCCTCCTGAATCTTGGAATTACGGTGCATACTACAGTGCCTAGTTTGTGCAGTACTGGAGATCGAACTCAAGGGTTTGTGAACATTTGACGAGCTCTCGCCTAACTGAGCCACACCCCTGAGCACACGTGTGCTGATCCACATACTGCTCGAACCGCTTTGTTGGGCCCAGCTCTCTGAGTCAGGAGCAGGGCACCGGCATAGTTCACACAAGGAGGATTTCAACTTGTGGGATCAGAGAGATGCAAACACAGCTGGGCATGGTCATGGAACCCAACCTCAGAGCAACATTGATGTGTCTCCTTCCAGCCAGGCTGACCTAGGACAGAATACTGTGCCAGGAGCTAAAGGCCGACTCCTCGCCCTGACACATGCTTTCTTGTTGGGCCTCTTACGTGCTTTCTCATTGCGCCTTTGGACCAGATGACCTAGAGTCTAAGCCCTCCAGCTCAGCTCTCCGATGACTCCCTCCTCTCTTCATGCCCTGATCTTAGTGTTAGGTACTTCTTCCATACTCTAGGATAGGGCTCCCTTTTCCAGGGGGTCTTAAGCCTCTCTTCATCTTTGTCAAGCCAAGATTGAGTGTACTCCATCATTCCCTAGGCCCTTCTTTCTTCCCTGTCTATCTTAAGAACTAGTCCAGGTACCTCCTTTAAATGTCTTCTCCCAAGCCAGTGAGATGACTTAACTGATAAAGATGGCGAGCCTGATAACCCAAACTCAATCTCCTGAACCGACTTGGTGGGAAACAAGAACCAAGTCCCATGGGTTGTCCTTGGACCTATATATGAGTGCCATACTGCTCGTGTACGCATGCGCACCCACTCACACACACACAAATAATATAATACACAATAGACATATTCTCTCATGATGAAGTCAAAGCTCACTCTTCTATTCCACCCTCTGTCAGTTTCAGCAAGGGCATCCCCACCCAGCTGGTGGCCAGGATCAGGAACGGCCAAGCCTTTTCTCGATTCTCCAATCTTCTGTGACTTTTGTCTACTGCTCTCGGTGTCCTTGAACTGTGCCCTTTTCTTTTCCCACGGCCTTGTCTGCATCCATGCTTCATCTCTTCCCCTTGGACCTGGAAAGCAGACGGCTCCTCGAGCCTCCTCCGTTCACCTTCAGTCTGTACTCTATGCAGCAGCCAGAGGTGGATCCCAATCCTATCACGTCCTTGCTCAGAACCCTTCCATGTCTCACCATTGCCCTGGGAATGCACGTGTTCTGTCTGCCTGGCATCAGAGGCCCTGCCTGACCTGCGCTCTGGTGGCCTCAGCTCACTTCACCTGTCTATCCAATGACTATGGAGCCATCTCCCATTGTCAGCCTTGGTTCAAGATAGTACCTGCTCCACAAAGCCTCTCTGCTTATCTTTACATTCTTCCATTGTCAACCATCTGGAGAGTTCTCTTTGGGAGTGATCTGGGTAAATAAGGTGTGTGTGTGTGTGTGTGTGTGTGTGTGTGTGTGTGTGTGTGTATTTACAATGGTTCCTCATAAATGAGATCAGCCTTCTACCTTCAACAGGCCAGTTAAACTGACAAGTATTAGTGAAAAGCAGAGTAAGGAGGTTCGTTTATTGTGGCCACAATTGAAAGAAGAGGTCTGTCCCATGAAGCCCGAGCTGATTCTCAGGGTCCTGACACAAGGTTTAGACTTACACAGAGGGTTATGGGTATGCAGAGCTAAGAAGTGAATCATAGTGAGGTCCTGCCTGTCACGGCTTGGGATCCACTCTATCCTTCCTACATGGTAGTCTAACAAATTGTCAGAACTGTGGAATCTCTTCCTTGGAGGCACTACATCTCATGATTTTCCTTCACCCAGCATGAAGAGTCCTGAGAAAATTCCTTGGGGACCATTAGCACAACAGTCAAGGAGAAAAGCCCCAAAGTCTCTTTAGAATATCTTCATTTTTGTCAGAGTGGTTACAATTGCTTGTTTCAAAACAATTTCAGACCGATCATTATGTTTCTTGAGTACCAGTCAAACACAGACAGACCCTCCCTCATATGCCTTCCTGCTGCCAGAGCCTGGGCACCAGCAGGTTCCGAGGGCAGGCACAGCGCATAGAGGACTTCAGGGAACCGGAATGAACAGGGATGAGGCAGCTGGGACTCAGAGAGACCCATCTAGCTTGGGCGATGCAGACAGATGTGAGGTTGGGGGTTCAGACACAAGGTTTTGAGTTTAGTATTTCAGGGGTTTCTTGGATACTAGGAGAGAGAAGACTCCAGAAGATTAAACTGCAGCTCATTGGCTGGCTGCCTGACAATTAGTATTTGGCTCATTCAGCCCTCCAAGAGAGAGCCAACTGAGATCAACAGGAAGAGCTGAGGACATGGGAAGAACCCAGGATTAACAGTCTAGATACAGAAGGGGCAAAGGCTGGTGACAGAGGAGGGGTGGGGGTGGCCACAGCTTCCTCCTGACCCCTGCTTGCAGCTCCTTGTCCTCTGCTTCGGTCAGCCTCAAGACCAGTTACTTTTCCTAGGCAGCCTGGTCCAGAGGGAGCAGAGTGGGGAAGGTTGGGGTTCTACAAGGAGGGCCCCAACTGACAGGGACGCTATCGCCTGGGTGGGCACACTATATGCTGAGTCACCAAGAGTCTTTAAACTCCTCTCACCTCCTTCCCCCCCCCCCCAGTACATCTTGGGATCATGTGTCCTTACACCTATTTCATAGGAGAGGGTTGAAGATGTAGCAGTTGCCTAACATGTACAAGGCCTAGTACTCAGGAGGCTGGTGCAGGAGAATTGTAGCAAGTCCAAAGGCTAGCCTCAGCTACAGAGTCATAACCCCCCCTCAAAAGACAGAAGTGCTGAGGATGTATCTCATTTGGTAGAGTGCTTGCTTAGCTCACACAAAATGCCCTGGGCTCAACCCCAGAGCTTCATATAACTAAGCATGGTGGTTCACTCCTATAATCCCAGCATTTGAGCGCAGAGTCAGGAAGATCAGGAGTTCAAAACCAGTCTCTGCCACATAGTGAATTGGTGGCACCCATGGGCTACATGAGCCCTGTGTCTCCCAATCAACATACCTATACCCCCCTCCAAAGCAAGGCATGATGGTACACACCTATTCAGGAGGTAGAAACAGAAGAATCATGGGTTTAGGGTCATTCTTGGATACATAGTGAGTTCAAGATCGGTTTGGGCTATATGTGACACTGTCACAAAAAGAATCCTAAGAAAGAAAGGAAAGGACTATTCATTAGCTGGCATTTGGGGGACCCTGGAAAAGGCCCTTCCTCTCTCTGTCATTCTACACTGCCATGCACAGGTCATAGGATGTAAGGTCCAGCTGGGGCGGCCTGAGTTTTAGTGCTGGCTCTGCCATGATTGTCTCTCGGGCTCTGCAGATGAGGTATTGAGGCATCAGGTCTCCCAGGGAGACCTCTCTGAGCTCTTGTAACTTTCAAACAGCATTTCACTTGTCTCTTTGCAGAGATACTGAGCATGTACCAGGCTGGGGAAAGATGGCTCTTGTCACATCCTGTCAGTTAGCTTTGAGGGTGACTTCCCAAGCAGTGGGAGAGGCTGGACAGAGGACAAGGATTCTAATTTCACCTCTTGAGCCATAACTGGGTCTGGCCTTCTCACTCCTTCAAGACCCCAACTGACCTCACCACTGAGAGGCTGGGAACTGACCCAGGCTGAGCTGAGACATGGTCTAGGAGGCCCTAAAATTAGCTCTAAGGCAAAGGGAGCGGGAGCTGGCCTCAGCCGTAGACTCCCACAGTGCCAGGAATGGAGTCCTCACCCAGCTCAAGTGGAGAGACCAGCCAGACTTCAGCAGGGACTTGTCACCATTCTGGGTGCCAAGAGTCACAGAGGCACAGGATTCCTATAGGCACAGGTCAAAGGAGCTTGAGGGACAAGAGGGACCCAGGCCATATCCTTGGGCTCTGTGTTAGGCCCCAGCCACCAGCCTTTTAGAACTTTGGGAGGTACCAGGGAGGAGAATTGCTATTTATGTCTTCCTGGGACAGGGTTAAGGAGATCGGCCTGTCCTCTCAAGGCTGAATTAGATAACCTCAAACCTTAGTACCAACTTCCGAGAGTGTAGGAGGATCTGAGAGTAGATAAGCTTCTCCTGGGAGTATATCAGTGACCGACCAGGCCCAAAGTCAGAGCCTTTCCTCCACCCAGGGTAGCAGCTCCTCCACCTGCTCCCTTCTCTGAGTTCTTGAGGAGCTGGTGAAAATGCAGATTCTGCTGGGCATGAAAGTACATGTTTACAATCCCTCCCACACACCCGTAGGACAGCCAGGGCTATATGACTGTCTTGATAAACAACAACAACAGCTTAAACAAAACAAAAAGCGAAGCAAAGCAAAACAACAAGGAAGAAGAAGAAGAAGAAGAAGAAGAAGAAGAAGAAGAAGAAGAAGAAGAAGAAGAAGAAGAGAAGGAGAAGAAGAAGAAGAAGAAGAGAAGGAGAAGAAGAAGAAGAAGAAGAAGAAGAAGAAGAAGAAGAAGAAGAAGAAGAAGAAGAAGAAGAAGAGAAGGAGAAGAAGAAGAAGAAGAAGAAGAAGAAGAAGAAGAAGAAGAAGAAGAAGAAGAAGAAGAAGAAGAAGAAGAAGAAGAAGAGGAGGAGGAGAAGGAGAAGAAGAAGAAGAAGAAGAAGAAGAAGAAGAAGAAGAAGAAGAAGAAGAAGAAGAAGAAGAAGAAGAAGAAGAAGGAGAAGAAGAAAGGAGAGGGGAGAAAAATTAAACAAAGTCTAACCTTTTTAAACACAATGCTTGGATGAGGGATTGAGAATGTTACACATTTTTTTTCTTTTTTTTTTTTTTTGATATGGCTTTTGCAGGAGGGAAGCAGAGGTGAGACCTGGGAGGACGGGGTAAGGGTCATACACAGTGATTCAGAAAACAAGCTTGGAGTGTGGGGAAAGCAAGGGTGACACATACATCAGGGCTTGAGGCCTCCCTCTGCTTGCCAGCTCCCACTTCCTCCTCTGTGAAATGAGAAGGAATGTGAGTTCAAGAAGGGTTCCACTCCAGGCCTGCTGCCTGGCACACAGTAGGCCCTCAGGATGTGTGAGCTGGCCTTGCCTTCCCTAGTGACTTACCTGTACCCTGGCTGGCTCACAGGGTTAAGTAGAGGCGTCTGGAGAAGACCAAGGAGAGGTGTTAGGGTCACAACCCAGAAAGGCCCCTGAGAAGCAGACCCTGACAGATACTTGGAGTCTGGCTCTACCCCACCCCTTATCCCTCCCCTGGCCCTTCCCTCTTGGCCCAGGCTGAAGAAGCAGCCAGACTAGTGGGCCTAGTTTACTACAAAAGCCTCTGGAAAGTAAACACCCTCCATCTCCCACACCCCACCCCACCTCCAAACCTACCCCACCTTCTTCTTTGTCAAAGCGCCCTCAGCTATATGAGAAGCATCCTCCTAATGCCCAATAGGCTAATGCCCTTGGGGACCTAAACTCACCAGGCTGGGCCGGATGTTCAGGCCTGGCCTCTGGAGGTCTCTAGTGACTCATGTTCACTTCCTCCACCTACAGTCATAATTTTGTTCCTGGATCAAGGACATGTGTCCCTTAAGCTGTCCTCACTTGGTAACTCCTGAGGGGCAGCTTCACTAGGCGGATCTCCCACCCCCTCACCCCCCACCCCACCCCCCAATCCCCACCCACCCCCACCCCAAGTGCCTTCCGTAGATGTGTGCTGCAAGAATAAAGACCCACTCCTATGCACTTCTGTAAAAAGTGGAAAGGGCAGAGGGGCCATTAGCTTCTCCTAGGACAGAATAGAGGGGCTCTGTGGATCCTCAAGCCCTCTTCAAGCACATGCTAGGCAGTGGAGCCTCTAGCCTCCTGCAGAAAGCTGATTCTCACTGGGAGTCTAGATTTCAGAGAATTCACTAACTCTGTCTTCTTCATTTACTATGTGAGAAGTCTGGGACTGCAAGAAGACATCACCAGACAGGGTTACCCAGAGAAGAGACACTGAACAGCCTGTTTCTGAGGGAGCCTTCAGGACGCTGTGGAAGGTGGAAAGATGACTTTGGCTCCACCCTGTGGCATAAAGGAAGAAACACAGAGCTGGGGAAGGTATGTTAGTCTTCCAGGACAGGGCAATTCCTCCACACCAAGACCCTCCTGGGTAATAGGGCCCTGCTCCTTCCAGTTACACAGCTTCTGTCCTCACGGGTCACTCAGATGCAGTGTCTCTCTCCCATACCAGACAGGGAGCTCTTCAAGGGCAAAGCCAGATCTGAATCATCAAGCCATTTGTAAAGGCATTGTGAAGGTCTGAGGAAGTGATTTAAGCTGAGCTGAATTCAGTATGAATTGGAAGGAAACAGCATGCAACGTGGGCAAAAATTTCTGCCCAGGAGTGTTTATTGAATCAATGCTTGTAAAAGCAAGAGTCGTGCTAGTCACTGCTGAAGTGGGAGATGGGTGCAGGGGCTCCTCGTGCTGTTCATTTCCCTTGTGTTTGAAATGTTTTGAAACAAAGGAACAAATAGAAAGCATTAAAGTCCAATAATAGAGTCTAAGTGAATTATGCACAGCTGTGCAGAGGAAAGTGTTTAGAGACATTAAAAATGCTAGCACAGGGTTTAATTTAATGCTAAAATTGTTTTGTAAAAAGTATTTTAATTATATTTACTTATTCATATATGTGTGTTTTATTGATATGTATCTATGTGGCATATAATTTGCTCATTTAGCATATACAATTTAAACCAGGTATGGTGGTCCCCATGGTCAGGAAGCTTAGGCAGGAGGATTGCCACAAATTTGATGGTAGCCTATGCTACATAATTACTTGGAGGCCATCCTGTGATACGTGGTGAAATCCTATCTCAAGAAAGGATACCTGGGGGTGGGGGTAGGGGGCTGGAGAGATGGCTCAGAGATTAAGAGTACTGACTGCTCTTCCAGAGGTCCTGAGTTCAATTCCCAGCAACCACATGGTGGCTCCCAACCATCTGCAATGAGATCTGGTGCCCTCTTCTGGCATGAAGGCATACATGCAGGGAGAACACTGTTTACATAATAAATTAACTAATATTTAAAAAAGAAAGGATAATAGAAATGATGACATATATGTGTGAATGATATGTAGTATGCTCCCCAACGTTCTCCAACCGGCACCACAATCAGTTTATAATATTTTCATCTTCATCAACAAAAGTGCATGTCCGTTAATAAACCACCAACCATCTATTTCTCCTCTCCCACCCCAAACCCTCAATCTGTTTTGTCTTTGTATGGGCTTGCCTATTCTGGATACTTCCCATAATCAGAATCAGAATCGTACAATGTATCCTCTTTTGTGTCTAGCTGTTTCTACTTAGTGTAATGTTTTCAGGTTTCATCTAGCTCACAGATAGGCCAGAAATAGCAGTGTTTCATTCTTTTCTATGACTAAATAGACCTCTGTGTGTACACAGGGAGACAGGATCTCTTTCAGTCTAGACATTGAATTCACTAAGTAGCCAAGGATGATCCTCTTGCCTGCACCTCCTGCCTGCTGGGATCATAAGCATGCGTCATTGAGCCTGGTATTATCTGATGGTAATTGAAGCAGAACTCCCTGCATGCCAGGCAAGCACTTTACTACATTGAGCTACGCCCCTAGCCTCGCTGTGACATTTGCTTTTTGAGGACTAAACTGGGGAGGCAGTCACAGCCTTGAACACACTGTACAAGCATTCTACCAGAGTTTCATTCCCGGTTCTTGGTCTTTTGAGCCATGATTTATCAGTATATCTTATGAAATTCATTGGGAAGCTCAGACTGGCTTCAGATGTGCAATCCTCCTGCTTCCCTTTCCTGAGTGCTAGGATAATAGGCATGTGACACCCAGTTTCACTGTCTGCATTTAATTTTTTTAAATTAAATTCTCTATTTTATTTTATGTGTGTGGGGGTGTTTTGTTATGCAGGTACATTGGTGCATCTCTTGCATTCCTGATGCCTGCAGAGACTGGAAGAGGGTGTCCCATTCCCTGGAACTGCAGTTATAGATGGCTGAGCTGCTATGTAGGAGCTGAGAATTGAACCTGGGTCTTCTGGAAGAAAACCAGTGCTCTTAATCACTGAACTTTTTATTTATCTGTTTGGGTAGTATTCAGACCACCATCCAAGCACAGTTTTATTCTAATTTATGCTAATCACCCTGCTGGGATGTATACTTAAGCAGTGAAGATTCTAAATGTTTTTGTTTTGATTTGGAAGGATGGTTTCACTATGTAGTCCGCTAGGTGCTGAGCTGAAGTTTCTAAATTTACGGAAACTCTGTGTTTATCAGAGGAATTTATCTAAGGAATTGCCATGCTGCTCCAAAGACAGACCACATAGTTTACATGCTATGTCTCTTTCACACACATATACCCTACACAAATGAGTAAATGTAAAAAAAAAAAAAAGATGATTTAAATAAAAGATGCATTTACTTTGTTTGACTTTTTAAAAGGGTATGCTGTAGCCCAGGATAGCTTTGAATTCAATTTATAGCCAGGGATGAAGGTGAACTTTTGTTCTTCCTACCTCTGCCTCCTGAGTGCTGGGCTGGACCTCAGAGCCTCACACATCCTAGGTAAACACTGTCCTGACTGAGCTACATCCCCGCCTCCTAGAACTATATTCTAAAGTTTATTCAGTTGCTTGTGAGCTGGTTTTTAGTAGAATTAGTTACACAGTTGCCCATGCTTCAGACATGGTGTCACCTATATGTTATTTCAATGTATCTACCTACTAAATGCACTATCCATCAGTAATAAAACAGTTCTTTACAAAATAGAAGGAGTCTGCTATCAGGAAAAAGACAACTTGAAGAACGGGGAAATACTGGCAAATCATATATCTGAGTGATTTGTATCTAAAATATGTAAGGAACTATTAGAATCAATGACAAACAGCAAGTCGGGTTTAAATGGGCAAAACATCCCATGAGACATTTTCAAAGGTCATGGACAATAAACACATGAAAAGATGCTTGATTCTTGCTAACTAACCATCTGGGAAATGCAATTAAAACCACAATGGAAAACACCCCATTTCTCCTGAGGATGGTCGTAATGAAACAGTCATGCAACAGCTAAGGTTAGGAAGGAAGCGGGGAGATCAGAAATCTAATAGATTCCTGGCTGGTGTGTAAAACTGTACGGTTGCTACATCTTGAGGGCAGAAAAATCTAGGAGTTCCTCAAACAGCTAACACAGAATGATTGTAGTAAGAATGATTGTGAACAGGAACAAGTTGGTTGTTCCACATCCCCAGGAGAGACGAAAAGGATGCCGGGACGGGGAAGTTGGTTCAGCAGTTAGGTACTCTTGTTGCTCTTCAAGAGGGCTTGAGTTGTCAGCTGCCTGAAACTCCAGCCAGCCTCACAGGGCACGTGTGCACACACAGCAGATGCTTACACAGACACATATGTATTAATACAAATAAAATAAATCTTTAAAATGATAATGTCTTTCCCCAAAAAAACCAGAACACCAGTCTTTCTTTCTTTTATTTTAACAAATGTATTTTCTTTATAATTATTATGTGCTTGTGTGTTCAAAAGTGTCCATGGAATCCAGAAGGAGTTAGATCCCCTGGAACTGAAATGACAGGCAGTTGTGAGATTCAAGATGCGGATGCTGGGAACTAAACTCAGATCCCTTGCAAGAGAACTACCTGCTCTTGTCTGCTGACATTTCTCCAGCCCCGAGAACATCAATGTTTCCAGTGACATTACTCGTGATAGTAAAAAACAAATGTGGACATAACCCAGATGTCTGGGCACTAATGGTCAACTGAACAAAACGTAGCATATCCAGGCAACAGACCTTTCTTTACATGTCCTGAAAGGGATGAGGTACTGTTACAAGGTATTAAACAAGTGGATCCTGACACGGTAAGGTAGGTCACAAAAGATCCCATTTACACAAAAAGTCCAGAATACGTAAATCTGTCAAGATAGCAAATAGATTTGTGATTGGTTAGGGATGAGGTTCAGGGAGCAGGGAGGCAGGGAGGCAGGGATGGGGAGTAATTTCTAAAGGGTGTGGGATTTTTTTTTGAAGTTCTAACAATGATCTAAAATTGAATGTAGTGATGATTCTATATGACTATGAATATTTTGAAAACAGTGATAGCCAGACACTGTACAACACAACTGTTGTCCCAGCTGCTAGAAAGCCAAGGCAAGAAAATTGGGTGAGCCTAGGATACTTAGTCATGTACTTAGTTTCAGACAAGGCCTTAGGTACCTCAAGATGACTCTGAGCCTCTGATTCAGTTTCACTTCCCAGATGCTGGGGTTACAGGCACATGGCAGTTGGGCCTGGATCATGGGTCTTAAGCATTCTAAGCAAACATCCAACAATAGCAAGACTCTGTCTCAAACGACCTGTAATCCCAGCTGCAGGTGTGTGTGTGTGTGTGTGTGTGTGTGTGTGTGTGTGTGTGAAGTACCTTGTCTGGGTTACAGGATGAGTTCATGGCCACTTTGAGTAATTAGCAAGAACCTCTCTCAAAACAACAACTCAGGTTGTTAGCCCTGCTGGCATGCACACGTACCCTCTGAGCTGTCTTTGGTCCCTCTGTAATTTCCTATTTAAAAAAAGAAAAGAAATAAAATCAATCCTCAGTGTACCGGAGGAGTAGTTCTAGGTACCAATATATCCGGATAGGTGTTCAAGTCCCTGCTAAGGACTGCCATAGCACGTACGTACAGCTGTGCATATTCCTCTGTAGAGTGCAAATCATCTCCAGATGATGTGTGACACCTAATGCAGTGCAAATAGATGCTGCACTGCATTGTCTAGGGAATAATGGCAAGAAGGAAAAGTCTGTGGATGTACAAAATCATCTGCATATTGAGCTTCTAAAGAAGGGGTGGGCTGAGTCTGCGAAAGCAGAACTGAAAATTCGGATGGATGATTAATATCATAATACCAGCAGTGGGAAGCTAAGGTGAAGGGTGACAGATTACACACACACACACACACACACACACACACACACACACACACACACACACTCATATTTTATGAATTTTCTTCAGTGAGCAGAGGAAAATGAGAGGTGAAAAAAAATGCTCGTGTATAGGGCTGGAGCGATGGCTTAGTGGCTAAGAGCACTCGCTGCTCTTGCCAAGGACCCAGGTTCTCCTGGCCTCTGAGGACACCTGCAAGCACATGACATACATACTGAGAAGCAGGTATGTGTACGCACATAAAATTTGTAAAGCTAAATGCCAGTTTAGATGGAGAAAAAGGGAAGCAACTGTTTTCATTTTAAAGGAAGGAAGAGGGCCAGGTGGTGGTGGCACACTCTTTTAATCCCAGCACTTGGGAGCCAAAGGCAGGCAGATCTCTGTGAGTTCGAAGCCAGCCTGGTCTACAGAGTGAGTTATAGGACAGTCAAGGCTACACAGAGAAACCCTGTTTTGGAAACAACAACAACAAAAGGAGGAAGAGAATGGGGAGGAGGGAGAGGAAAGGGAGGAAGGGGAGGTGGGAGAGTCGGGGAGGGAGGGGATATTTGTGGGGAGAGGAGAGGCATGGGGGGGAGTTCTTAGTAAAGTGATTTGATTCTTAGCATCATAGATACAGAAGTAAAATCAAAGCAGCCACATTTACACTCACAATCCCTTCTCCATGCTTAAAGAATGCATATGTTTTAATATCTGAGTGCGGTGTGTCAATCTGGTACATGTGCATGTGTGAGCATGGATACACATGTCCTTGCACTTGCAGGGAGGCCAGAGGAGAACACAGGAGACTGTCCTAAGTCTTTCCAGACAGGGTCTCTCACTGATCAGCAAGCCCCAGGGATCCTTTCGCTTCTACCTCCCAGAATGCTAGGGTTATAGGCTGTCCAAATTCAGGGGTTTTGTCAACTTGACATAAGCTGGAGTTATCTGGGAAGAGGAATCTTAGTTGAGAAAATGCCTCAACTCCTGGGCAAATGGGCATTGGTGGTATGAGAAAGCAGGCTGAGCAAGCCCCTGAGGAGTCAGCCAGGACACAATATTTCTTTGTGGTCTCTGCTTTAGTTCCTGCCCCAACTTCCTTCCAATGGTGTACTGTAAGCTGTAAGGGAAAAGAAACCCTTTCCTTCCCAAGTCGATTTTATTTGTATTTCATCATAGCAACAGAGACCTACTTTTCAAAAAAAAATTTAGTGATGCAATTTGAACTTAGGTCTTCATGCTCGTACAGTGTTCTCATACACTGAGTCATCAATGGAGTCTCACGTAGTTCAGACTGGCTTCGAATTTCCTATGTAACTTGTTATAAACTTGGCTTCCTTATCCTCCTTCCTCTACTTGCCTCATACAAGTGCCAATGCTTCAAGCTCTCCACGAGTTTCACAGCCTGTTCCTGAACTGAGTACCATTCGCTCTTGCAGGACAATTTACTGTCACTCTTCAAAGCCCCAACTCCAAACCCGTGCTCTCCACCCTGCAGGTCCCCACCAAAGCATCCGTGATTCCTCAAGGACTTCTCATCCGGTAGAGTGAACCTCTACTGTTGTGCCTTCGGCCTGCCTGCGTGGGAATTCCATTTTATCCCCAGTGCCCAGCTCAGTCCTTCTATCCCCAGAGAGTTCGAAGTGTAGAGAGATCTCCAGAGGGATTCAAGTCCCACGGATTGGGCCCCAGGTGGCGCTATGTGCCCAGAAAACCCAGAACTTGGAGCCTCTGGTCTGGGTAGGCAGGGATGAAGCCTCAAATTCCAATCCTGCTTGTCCTCCCAACATCACCCCGTGCATCTGTGCCTGGTCTCCTCACAACGTCACACGATGCATCCATGCCTGGTTCTTCCCCCCTCCTCCCAGCCAAATGACAACTTTCAGGAGTTGGTTCTCCTTCCATCCTTTGGGTCCTGGGGATCAAACTCAGGTTGGTCGGCTTTGCAGCAAGTAGAGTTACCCACTGAGAAGTCTTACCAGCACCGGGTGCCTGGTTTTACAGTTGGGGTTTCAAGACTGGATGCCAGAAGCAGGGAACCCTCAGGCTATCTCAGCTGGTTCCTGGGGGACCCAACTTTCCCAGAAAAGGTATGAACGTCGTTATTCCTTTCAGAATACCACCTAAGGCTTTATGAGGAGACAGTTGCTCCCCCTCTGGTCCAAACCCTCTGGCTGGCCTCCCTCCTTGTTGGAAAACGTGGCTATGAAGTGCAAGGTTCTGATTCTGAATCTGGCCCTGGTGTGCTTTAGGGACCCTGTGAGCAGCCTGGCCCAGGCACTCTGATCTACCAGTCCCGAATCTCCACTGAGTAGGAGATGCAGGAGGTGTGGCCAATCAGCTTCTTGGCCAAGGACAGGCTGCCCTGGGAGTTGCCAGAAGGAAAACATTTTCCCGGAGCCGGAAGGGCTGGCAGAACCCAGGGCCGGGTGGAAAGACCACAATGGACCCTTGTGTGGTGGTTTAACTTGGACTCGCCCTCAGGCCCAGCTTCTGGGCCAGGGTGGGCCCTGTTTTCTGATCTGCAGCCAGACCCAGCTCCTAAACAACCCGCCCTGGGCCCAGACAGGAGCCAGAACTTCGCTTCAAGTCCAGACTGTGTGAAGCTCACAGGCTGGTGTCCAGTGGCTTCTTCTCCTCTGTCAGCCTTCCTGGAATCCTCCTGGCTAAACAACTTCACATAAGCTTTGAAGGTCCATCTTCACAACCAGACAGGCGTCCAGTCCTGGGAGGTTTCTTATTCAAACCACCTAAGGGAGCTCAGAGCAGAACACAGGTCCAGGCTGTGATGACTTTGTTAAAGAAGCTTGGAGTCCATCTGAGAGGCTTGGCTTCTCTACCCGAGTGAACCCCAGTTTACCCCTCTGCCAAGAGGGTTGGACATTCACATTTGAGGGACAGAGATGCTGAGAGGGTGTTTGAAGTGTCTGGCATAGCCTCTGCCTCAGGAAAACACCCACCCAAGCCAGGCCAGACAGCTTGCGGCAGCCTGATGGCACAGCCACAGTTCAGGTCTGGGCTCTGAATCTCCTCTGGAGCAGCGGGTAGGAAGTCCACCAGAGCACCATGTGGACTGCACCCGACGTTCCCTTCTCTGAACCTTGAATCAATCATGCCTCAGGACAAGAGTCCTGCCCTTGTAAGGCTCATGGTCATCTGAACAGTTGTTGCTGGGGACCCTAAAATTGGGAACCCACAGGATCCTTCACATCAGCCATCACTGTCTTAATCACAAAGGAGGTCTGGGTTGCAGCTCAGTTGACGGAGGGATAGATGGTCTAGTATGCACAAAGCTCTTTAACCAGCACAATTTAACATTGGGTATAATGGTCTCAAAAACAAAATGTAAACAAACAAAACTTCCTTAAGTAGGCCTGGCAATGGTGGCCCATGCCTTTAAGTCCAGCACTCAAGAGGCAGAGGCACACAGATTCTGTGAGTTCGAAGTCAGCCTGGTCTATAGGACAAGTACTAAGACACTGGGGATACACAAAAAGAAATGCTGTTTCAAAAAAACCAAAACCAAAACAACAACAACAACACACACACACACACACACACACACACACACACACACACACGCACATTTCCTTAAGTATAAAAAGAGATGACACTTGAAAGGGATTGTCGATAAACTGATCATAGCCCTGTGAATGGCTCACGTTTGTTGGGCCTGGAACTCATTACATAACATAGACTGGCTTCAAACTCGTGACAATTTTCATGCTTATGCGCTGACCTCCCAAGTGTTGGTATTGAAGGTATGAGCCACCACGCCCCACACAAATTGCTACTATTTAGAATAAGGAAATTAAAGGAGAAATACAAAATGCTGCACTTGGATCAAGTTTTTTTTGGGGGGGGGTATATTCTTCATTTACATTTCAAATGTTATTCCCTTTCCCGGTCCCCACCTCTCGGAAACCCCCTATCCCATCCCCCATCCTCCTGCTTCTATGAGGGTGTTCCTCCACCCACCCACCCACTCCTACCTCCCTGCACTCAATTCCCTATACTGGGACATCTATCAAGCCTTCATAGGACCAAGGACCTCTCCTCCCATTGATGCCTGACAAGGCCATCCTCTACTACAAATGCAGCTGGAGCCATGTGTACTCCTTGGTTCATGGTTTAGTCCCTGGGAGCCCTGGGGGGTCTGGTTGGTTGATATTGTCGTTCTTCCTATGGTGTTGCAAACCCCTTCGGCTCCTTCAGTCCTTTCTCTAACGCTTCCATTGCAGACCCCGCCCTGCGAGCATCTGCCTCTGTATTTGTAAGGCTCCGATAGACAGGGCCTCTCAGGAAACAGCTATATCAGGCTCCTTTCAGCAAGCATTTCTTGGCATCCACAATAGTGTCGGGTTTTGGTGACTGTATATGGATCCCCAGGTGGGACAGTCTCTGGATGGCCTTTCCTTCAGTCTCCATATTTGCTTCTGTGAGTATTTTGTTACCCTTTCTAAGAAGGACCGAAGCACTTTGGTCTTCCTTCTTCTTGAGCTTTATGTGGTCTGTGAATTGTGTCTTGGATATTGGGCTAATATCCACTTATCAGTGAGTGCATACCAAGTATGTTCTTTTGCGATTGGATTACCTCACTCAGGATGATATTTTCTAGTTCCATCCATTTGCCTAAGAATTTCATGAATTCATTATTTTTAATAGCTGAGTGGTACTCCATTATGTAAATGTATCGCATTTTCTGTATCCATTCCTCTGTTGAAGGACATCTGGGTTCTTTCCAGCTTCTGGCTATTATAAATTAGGCTGCTATGAACATAGTGGAGCATGTGTCCTTGTTATATGTTGGAGAATTTTTTAGGTATATTCTCAGGAGTCGTATAACTAGGTCCTCAGGTAGTACTATGTCCAATTTTCTGAGGAACAGCCAGACTGGTTTCCAGAGTAGTTGTACTAGCTTGCAATCCCACCAACAGTAGACAAGTGTTCCTCTTTCTCCACATCCTTGCCAGCATCTGCTGACACCTGAGTTTTTGGATCAAGTTTTTAAAGGGTTGAGATCTGAGAGAGCAGGAACATAATGAGATGCACAGATGTAGATTTTGTGTCAGGCTGCGTGGGAGAGCGTAGAGCCTAGAATGTAGTGGGTGACTCATGCTGGATGTTCTTTGACACTTTGGACACATTTCTTAGGAATGTCAGGACCGCAGTCTCAACCCAGGTAAGCAGACTCAACGCAGGTCAAATGGTCATTATCCCTTCAGCATAAATAAGGCTGTGACCAATTAATTCTAGGGCTTTGGGAGCAGCAACTTTGGGCCCCAGTGGAAACCATGGAGCTATCTCAGGTTTGAGTAAGAAAGCCAGTCACACAGAGGACTGCTTTCATAGCTAAGCAGTAAGAATGTGTTAGCAAGGATGGATGAGTACAGCTAAAAATATATGGATAGATATGATTTCTATCCCTAGTCGGGTAGACCAGAAGTCCAAGAAACTTGTCTATGTTAGAAGAGGGTCTCTCTCTCTCTCTCTCTCCCCCTCTTGTTTTGTTTTGTTTTGTTTTGTTTTTATTTGTGTAGGAGGAGTGCACATTTGCCTCTGTGCTCATATAGAAGTCAAAGGACCACTTTCAGGAGTTGGTTCTTTCCTTTCATCATGTGGGCCCTGGGTGGAACTCAGGTCGTCAAGCTTGGTGACACAGAACTTTACCTTCTGAGCTATCATGCCAGCCCCAATATCTTAAATAGTCTTCAGAGCTGAAGTTTCAGCCAAGAGTGCCTAACCTGAAACTACTGGGTGTCAACAAGCCAGGCTGTTTGCTCTTCATGGCTTTATTGCCAGGTGAGGATCAATATACATTAGAAAAAAAAACCCTGCTGTCAGTGGGAGGTATACCCTGCTGTTCCAAGGTCACTTCTGTTGTTGGCATAAGTTGACAGCTGGAACCTGGTGCTGGAGTTTGCCCCTGGTTTCCTCTCTCAGTGTGCCTTTACAATTATCAGCTGGGGCGGGGGGGGGGGGGCAAACCCAACACAGTTTGAGAAAAGAGAAGGACACAGGTTTAAGACATGGACAAACATTGGCTTGAGTCTTTACTTTGCTGTGTGGCCAAGAACAAGGTGCTTTGCTTCTCAGAACCTGTTTTCTCTGATTTATTAATGTGGGCAAAAACATTTGCCTTTGAGGCTGATTGCCTTTGAGGTTATTCAGATAAGAAAGGCCTGTGTGTCACAGGTCTGTTGCATAACAGGGACTCTGTAAATGGGACTGCTCTTTCCTTTTCCCAGGAGACAGTGATAGGGAGGGAGCAGCCCTGGACTGAGGGGTCAGGATACTTGGATGTGGTGGCTGGTTTTGTGACTCTCTGACTGAGTCCTCTGGCGAGACCTGTTTCTCTCGGTGGTTCAGTTTGTTATTTGAAATATAAGGCAGAGGAGCCAGACATTCCTGGTCAGTTTGTTTGTCAACAAGGTACAAGCTAGAGCTATCTGAGAATGAGAAACCTCTAGGCAACTCTGTAAGGCATTTTCTAGATGAATGATTGATGTGGGAAGACCTAGTCTACTGCCGCCATGCCACACTTGTGGGCACAGGCAGTATATGAAAGCAGACAGGATCTGGTTTGGTAGCACATGCCTTTAATCCCAATACTCAGTGTGAGCCCCCATCCTTCAGGAGGTGAGGCACATGGACATGTGTGAGTTCCAGGACAGCCGGAGCTACAGAGAGGGGCTATGTCTCAAACAAAACAACAACTACAAAAAGAAAACAGGCAGAGCAAGCTGTCGGGCGCAAATTATAACAATGGCCTCCGTGGCCTCTGCTTCAGTTCCTGCCTCCAGGTTCCTTGTACAGGCCTTGACTTGCCTTCACGACGGACTAGTGACTTTAAGTTGGAATAAGCCTTTCCTCCCCAACTTGGTTTTGGTAATTGTGTTTATTACAACAATAGAAAGCAAGCAAAAATTAATTAATTAATTGACTGATAAAGCCTGAGCATGGCAGGAAATGGTCTATCTTGAGAGACAGGCCCCTAGCTTGAAGCTGGACCCTGCTATTGATGCTATTGACCTAAGACATGTCCCTTTCCTTTAGACTTCAATCTTCCCATCCCTGAAGCTACAACAGGCTCTGAAGCCCCTTTAGCTCCGATGATCTGGGTCCAAGGTTCCCACAGTGTCATATTCCCAGGTAGAGCTCCTGAGTCTGGGCCTCCAGTCTGTTTGCTCATAGCAACTGTCTCAGCTCTCTCTCTCTCCGTCAGAACTTCTGGACTTCACCCTCAGGGTCTCTACTTCCCTGCCTTATTCAAGACCAAAGAGTCTGTGAGACTACTCCCCAGTTGCTCTTCTTGGCACTAAGTATCTTAGAATCTCTCTAGAAGCTTCTCCTTAGAAGTCGTAGGATTTTCTCCACCAGGAGCCCATCCACTTCACTTAATACATCAGGTACTTGGGGATATGCCTATCCCAGCAGGCGGGAGGGAGATCCAGCGTGGCTCATATGTGAGGTCAGGATCGCCAAAACTACATAGTGAGATCCTGTTTCACCCTGTCCTCTAAAAAATGACACTTGTCAGAGGAATTCCCTGGCCATGGTGAGTACTATAGGCCCATGATCTCATCCTCCTGCCTCTGAGAAACCCCTTTTAAAGCTCTGTAGAAACACACAGCACAGGTTGAACAACAGGCACAGAGAAATGTAGCATGTAGCCTTGGAGATGTACCCAGAGTACTAGGGCATAAGAGGAAGAAGAAGGCCCTGCTGGGTTGGTCTGGTCCTGCCCAATAGGCAAAGGATAGATTCACAGTGTCACACCCATATGTACACACTGGGGGCCAGTGACAGACTAGTGAGCAGGTCCCTGAGAGCATCATTACAGAGCTGTGCCCAGCTGCTGCCTTCAGCCAGAGTGAGGGCTGCTTCAGTGGGAAACTTGGTTTACCTGCTGGACCTCCATCAAGGCTTGCCCCGTCTAGTCTTTGTCACCTCCTGGAGACTCAGCCAGACACATTACTCAAAGCTTCCCCATCCATCAGGAAATAAGAAAAAGTCTAGGGAGGTGTGGCTAGGTGGCCCCCTAGAGTAGGGATTCCTCTGGTCACCTTCAAGCCAAGCCCAGTTGCCCACAGCAGTCTATACACTCATCAGCACACAAGCCTCCCTAGGGGTAGAGGTTGAGTCATCTTGAATCCCAGGGACCGTTTTTTTTTGTTTGTTTGTTTGTTTTGTTGTTGTGTGTGTGGTTTTTTTTTTTTTTTTTTTTTTTTTTGGACTTGGCAAAATACAGATACTTTAAAAGTTCCTTCAATCTCTGCCCTATTTTGAGCCTTCCCAGCACTGACCCATTAGGGCTGTAGCAGGACCTCCTTCCAACAGAAACAAAGAGGCCTTAGAGTGGGCAGTCCCTGGCCCCAGGGTGGAATGCTAATGTTAGTCCAAAGCAGATCCTGAAGGGAGCAGGCCCACAGATCTATGGATAAAGCCTTGACAGTCCCTAGTTTGGTTCTTTTGTTTCTGCCCAAAGCCATTCCATACATGATTCCCGGGCCCAGCCATATAGGCAGATGCCTGCAGATGGCTGGATTTCCAGGTATGCAGCTGCAGTGCCTGGCCTTTCTACTTCCTCCTCCTGAGGTCCTTTTCTTCTCTCTGCCCTAGGAACTTTCCTGGCTCTGAAGGCCGCTGGTCATGGAACACCAAAGTGACCTTTAGTCAACAAACTCCAGCTGTGGAAAGGATAAAGGCCACTGTTCTCCACTTGGTGACTGTCACATGCTGGATTCCCTGTGAAACACACTGCAGATACTATCACATCCACACAGGACAAGATGTGACTCCCTTCACTGCCCCTGCACTAGACCAGTGTCACCAAAACACCTAGGGACAATGAGTGCTTCTTTACATATGCAAACCCAGATTATGCTTCCCCACACAGAAACAAGGTTTTTGTTTGTTTGTCTTGATTTTTACACAGGTCTCACTGTGGAGCCTTAGTTGGCTCAGAACTGGCTGGCTTTGAACCCACAGAGCTCTTCCTGATGCTGCTACCCATATGCTGGGATTGAAGGCTATGGCTACTGTAACCAGCTTTTGTATAAGCCATAGAGTAGAGGGGGTTTTGTGGGTTCCTTCGCTTTTACAGTCTCTCTTCAGGAACTCCCCCTATCAGACAAGTCTTTTCTTCTAAAAGTGCCAAATCCATTTTTCTCTCCATTTGGATCCTCACCCAGACTACAGACCCCTAGTTCTGTTTTTGGGGACTCTCAACCATTCCCCCTTTTTTCTTGGCTCCTCTTTCTTACATTAGTGTATTTGACTCTGCCCTGCTAATCTGGACCACCATTTATGATTGACTGATTGGTTGATGGATTGATTGATTGACTGATTGACTGAGACAGGAAGGGTCTCACTATGGAGCCCACAATGGACTGGAATTTGCTATGTAGATTAAGCTCAGAGATCTGCCTGCCTCTGTTCTCTAGATGGCTTGGATAAAAGATATTACATTACCACACCCAGTGACTTTACTTTTTACTTTATTTTTTTAAATTTTTAAACTTTTTATTGATTCTTTATGAATTTCACATCATGTACCCTGTCTTAAAGTTTTATTGCTGAGACGAGACGCCATGACCAAGGCAACTATTATAAAAGAAACAATTTAATTGGGGCTAGCTTACAGTCTCAGAGGTCTAGTCCATTATCATCATGGTGGGAAACATGGCAGTATGCAGGCAGACATGGTGCTGGAGAAGCCAAGAGTTCTATATCTTGATCCAAAGGCAGCAGAAGGAGACTTTGGGCCACACTGGGCATAGCTTGAGCATAGGAGACCTACAGTGACACACTTCCTCCAACAAGGCCCACCTCCTAATAGTGCCACTCCCTATGGGCCAAGCATTCCTACACATGAGTCTATGGGGGACATTCCTGTTCAAACCACTACACACCCCAATCACACTCATCTCCCTAGAGACAGACCCTACAGACCCTTCAGACCCTCCCTACAGACCCTTGCAACCTCCCCCAACACAAAATCTCACTGTGGAAGCTGCAGTGTCACAGTGTGTCACACAACACACCCTTTTGCTCAAACAGCTGCTCTTGCAGGTGATCCCTGCGGTGAGTCATTGGTCTGGTCAGGGGTCTGGCTTCTGCTGCACTACCAGTATAGCAGACCCCCCACTGGACTCCTCTTGGATATCCTGTTGTTGTCCTCTGTCTGGAGATCTTGCGGTTTTGGTTCTGCCAGATCAGAGGAGGGGTGGGGCCAGCTCACCCATGACCCTGCCACCGGGGCTAGCTCTTCTGTGCTGCTCAGGCAGAGTGTGGGCCCACTCCT